>JAJMJB010000005.1:0-402990 GCA_030568895.1 Casaregolazyma suthepensis
CTTGGAAAATACTGTTGATTTATATGATTTATATTACGTTTTACATCAGTTGTGTTAACATAATTCGTGTATTATTGATTCGACCAACGGGGTTATCAGCAACTTCTGGGACCAAAACATTATCTAAATATTCAGGGAAAGTATTAATACAGTCGCTAATATCTATTTTCAAATGTTATATTAATAATTGTATTATTCTCAATTCTTTTGGGGTAAAATAATCTATCAATGGCTCAACGGAGCATGCGGCTGCTGTGGCTCAATAAGTTAACGAACTGTTGAAAAAGCTTCTAGAATAATTAATGTGTAGAAGAATTGAATTCATGGGAATCACTAAAAAACAATAAATGATACGATCGGAATCTCCACACATAAAGTATGAAAACATATCTCATGGTAGATAACCGGGTTATGGACCCTTTGCATGAGTTTCCTATTTGGGAAAATTAGCAGTGTGGCTTTTCAAATCAGTAAGGTTGACTTGTCGGTAGCCGGGGAAGATCGACGTAGATTGGCAGAAAAGGCGTAATACTGTATGCTGAATTTAGCATAGTGTTATTAAAATATAATAACAATATATTGTTAGTTATAAGAGGCGAAAACAGAAACTGCGTCGTATATCCACAGTGTGGGGAATCTTCCCAATTTGGAAGTCGCAAGTTACCCTCCAGCCCGTTATAGAATAGCTATATCCTGTATTGAAATAACAACATTTATTGTTAAACCAGCCGGCCGATTCTATTGTTTCTTCACTTAGGTTTGTGGATATCAGCAAACATTAACCGGAGCAGCGTTTGCCTTGAATAGACAATAACATGTATGCATAAGACAATAGCATGTATGCGTAAGACAAGATCATCCATGCACTTAGCTGGCAAGCATGGGTGTCATGTATGCAACACTGTTTATTCATTAAATTTATTCTTTATAGCCCCAAGACTAATAGAATATACAACTGTCATACATTGAACGCCTTTATGGTGGTATTACTGGCAAACTCAGTCAACAGTAGCTCATTCATCACCAGACAAGAAGACATGGCTATGAGCATACAATGCAGCTAACTACAAAGACTAATAGCAGAAACCAAATAGCATTGATATATTACTATTATTATCCCTTTATCCCTTTATCACATTGATATATTACTATGATATAACAAGAAGAAGCGGTTTTCTCTTCCTCTCTCTTTCCTCCTTCCCATCACAACGTATTACCCCACAATGTTCCGAACTCCACTAAAACGACTTGCAAACCCACCAAAACCACTTGCATACCCACTAAAAGCACTCCCGAATCTTGCCCGACCCCGCCTGTATTCCACGAGCAAGGAATTCGTACGAATTGTCGAGGTTTCTCCTCGTGACGGCCTGCAGAACGAGTCTCAGGTGATTGCAACCGACACCAAACTCCAGCTCATTGATCAGCTGACTGCCGCTGGAATCGGCAATATCGAAGCTGCTTCGTTTGTTTCTCCCAAATGGGTTCCTCAGATGGCCGATAGCTCCGATGTTTACCGACAAGTGCTCAAAAGATATCACGGCAACGGGGTGATTTACCCGGTATTGATTCCAAACTTGAAAGGACTGGAAACGGCCCTTGCAGTAGGCGAGGAAACTGGAAAAGCTGTGCAGGAAATCGCCATCTTTGGAGCTGCTTCTGAGGGGTTCAGCCGACGAAATACTAACCGGTCCATTGAGCAGGGATACCAGGATTTCCAACAGGTGGTTGATCTGGCCGATCAGCACGATATTCCCGTTCGAGCGTATTTATCTACAGTCATTGCATGCCCGTACGACGGCCCTACAGACCCCACCGACGTTGCTCGTTATACTGAGAGGTTTCTTCACATGGGATGCTACGAAGTGTCGTTAGGAGACACCATTGGGGTCGGAACACCGGCGCAGATCAAAAACATGCTACGAGAAACACTCATAGCCGCCGATGCATCGTCGCTAGCTATTCATGCCCACGATACTTATGGCCAAGGGGTCGCCAATGTGGTTGCAGCCCTGGAAATGGGCATCAGGACCTTTGACAGCTCCGTTGCCGGTCTAGGAGGATGCCCATTTGCCAAAGGAGCAACGGGCAACGTGGCTACAGAGGACGTGGTTTATACAATCCATGGACTGGGCCTGGAAACAGGGATTAATTTGGCACAGCTGTCGCAGACTGGCGAATGGATCAGCGCAGCCCTGGAGCGACCCAATGGCTCGAGAGCAGGCAAGGCCATTTCTCAGAAGATCCAAAATTGAATATTCATGTATATAACATAAATAGGATGGGATAGTGAATAGGTTAGGGTCCTATAGTTATTATCCTATAGTTATGATCCTATAGTTAGGATCTTACTGATAGGTTAAGGCCCTGATACGTTAAATGCTCCTTTTACCCTATGACTTGGTAGGCTTCTGGCCAGTTATAGCTCGATACATGTACAACCCAGGAAATAACACGCAGGAAACAGTAAATAGTGCATAGGCAGGATAAACCACGAATTTGGATCGAGGGTTTCTCATCCACAGAGGAGTGTTTGGATGAGCAGCGTAATATCGTTGGAGATCAGCAATACGATTAGCCTAGGTATTAGTAGTCAATTGGGTTTGCCGTGGCACTGAATCACCTACCATTTCTACTGTATTTGTCCGTTGATCGTGGTTGGTTAAAGGGAAAATTTCGTTAGGTGGTGTGGTTTTTGTGGCCAATGGGAGTTTGCAATGTCAACAGAGAGGAATAGGAAATGGATGTTAGAAAACTGTTGTTAGTTTTTTGTTTTAGTTTTTACATGGGAGTTGTAATTTCTATTGAGGAACATGTTGAAATTTAACATAACAGTTTAATGTTTGATTTTGATTTTGTTTTGATTTTGTATAGCGGCATCTGCACACTAATTGCCATATATCTCATGCTACTTAATACAATTGAGGTCTTAATAATTTAATTCGTTCGATTATCGGAATAGTCGTAATTCGGCGTTGGATTGATCAGAGCAATCATTTTACTCGGACATTCGACTAGTCGGAAGAAGTAATTCGGTCATTCGACTAGTCGGAAGAAGTAATTCAGTCATTCGACTAATCAGAATAATCGTAATTCAGTCATTCGACTAATCCGAACAATCATTTAATTCAGTCGTTTGACTATTCCGAACATTCTCTCTCTCTCTCTCAGTCCCTCCACTAATCATCGTACTCATCATAATCTTCGTACTCATCCCCGTCCCCATAGCCACCGTCGCTCGAGTAGCCGTAGCCTCCATCGTCAGATCCATACGGGTCCGATTCGTACTGGTCACCGCCGTCCGATCCATACTGGTCGCCGTCAGATCCATACTGGTCGCCGTCAGATCCATACTGGTCGCCGTCAGATCCATACTGATCCGATACCTCCTCCTCAGAGGCATACTGGACTTCGTCTGTATCTCCGTCGTCCGTCACGACCTGCCCAGCGTCGTCTGTTCCATACCCGTAATCTTCTTCTGGCCCGGCTGATTCATACTGGTCCGGCTCTGATTCATGATGCCCAGCATCTGACTCGTACTGCTCAGCAGTGTCGGATTCGTCGTTTTCGGATTGATTTTCGTCGGAATGATCACCGTTTGAATGGAGCTCATCTGAATGGTCGTGCTCGCCGTCGGAATGCTCATCTGATTGGTCGTGCTCGTCTGAATGCTCATGCTCGTCGGAATACTCATGATCATGCTCGTCGGAATACTCATGCTCATGCTCATGCCCATCTGAATAATACTCGTCACCGTCGTTTGATTCATATACCTCTACTTCACCAGACCCATCCTCCGAGTCGTACTGCACACTGCCTGCAGATCCATACAGCTCGCTTTGCTCCGAGCCATATTGTTCGCTCTGCTCCGAGCCATACAGCTCACTCTGCTCACTATCAGGCTGCTCTTCCGTGTCATACTGCGGGCTCTCGTAGTGCTCCTCTGAATCAGGGTCCGACTCCACTGGCCCAGGACGACGATCCGCCTCCCCATGGATCTCAATGTCACTGTCTGAATCATATTGAACCGACTCCTCCTCATCGTCATCAGAATCAATCACGCGAACTGGCCGCCTTGCATGCCTAGTTGACGGCTCTGTCACTGATTCTGTTTGTCCATGCATAGGGAAGTCTCGGCCTCCATCTTCAGAGTCGTCGCTGACCAAGTCAATGACACTAGAATGGCTCTCATCATGGTCATTGTCGGACGAGAAGAAGCCTTCATCCAGAGGTGTCGGGTTGATGGGTCGACGGTACCCTCCGACAGACATAATTTCCACCAGAGTTCGCCGGTCCACAAAGCCCTCGTCTTCCGAGTCGTAGTAGTCGCTTCTATCATTCAAATGCGAATCGTCTTCCATAGAGTCTTCTTCCTCGTCTTCTTCGTCCGAGTCTCCACCGTAGTTGGCCACTACAGCTCCACAATGCTCGCATACTCGGCCGTTGACTTCCCATAAACACCTGCTGCACCTGCGCACGTCGCCTTCAGCGCCATCTTCTTCGACAATAGCATCGCTAGTAATGGGGAAATTGCGAAACGTCGTCCTGTGTCTATGCATATCATCCTTATAATGGGCTGAGTTGTCTGTCTTCAGCTTGACCAGCTTCTTGTGGGCCTCCTCGTCGGTGCTCTGAGCGAACTCCAGGACTCCTTCGATCAAATCGCGCAAATTCACGCTGAGAACGGGTTTTTGTTTCATTTGGGCCCTGCAAACCGGGCAGGAAGGGGCTTGGATGTTTCTAGTTATCCAGGAATCAATGCACTGAGATTAGCAACATGATAACTGGGGGAATTTCGTGAAATACTTACATCGTAACAATAGCCATGGCCACAGGAAGATACAAACGGAACAAACATGAACTCCTGGCAAATATTGCAGCTCAGGTTGTTCTGTAGTCTTGTCAGCAGACTAGCCAACGGAGAGTCCTGTGGAGTTAGTAAGAAAGCCCTTACAAAGAATATAATATACCTACAGCATCGCCTACAGTATCAGCAATAGTGTACTCATCGGCCATGATGAGTTTGCAGACGTGCTGCTATTTGTGAGGTGTAGGAGTGAAAGATAATCAGTTGCAGTTCCCAAGGAGAGTAGGGCGAACTTCAGATTTAGTAAAGTAGAAAGTTGGGAAAGTAGGGGAAGTGGAAGGTAGGAAAGTAGGGAAATCTAGGAAAATTTCGGTTCTGGAAAATCTAGGAAAAATAGTAGATTGAGTTAAGGATAGTTTAAGATATTTATAATTTTAATTATAGACGTTGCAATGCCGGAATTCGCCAGTTATGCCGATACGATGTACGATATACGATGCAACGAGTGATATGAAATTATTAGATGAATAACTATTTACTACTTGAGTACTTGAGTACTTAGAGTACTTTCAAGTACTTTTCAGTACTATTCCCCAAGCATTATTCTCAAGCAATCTTCTCTCAAGACTCCCTACTCCCTCAAATATCTCGCTGCATGATCTACGTGATCCTTTGCAAACGAAGATATGAAATAATACGAATGATTATATCCTTCCTGCATCCTCAACTTCAATTTCTCCGCAAAAACCGACTTCTTTGCAGCCTTTTCGAAATCCTCCGGACTCAGCTGATAAATGAAGTTATCTCCAGTACCAATATCAATTAATATTTCAGGTGTAGGCCCCTTGTACTTCTGGATCAACTCTGAAGCATTATACTGTTTCCAGAGCTCTTCATCATCACCCAAGTACTCCTTGAATGCCTTTTGACCCCAGGGAACTGCAGAAGGGTTCAAAATAGGTGCAAAAGCAGAAACCGATTTGAAAAAGCCCGGGTTCTTGAAGAATAACGTCAGGGCTCCATGTCCACCCATAGAATGGCCTGTAATGCTGATCTTGTCAGCGTCCAAGTTTGTAGAATACTCTTTCAATACCGAGGGAATCAGCTCCTCCATCAGATAGTCATACATCTTGTAATGACTCGACCATGGGTCCTTGGTGGCATTCAGGTAGAACCCAGCACCCTGGCCCAGATCATAGCTGTCGTTATCAGCCACGTCCTTGCCTCTAGGCGACGTGTCGGGATAAATAATGGCTATTTTGTGCTGTGCAGCCCAAGGTTGCAGAAATCCCTTTTCGCTGCAATTGTTAGGTGTGCATTCGAGTCCTGAGAGAAAGACGAGCACAGGCACGTTGGAGGCAGCAGTAGCACCGGGAGGAAGATAGAGATTGACGTCCATATCGCATTTCAGAATCTTGCTGGCGTGGTTCAGTTTGAGCAGCTTTCCGCCGAAGCTGGGGATTTTCGCATTGACTCGGAACGACATGTTGGTAGGTGGAAAGAAGAGAAGAGTGAGATTGCTGTGAGAGTTGAACAATGGGGAGAAACCCGAACCCAGCGGTGAAGTTCGTGGAAAACGAAAACAATGGTAGATTTCAAGGAAAGCAATAGTTATTTCGATTTTACAAATTTAATTCGATTTCAACGTAAATTCAATTTCACAATGTTTATTATGCTGCTATGCTTTCTAATTCTTATGCTTTGCCTGCTAGTTCTGCCTGCCTATGCTATTCCTCCTAGCTTCTACCTATGCTATTCTGCTCTCCCACTGCCTGATGATGCTCGCGACTTCTCCACACACCCCCTCGGCCTGCTTCACCACCGCCCTATTATGTACATTGCACTTTTCAACAAGCTCAGTCAGCCTGCCTGCCCAATACTCATCATTCAAATGTGCCTTTTTCACCACCCGTTTCAACTGCTTGAAAAACTCCGGCTCCAATATTCCTCCCCATTGATCGTCCAGCACCTTCGAGACCAGCTTGAAAACCCCCTCGAAATCACCCAATTGCTTGTATCCACGCACCATCTGAGTGATACTAGCACTGTCATGGTTCTCCAGTGTGAATTTCCCGCCTTGTCGTAACGAGTCAATTATGCATACTGCCAATCCAGACAGCTCCACTCTCATGAGCTCCGTGCCCAAAGTCGTCAATCCATAAATATTCAGCTTATCCCCATGTTTCTCATAAAATACCTGAACGATCCTCGATACTTCCTGCCTGGACTTGACTCGATCCTTATATTCCGGCATTTGTCGCTTCTGATCCAGCAATTCCTGAAGACGCAACGTCTGAAGCTGTATATCATCATCCATATCATAACCAACCTTTGTCATCAGTTCCAATACCGAATATATGGAACTCCACAGCTGTTTCCGACCCAGTTCTCGTGATACCTGGTAAAACACCTTTTTCGGCGGCCTTATGCGTCGTCGTGCCATGTCTTCAATGTGCGCAATGGCTCGTTCCACCTTGCCTACCCGGATCAGACGCTGCATTTTCTTCATGTATGCTTGCGTGCTTCGGGAATTCTCGCCATTTGTTTGAGTATTCTCAGCTTCAAATGAACGGATATCACTCAATAAGTTCGGACAGTCGCCAATAGTTGAAAAGAGACTCTCTTTGACTTGCTGGAATCCATACCGATTGATCAAACACCTGACTATCCACCGCACCGAACGTGCATCCCCGATAATATTCTGATCAAGCCAGTTATTCAGAAACGCAACTATATCGAATGTTTTTCCAGATACTGAGTATCCCTGGCCGATTTCATTCAACAACGCAACTGTTACAGTATGCCCCGATGATATCATGCAATTAGTGCTTTTTGCCACACCTTCATCGTTTCCTTTCGATGCAAAATAATTAGCAGCACGTAAAAACGGCCTTTTAGGTAGACAAACGCCATTTCTAAGCGATTGTTCAATCAGATCCTCGGCAACTGTCCATTTTTCCTCCTCTAATGCTTTCCCTATCGACATGCCAATGATCTGGGAATCACCCATCATTCCTGAATCCTGAGCATCATGCAAAACCCGATCAAATCTATGCCATGCTTCCAGATCATATAGGCCATTCAACACTAGACTATAGATAAGTCCACTGGGCTGGCCTTTTGATGCTCTTCTCCATGCCCAGAAGATCTCCTCAAGTAGTTCTGGATTTTCACTAATTTTTATCACACCTACCATGTATGTTATTATTGTTCTTTCGGTGACTTTTGGCCAGATTTGCTGCATGAATGCTTCTGCCTCGGTGAGATTGTAGTTTGAAATGAAATTCTTCAACACATCTTCCAAGACGTTAATATCAAAGTCATAAGTAGCAGAATAAGTCTCAAATAAATGCTCGCAATAGTCGTGTTTCCGCGATTTCATGGCTGCTCTGATGGCATATGCTATGCTTTGTATGTCGTTAGATAGCAGACGGGTCTCAAACTCGTCGAATATATATAGTACAGAGAGGTACTGGCGGGCTTCCATGAGATCCTGGATGCTCGTTTTCACCGTTTGCTCGTCAATATGCCCGCTGACGGAGCATTTTTCAAGAAAAACAGCCAACGACGACCAGGACTTGGTCTGGATCATCGAGCTGGTCTCAGAAGCCCATTCATGAAACGGCACAGAGGTCCTCGTAACGTCCACATGAATATCTGACCTCTGATCGGTATATTCGATCATATTTTCCACCGGTTGATCGTCAGATGTCAAATGGTTTCCGTTGACAGTTTCGTCTAGAAAACTCTTCTCCAAAACAGCTCCCGACGGCCCCATGAGGAACTCCAGGCTCTCCTCTATCAGCCTGGACCTTGAAGTTTCCAGCTTTTGAGTATTGTAATTCACCAAATTAGCGTCTCCAGACAGACTTGGGCTGCTGATGCTCCCCGATATATGCTGGCGACGGATCCAGCTGTCCGCTAGGCCCTTCCTACGAACGACATTGCTGCGAAATATGCGTTTATCATGAATGAAAGCACTCCGTATGTATACTTGTACGTTGTGAGCTAGAGGTCTCGAGGAAGGGCTAGCAGGAAAACATCTGGCTAGCATGCAAGACCAGGAGGGGGTATAAACCAATGGCAAAGGAGGATCAAAGGAGTCCAAGGAGAGTGTTTTTTATGTTATTTTACAGTGGTAGAGAGGTTTCCAAGGCGGTTGTTGCTGAGTTCAGTTGATTTGATCGAAAATCAGCCTATGATGGAGGTAGGGTAATGGGTGGATTGAGATTTTGATTTAGAGATAATTCACTTGGATATTTCTTAGATATTTCACTTAGGGACTCAACTACTTAACTGAAGAACTAATGAATAGAGAAGGCTATGAAAAATGAGAGTGGGAAAAATAAGAAAGTGAAAGGCGATTATAAACTGCTGGAAGGCGGTGATTCAATGGTTAAATTGCTGCAGAATGACGAGTTGTCATTAGCTAGGAAGAGTAAGGGAGATATAAGAAGCTCTTCAAGAGACACTTCAAGAGACTATTCAGGCAACGATTTAGGAAAATTAAATAGAACATCTCGACCTGAAAATGCAATAAAACCTAATACACGGTTTCTACAGAGACTTGTAAAACAGAGTAATTCGTTCAATGAATCAATTGGAGGGAAAAAAGGATCATTGAGTGAGGAAAGGAGGAGATCAGGTAGGAGTTCTAGTAGGAGTTCTGGAGATCCAAAGCAATCAGACGAGAAACCAAAAAGTAGGAAAAGTGGAGTTGAATACGAGACGAGGAAGAGGAAAAGCGCAGAATTGAAAGGACTCGGTGCGAAATCAGGGGAGTTGAGTCGGGTTTCTAAGAGATAGGCAGCTAGGAGAGCTAGGATCAGAGTCGAGAATGGCTTACAGTTAACGGCTCAAGAATCAACACATATACACACACATGCACTTATACAATAATTTACAATATTTACAGTATTTACTAATTACTAATTACTATTTCTTCTTTATCCTTCTACTATAACAGATCTTACTTTCATTGTATTCTCCTTATATGCTTCTGCTCTCTTTATTCTCTCTAAGCTCTCATTCTCCTTCTATGGCTCAGCCGTGCATCTCATCCCCTGAGCTAAACACAGACCGACCTCCCCTAACCGCATATAATTTCCTATATATATCTCAATTGAAATCTTCATTCTTTTCTTTCTACCATACTTTCAATTTCCTTCAATTCCACCCACCCCATTTGCCCTTTTCTCTCCTCTCTCATTCCCCCTCCTCCTTCTTGATGTCCCTTCTTCCAACCTCCTACGCGTCTCTATGAACAAACATACGTCCCTGGACGCCCCACAGGCTCCTAACGACTCAGACACACTCACTGACGTCGTCTCTTTACTTGTAGAATATATACGCACAGTTGGAGGCGCTCTGCTAGCCGATACAGACGGCAGTTTCAGCTCCTGGCTAGCCAACTCTCGATCCCACATCTACGGGCCATGTTCCCAGTTTGCTGCCGATGTCAACCCCCTGGTGCTGTTTATACTGAAGGAGAGCGTCGATTCTACCGATGGAGAAAACAAAGGTGAGTGTTGGTGCCCGTTTAAAGCCGATTTAGTGCTAACCTTAGAAAACGAATCGCCGCAAGATCCCGGCCTGAAACCCCGACAAAAGTCGACCTATCGCATGGAAACAAGGCTGTCGTACACGCACACGACGGTGGATATCCTGGCCATCATTAAACGCCCGTTGGCGCTCGACCCGTCGGTCAGCATGAACGACCAGCTCCAGGTCGTCAGTCTTCCTTCTTTTGCCAACTTGGAAGGCAACAACCCCTACGAGGTTCTGCACTCGATGATGCACTTTGCCATTGCTCCCTATTTCGACGCATACTGTCAGCCAAAGGCCGATCAGAGCGACGAAGCGGCCCTGGTTTCGACCGTCGAGGGCCCGATTCCCGCTGCTAGACGCAAAATCAACGATCTCGAGACGTCTTTTCTGCATCTTCAGCAGAATTTCGACATTCCCGAACTTGTGCTGACTCCGCATCCTGTCATTGAGGCTGCACTGGCTACCTTGACTCCTGGCCAAGTTCCTACTGCTTCACTGATTCCTAACCATTATCTGTCTGACTTGAACTTCATCAACTCATTGCAGTCGGTAGTTAATGGCTGGATCAAAAGCATTCAGGGTATAACACGCTTAAATCGTGATCCTGCAAGTGGCACCGCGAGCCAGGAGATCAACTTCTGGCTTTCTCTGGAGGTAGCTCTTCAAAATGTACAAAAGCAACTAGATTCACCGGCAGTCGTTCTGACTCTGGATATCCTTAAAAGTGCCAAGCGATTTCACGCTACTGTCAGCTTTCTCTCTGATACCGGCCTCAAAGAGTCTCTCGAGCAAGTCCAGAAATACAACCAGCTAATGCGTGACTTCCCTCTGGAAGAACTGAAATCTGCAGTGTCTCTAGAAATGGCACAAAAAGCAGTCAACGACATATTCGGTCACTTGAACAAGAGATTGAGAACTGTGCCGTATCCCATCTGGAGATCTCTAGCTCTGGTGGAGAATATTTCTCGTGATCTCTACGCGACCTTATACTCAATTCTGGAAACTAAAATGCTCATGTATTTGTCGTATTCCGAATTCCTACGCGTTATAAAAGCATCTCGATCAGTCTTCGAAGCCTGGGATGATAATGTCAAGGAATACGTCAATGTCGCACGAGAAATGACCAGGAAGCGATCCGAGAGATTCATCCCCATTCGCTTTGTCGCTTCTCACGACGCCATAAAAGAAAGACTGGAGTATATAGAGTCTTTCAGGAGAGCCCATGAGGAGCTTGCTCGAACAATCGGCAAAGTAATCAACACGTCGCATCGCCGAAAAGACGGGTCTATTCTGATGGGTTTAGATGGCTCTGATTCTCTCAAGGAAATCAATGCTGCATATCAGGCTGTTTCCGACGTGCCAATATTAGATACTTCCGAAAAAGGAGTTGCTGCTTGGAATAGAGCAGAAAGGTTCTATAATGATCGAACTACTGGTGTTGAGCAGGCCATCATAGCCACAATCAGGGAGCGTCTCGCGACCTCTCGCAACTCCAACGAGATGCTACAAGTGTTCTCTGCATTCAATGCTTTATTTATTAGACCTGCAGTTCGTGGGGCTATTCAAGAATATCAATCGCGACTGATCGAGAAAGTCAAATCGGATATAGCAGTGCTTCAGAGTCGATACTTGCAACGATATTCTAACTCTGAAGGATTCGAAATGGCCAAAATGCGCGACTTGCCGCCTGTTTCTGCTACTGTGATATGGCTACAGCAAATTGAACGCCAGCTCGATAACTATCTGGACCGAGTTCGCGACATACTGGGAGACGACTGGAAGAAGTACGCCGAGGGCCAGAAGCTTTACGACGAAAGCATATCATTTCGAGACAAGCTCAACCCCAATGCTGTTTTCGACAGTTGGCTGTCAAATATCACTGAGCTTAAGCTTACAATCTCAGGGCCGCTCTTTCGTATCAGACGTCAGAAGTCAACTTTCAGTCTGGTTGTAAACTTCGACCCGAGCATTGCTGCCGTATTCAAGGAAGTACGCATCTTGCAGTCTCTTGGTTTCCAAGTTCCTCACCATGTGTCTACTGTGGCTCGGACTGCCAAAAGCGTATATCATTTTGCTGTCACTCTGACCGATTCTCTATCTACTCTCGGTCAGACAAACGAACTAGTTGAGAAAAGAGGGTCTTTTGGAGATCAACTTTTGTACGGAGCCCACAATAACATCTGCAAGCATATCAGTAAAGGACTGTTGTTTAGATGGGAGTCTCTCGCACATGCTCATGGGCTTTCTTATGAAGGAGAAGGAAACCGCCATGTCAAATTCGTTCACGATTTTCAAAGGCTTGTATCAGAGTTCTACGCCGAAGTGGAGAGAGAAGTCGCTATTATGGACAAAATTCAAGTCCAGTTAGCACGACTAGCAAGTACTTCTGTTGTGGCAGTCTCAGAGCTCTCTGCGATTACACTAGAAATCCAGGAGTGCATCGACGGCCTTAATTTGGGCTCATTCAGCAATATCAACGAGTTTGTCGATGATTTGAACGCTCATATTCTGGATATTTTGGTAGAACGATGCAGAACTACCATTCAATCTTGGGTGGCTCAAATCCAAGGCAAAGATACCGATAGTATAAGGTTGCCATGCCCACCTGCTGTTTTGATTCACGAATTGGGCCTTCGAGGGCAGGTTATTTCACTCCAGCCTTCTCTTGATAACAGTAAGGTTGCGCTTTATGCCAATCTACAACAAAATATTTTGAGATTTTCAGGCTTGAAGAAAATTGATGCTCATCGATACGGTGTAGCAATTACTGAGAGCAATGTTGAGCTTGAGGCCGCGAAATTTGATGAAGTTGTCGCACACATTGGAGAAGATATCGTGGATGCTTACGACTCCATTGATAGCCTATTGGCTGAGGCTGATGAATATCTGGGCAGCTGGTACCAATTCCAAGCTCTTTGGGATGTGGAAGCAGACCATGTATATGAAATTCTGGGCAATGATATGACCAGATGGTTGCAAGTTCTAGGGGAAATTCGAAAGTCTCGACATATCTTTGACACGAATGATCCTCACAAGCTGTTTGGCACACTTAAAATCAACTTTCAGCCGATTCAAATACGAATCAACTCAAAGTATGATATTTGGCAGCATGATATCATTATGAAGTTCTCACAACGACTTAACATCCAGATGAAGGATGTGGGCTTCGAAATGGAATCCTATAGACGAGATCTAGAAGCTCGGCCTCTGGATCTTACATCCACCGATGCGGTTGTGGCCTGCGTTACAGTCATCGAGGAATGCTCGTCGAAAATGGCTGACTGGGAGGCCAATGTCAACATTTTTCGACTTGGCCAACAGACATTGGCACGTAACCGCTTTCAATTCCCTGCCAAATGGATGTTTATCGATCAGATTGAGAGTGAGT
Source organism: Casaregolazyma suthepensis (assembly GCA_030568895.1). Classification (NCBI taxonomy): domain Eukaryota; kingdom Fungi; phylum Ascomycota; class Dipodascomycetes; order Dipodascales; family Trichomonascaceae; genus Casaregolazyma; species Casaregolazyma suthepensis. The sequence goes on from JAJMJB010000005.1 coordinate 13,743, forward strand.
GGACTTCTTTGCAAGAAATACTGGAACGAAGGAAACAGCTGGCCGATTCTCAAGCTGATGCTATCCGAGCCAAGATCGACTCGGAAGCTACCAAATTGTCAGATCGCACTAATACTCTTGAAGAGCATTGGCAGACCGAGAAGCCTGTGTCTGGATCACTGAAGCCCACGGAAGCCCTTTCTATTCTACAGAGGTTTGCGGATGAGGCCGAGTCGGTCTCAAAGTATGGAAAACTTATACAGAGGGCTTCTGTTTCTTTATCTCTGGATTTTGAGGTGCCATCGACTTTGCCGATCATTCAGGAAGAAATCCAGGACTTGACTTCGGTATGGAGCTCTCTAGATGCAGTATGGGTCGCCATTGACACCCTGAAACAGACTCCTTGGAGTTCAGTGTTTCCTCGCAAAATCCGGCAAAAGTTGGAGGAGCTTCTTCAGCAGATGCGAACAATGCCTGCTCGAATCCGACAGTACGCTGCGTTTCAGCATCTTCAATCGGTTACCAGAAGCTTGATTAACAGCAATACCCTTCTGGCAGATCTAAAGTCAGATGCTATTTATGAGAGACACTGGCAATCACTGTTTCAAAAGCTCTCTCCAAATAAGAAATTGGTATATCAGCTATTAACTTTGGGTGACGTCTGGGATCTTAATTTGCCGGGAAATGCCCAGGTAGTCAACGATGTAATAGCAGTTGCTGAAGGTGAGCTAGCACTGGAGACGTTTATTGGTCAAATCCGTGACACATGGAATAACTATGCCTTGGAATTAGTGAACTACAAGAACATCTGCCAACTGATTAAAGGCTGGGATGACTTGTTTCAGAAATGTGCTGATCATTTGAATTCTCTGGCTGCTATGCATCATTCTCCGTATTTCAAGGTCTTCGAGGAAGAGGCACGATTGTGGGAAGATAGAGTCAATCGGATTAATGGCCTCTTTGACGTTTGGCTAGATGTGCAAAGGCGTTGGGTTTATCTCGAAGGTGTTTTCGGCAGTAACGATAGTATCAAGCACATATTGCCGTTGGAGGCTGCCAGATTTCAAAATGTCAACTCTGAATTCTTGGTTATACTTCGAGCAGTTTACAAGTCACCACAGGTTCTTGATATTCTCAATATTCCGGGCATTCAGGATTCTATCACAAGGCTGTCAGATCTTTTGGTTCGTGTCGAGAAAGCCCTTGGAGAGTATTTTGAAAGAGAGAGGCAGGCTTTTGGTCGATTTTACTTCATTGGTGACGAAGACCTGCTAGAGATTATTGGAAATCCCAATGATATCGCCCAGGCTGAAGCTCACTTGCCGAAAATGTTCCCAGGAATAGCAGGTATTTTGTATGACGAGCAAAGTATCTTTGGAATTCGTTCTCGAGAAGGCGAAGAAGTTACCCTAGAGAACGCGATATCTCTCAAGGAATATCCTAAAATGGTTCAATGGCTTGGCCAGCTTGAAATAGAGAGTAAGAGGTCAGTTTCTTACTGGATAGACCGTGCTAGAGAATCTCTTAATTCGTTAGATGTCGGTAGTAGCACATACGCTGGAGACTTGCGTGCATGGATTGATGCTCATCCTGCACAATCATTATTAGTGGCTTGTCAGCTTTACTGGACTGAAGAAATCGAGAAAAACCTCCCTCAATCTCTGGAAGCTCTTAAGAACAAGCTGCAGACTGATCTGTCGTCTCTGGCAAATATTGTTCTCACTGATATCGACAGCCTCACGAGAAAGAAGTGTGAAAGCGTGATAACTGAAATCAGCCATGAAAAGTCTGTTGTTCAGAATCTTATTGATAAAGAGGTCTCTTCTGCAGATGATTACGAATGGCTGAAACAAATGCGGTATTACTCCCGCACCTCATCGGATCCTTTACAGCGCGTTCTAATCAAGCAAGCTGACGCAGTGTTCACATACGGGTACGAGTATCTTGGAGTTCCTGCAAAACTAGTGATTTCACCACTGGTAGAGGATTTGTTTTTGGTTATGACGCAGGCACTTCACCAGAATCTAGGTGGCTCCCCGTTTGGCCCTGCTGGGACTGGTAAAACAGAATCTATCAAAGCCCTTGGACAATCCCTGGGCAGATATGTGCTTGTTTTCTGCTGTGACGAGTACTTTGATTATCAGTCTATTGGCAGGATTCTAGTCGGCATTTGTAAAATTGGAGCTTGGGGATGTTTCGATGAATTCAACCGACTGAGTGATCATATTCTTAGTGCAGTCTCTTCTCAATTAGAGACTGTTGGTGTCGGAATGTCCAGGATTGGCGACGGCACCGTGGAGGTTGAAATCATTGGCAGGAAAGTCGCTCTACATAGTCATACAGGAGTATTCATAACCATGAATCCTCAGTATGCTGGAAGAAATGAACTACCGGATAATCTTATTAGACTATTCCGAAAATTCTCTGTGGACAAGCCTGATAAGGAGATGATTGCAGAGTTGATATTATACTCTCAAGGATTCACTCATGCTGCTACACTTACTTCAATGATAGTGCCGTTTTTTGCAGCACTAGATGCAGAGCTCAGTCCTCAACGTCATTATGACTTTGGTCTTCGAGCGCTAAAGAGCGTACTAGCCATTAGTGGTAATCTTATGAGAACGTTATCTAAGTCGACTCAAGATGGCGATCGTCGTAAGTGGGAAAGTGGTGTTTTGCTGAGAGCTATACGGGAGTCTATTGTTCCGAAACTAGTCGCTTCAGACATAGAAAAGATAAAGAATGTCGAGAAGACATACTTTCCCAACGTCATTTACGCTGAGAATGATACCTATGACTGGCGCTGTGCTATAGGTAGAAGTGCTGAGAAGTTAGGTTATAGTGCTTTGGACAGCTGGGTTGACAAGATCATGCATTTGCATAGATTTCTGCCAATGCACCAAGGTGTTATGCTAGTTGGAAAGGCAGGATCTGGCAAAACGTCTGCTTATCGTTCTTTATTGCGTGCACGCATGGAAACGTACAATATCGAGACTGTTGTTCATTGTTTCGATGCTAAGATCTTAAGCAAAGGAGTTCTATACGGCACCTTCGACGCGACCACTAAAGAATGGACAGATGGGCTGTTCACTAAAACTCTCAGAAAGATCGTGGAGAATCTTCGTGGAGAGCAACAGAGACATCACTGGATCGTGTTCGATGGAGACGTGGACCCAGAGTGGATTGAAAATCTTAACAGCGTGCTAGACGATAACAGAATCCTTACTCTACCGAGTGGAGAACGTATTGCTCTTCCAGACTCGGTGAGACTGATATTCGAGGTGGATAGTTTACTTCACACTACTCCAGCTACTATCACGAGATGCGGAGTTATATGGTTTGGCGACAACGTGATTGATCCTGGCACTGTATTCAAGTACAATCTTTCTTTACTCAGCAGGTCTGATTTTGCCAGTAGCCTGGATAATGAGTTGTACATGACAGCTGCTGCTCGTGAGAGAATCCAGGTGTTTTACACACAGTTTACCGAGCTCATCAAGGTTCTTTTTGGTCAAAGCACATTGTCATCAATTTTCAAAAAAGCTTTGGATCTGGGACATGTTATGGATTTCATGGTGATTCAAGGAGTTGAGGCATTCTTTTCTCTTGTCAAAGCCGCCTTTTATGAAGTAATGAAAAAGATGTCTGAGAAAGAGTCCTATTTGACGGGAGATATCTTTAAATCATACATGGAACGGAAAATTCTTCTTTCGTTGATCTGGTCGTTTGCTGGAGACTGTGACAACAAAGTGCGTTATGAGTTTGGCTCATTTCTTCGAAGTATACCAAGTTTTGCTCATATCGCTCCTGATACCACCAATGTACTGGAGTATGATGTCTCACCTGAGACAGGAGATTGGCTGCCTCTTATTTCTATTGTGAGACCAGTCTTGCTTGAATCGCACGAGATCCTGAGAACAGACATTGTTATTCCGACGATAGATACCGAAAGGCACGAGTCGCTGATTTACGGCTTCTTGCGTGACCACAAGCCAGTCATTCTTTGTGGACCGCCTGGATCAGGAAAAACAATGACTCTGTTCAGTTCTTTGAGAAAATTGCCCAATCTTGATGTCATTGGTTTGAATTTCTCCAAAGAAACCACTCCTCAGCTACTAATCAAATCGCTGGAACAGCATTGCCAGTACAGACGAGGTACAAACGGCAAGAGCGTGTTATCTCCTATTCAGCTTGGACGATGGTTAGTAGTGTTCTGTGATGAGATCAATCTACCGTCCTTAGACAAGTACGGATCGCAGAAAGTCATTGATTTGCTGAGACAAATGATTGAGCATGGCGGATTCTGGAACGAGTCAACAAAGCAATGGATAGAGCTTCAAAATATTCAGTTTGTTGGCGCTTGTAATCCACCCACTGATATTGGTCGAAACCCTCTTTCGTCAAGATTCTTGCGCCATGCTTCGGTGGTTCTGGTCGACTATCCCGTGGAAACATCTCTTTACCAAATTTACGAGACATACAGCAGTGCATTACTCAAAGCTGTGCCTTCACTGCGGGGTCTGGGTGGTGATATGGCCAATGCTATGATAAAGGTGTATCTTCAGTCTCAGCAGAAGTTCCCTATCGAGAAGCATGCCCATTATATTTACAGTCCACGTGAACTGACGCGTTGGTGTCGCGGCATATACGAAGCTATCAAAAATGCTGAGTATTATGACGTGAATGACCTAGTTAGGGTCTGGGCTCATGAAGGATTACGCCTTTTTAGTGACCGTCTAATCCATGATGAAGACAAGAGCTGGACAGAAGAGCTGATAGATTCGACTGCTGCTTCCGCCTTCCCTGGGTGTGTCCCTAGTGTGGCATTGCAAAAGCCGATATTGTATTCCAACTGGCTGTCTAAAAACTATGTTCCTGTCAAGAGAGATGAGCTGTATAAATTTGTTACGGCCCGAGTTCGAACTTTCTGCGAAGAGGAATTGGACACGCCATTAATACTTTACGATGATTTACTGGATGACGTGCTACATATTGACAGGGTATTGAAGCAGCCACAGGGTCACTTGATATTGGTTGGTCCTAGTGCATCTGGCAGATCGACAATCACTAGGTTTGTCAGTTGGATGAACGGAATCAAAATCTTCCAGCTGAAAACGAGCAAAAATTACGGATATGAGAATTTTGCATCTGACTTGCGTGGTATTCTTAAACGGGCAGGTTGTTTTGGTGAAAAAATCTGTTTTATACTGGACGAGTCCAATATTCTGCACACGTCTTTCTTGGAATGCATGAATACTTTGCTCGCAAATGGCGAAGTTCCAGGATTATTTGAAGGAGATGAATATTCCATGCTTATGAGTGCATGCAGAGAAGGTGCTCTTCGACAGGGGCTAAGTTTGAATGCCGAAGATGAGCTCTATCGTTGGTTTACAGCACAAGTAACTAGAAACCTGCATACTGTATTCACTCTGAGCCCGACTGACTCAATAATATCTTCGACTGCGACAACGTCGCCTGCTCTTTTCAACAGATGTGTGCTGAACTGGATGGGAGATTGGTCTAGAACGGCATTTGGCCAGGTTGGAGATGCCATATTGACATTTGTGGATATCGATAAATCTGACTATGTTGCAACAAGTGCAGTTGAATCATCTTCGACAGAAGCTGCGCAGCCATTTAGGGCGGTGGTCGTCAATTTCACTGTCAATGCACATATTATTGCAGGTGATATTGCTAAAAACTCGGGCTTGAATATCACAGTAACGCCTGGGTTTTATTTGCAATTTCTGAGATGTTTCATTAAGATATACACGGAAAAGCGAGAGGTTTTGGAGAACCAGCAAAGGCATTTCAATGTGGGGCTTGTCAAGATTAAGGATGCTACTATTAAGGTGCGAGATTTGAAGTCAGATCTCAGTAATAAGAAGAGCCAACTCGAGGTCAAAAATCAGCTGGCCAGCGATATGCTGCATCAAATGCTTGCAGGTCAGAATGAGGCAGAGCGCAAGAAAGTTGCTTCTTTTGGAATTCAGGAGGATCTGGCTATCAAGGAGAAAGAGATTGCAGCAAGACAGCAAGTTGTATTTAAAGATCTCGCCAAAGCAGAGCCTGCAGTCTACGAAGCACAGAAGAGTGTCAATAACATAAAGAAGCAGCATCTGACGGAATTGCGTTCTATGGCACATCCTCCAGATTCGGTGAAGCTTACTTTGGAGTCAGTGTGCGTTTTGCTAGGCTACGAAGTATCATCATGGAAGGAAGTTCAGCAGGTTGTGCGCAAAGACGATTTCATTCCTAGCATTGTCAATTTCGATTGCGACACTCAAATGACGCCGGCTTTGCGTGAATACATGGAGGAGCACTATTTGTCCCTTCCTAACTTTAACTATGAAGCTGTTAACCGCGCAAGTAAGGCATGTGGTCCTCTATTACAATGGGTAGAAGCACAAGCTGCTTTTTGTGTTATTTTGGAAAGAGTAGGACCGTTGAGGAGAGAGGTGGAACAATTGGAGCAAGAGGCGGAGGAGACGAGAGCACGGGCAGAGGTTATCAAAGACATGATAGACGAACTGGAGAAGAGTATCGTTACGTACTCGGATCAATATGCTCAACTGATTACAGAGAGTCAGTCTATCAAGATGGAAATGGAGAAGGTGGAGGCGAGGGCACAGAGGAGTGTAAATTTACTGGAGAAGCTTTCATTGGAGAAGGCTCGTTGGACCGAGAGCATCAAAATGTTTGAAACAGCCAAGGAATGTTTAGTTGGAAGCTGCTTAATAGCAGCTGCATTTATCACTTATGGTGGTTACTTCGACCAGCATACAAGAAGCCGGCTAGTTGGGCTTTGGACGAAGGATATGGATAAAGTGGGCATCAGCTACGAGCGCCTGTTTTCTCTTTCGGATTACCTGAGCAGTGTATCTGAAAGGACGATGTGGCATGAGCAATCTTTGCAATTTGATGATGTTTCGGTGGAAAATGCCATTATATTGAACAGGGGAAATCAGTACCCCTATATCATTGATCCTAGTGGCCACTCAGTGGAATTTCTTAGAAACCAGCATGGTCATAAGCTTACAGTTACAAGCTTTCTGGATTCGTCTTATGTTAAGTACCTTGAAAGTGCTTTGCGGTTTGGCAATCCTATCCTTATTCAGGACGCAGAGTACCTGGATCCTGCTATTATGCCTGTTTTGAACAAGGAGTATAAGAGAACAGGAGGACGAACGCTCATAAATCTTGGATGGCAGGAGATCGATTTTTCGCATAGTTTCAAGCTGTATCTGCTGACGAAGGATCCTACTATCTTTATTCCTTCGCACATTGCCAGCAGAACTACTCTTGTTAATTTCACCATCACTAAGGGTAATCTTGAAACTCAAGCACTGAACAGAGTTTTGCAAATTGAGAAGCCAGACGTTGAGCGAAAGCGCCAGGAGCTGGCCAAGCTTCAATCGGAGTACCAGGTACATCTTCACCAGCTTGAGGTGAATCTTCTAGAGGCACTAAATGAATCTGAAGGCAGCATTTTGGAGAGCGATAGTATCATTGACACGTTGGAACGAATAAAGGTTGAAACCGATGAGGTTAAGAGTAAGGCATCTCAAACAGATGAGGTGATGTCTGCTGTTGAAGATACTCTGGAAGCTTACAAGCCATTGACTTTAAGTTGCAGCCAGATATTCTTGGCAGTAGAAAAGCTTGGATCTTTCAATTCTATTTATCAATTTTCACTGGAGTTTTTATTGACGATCTTCACCAGGGTTCTTAAACAACATGCTCTGGGAGAAGTGTCGGAGAATCAGGAGGAGAGAGTCAAGTATCTGACGAAGCGTTTATATGTGGAGGTTTTCAGACATGTCAGACCTACTCTATTAGGATCAGATGTTGCAATGGTAGCGTTGACATTTTTGTTTCTTTATCACCACCCGTTGGAAGAGGATTTATCGGTTTTGCAGAGGAATAATGATTTACCGTCACCGCAGCAGGAGTGGCTCAACGCATTGTGTGATAAGGTTGGAATTTCTGCACCGTCGACCAGTGTTAATGACTTGATAAGAATGGTGGAAGGAGGAGACAGTGTTTCGAAATTGTTTGGAGATGAATCTGGATCAGCATTACTAGCAAGCTTGGCCGTTGTCAATCAATTGAGACCGCAGAAGTTTTTAAATTACATTGAAATATCTTGTTTGGAAGCATTTGGAGTATCTTTGTTAAACAGCGAGTATCAACTGGGGACGATTATCGAGGAGATTGGCTCTTCTAACCCTATTGCAATCTATGCAGCTTCGGGCCATGATCCTACTACCAAGATTAATATGATACTTGAGAATCGCGATAGAGACTTGGTAGCTGTCGGTATGGGTACACAAGAAGGACTACAACAGGCTGAGAAGTATCTTCATGAAGGGTCTCGAAAAGGGTTTTGGTTGTTGCTGCAGAATATCCATCTTGCTCGCGACTGGTTGGAAACGTTTGAGAAGAGAATCAAGAGCAGCCACTTCCATGGGGATTTCCGCATTTTATTCACCACTAGCATCAATGCGCAAGTGCCAAACACTCTAATGCGCATGTGTCGAATTGTTGCACAAGAAGGCCCGAGAGGAGTCAAGGCTCTGATGCAGGATACATTCAGTACTTTGCCGGCAGTCAAGGTCGATGGTCATTTGCCTGAGAAAGCACGCATATATTTCGTGTTTTCTTGGATTCACAGTGTTTTACGGGATCGACTGCGCTTTGTGCCCATTGGGTTCTCCAAGCGGTACGTGTTTGATGACTCTGATCTGGAGTGTGGTTTGGCCATCATCGACAAGTGGTTGACGACGTATGCAGCGGGCCGAAGCAACATTGCACCTCAGTCTATTCCTTGGACTGCTATTCAGCATCTGATATCTCTGGTTGTCTACAACAGTAAGATCGACAGCGACAAGGACAGGTGTTTTGTTGACGAGACAATCGCTCGACTGCTTGTTCCTGCTATGTACGAGCATGGATTCGAGCTGGTCGGACCGCAGGGCCCCAAAGCACCGGAAGATGGCAATTACAAGGGGCTAGTGAAGTGGATCAATGAGATGCCGGCGAGCGAGCCGCCGAGCTGGCTGGGGCTGGCTGACGATGCGGAAATGGAGATGTTGTCGCACCAGGCAGGGGAGACGGTGACGAAGACGGTGCGGTTGTTCGAGGTGCTGGAGCTGTGAGTTTGTGTTTTTATTATTTTATATTTTATGTGATGTTTTATTATGTTTATGTTGTTTTTTTGGAATTTTTTTGGAATTTTTTTTGTAAGTTTTTTTGAAGTTTTTCACAAGTTTTTTCTAAGTTATCTTAGTTTATCTTTATCTATTTAAATTTCACGATTTATCGCTCCACACCGCGACTTACCAACTCAACTTTCTACTTTACCGACGCGTTCCACCACAACGCAATGAGCCTGGAAACCGCGACTTCGCTGCTTGAACAGCAGATATACGGCGAAAAGCAATGTGTAAGTTTGGAAATAAAAAAACACTTGCGTATTCTAATATCAGATATCCTATCGCTTGCTGAGCCGATTGGCAGGAATCGACATAATAGCCGCGAAAAAGTGAGTAAATGCAACTAAACTGCTCCTCAATGCGTAAACCACTAATATCAGATATTTGGCGACTTTCTACGAGAATCACCAGGATCTGGACGCTTCTTTTGTGCTCATTGGCTTGGAACAAGTCGACGAACAGTCCTCAAGCAAAGACGCTCAAAATGAAGACATTCCCATTACTCATGAGCCGATGACCGACAGGCTGTCAATAGGAATATACTCGAAACAGGACGTTGAAGGTAGGGAGGCCGACTAAGCTGTGCGGTGAAGATCTAACCGTTAGGAGCCAAACTCAAGTTGAAATCTGTACGATCTATGCATATCTATTCTGTGGCGATATCAGGCGCTTCGGACGCCACGAGCTTATCTGCAGTCGAGCTGAAAACTCTTCAGTTTGACCTGAATAAGCCCATGGCTGAGTCGTTTTCTGTCTATGGACGAATCAAGAATCCTCTTTTGCCGGACGAAATCGCTCAACAGATCCGCAATTCCAGGACGGCGGGACGTGCGCAGCCAGTCAAAGCACCGGAATCTACAGTGAAAGATAATTCTACAAAGACGGCTGCAACGAAGGGGAAAAAGGCCGAGACGAAGCCCCGAACGGTGGATTTCACTGAGCCTGCCAAAAGCACCAAGAAACCTCAGGCTAAGGCCAAGAATTCTGCTAAACCAAGCACAGGATCAGGTCTCCAGGCTGCGTTTGCACGTTCCAAAGCTCCACCAAAAGCCCCGTCTGAAAATGTCATTGTGGCAGACGACGAGGAGGTGGAAATGGCCGATGAGAAGGAGGAGAGTCCAGAAGAGGCCGAGGAACGCAAGAAAAAACGCCAGGATTTGCAGAATATTTTTGATAATGATGATATTCAGATGGATAATGACAACGAGGAAGAAGAGGAAGATCAAGACGCTCCTCCTGGCAGTCCAGACTGGGATATTGACATGGAGGAGCTGGATCAGGGACCCAACGACAAGACTACGGAAGACAACTCAACCACGAAGAAGAACACAACCACGGAACACAACGAAACGTCCAACGAACCTACAGAAGAACTGCTGCCCAATGCACCTCCAGGCCGTCGCAGGGGACGCAGAAAGGTGTCGAAACGCGTCACCCAGGTCGACGAGAACGGCTACCTGGTGACCAAGTTCGAGGACGCCTGGGAATCGTTCAGCGAAGACGAGAAACCGGCAGCCGCGACGCCGCCTCCAAAGGTCGCCAAGATCCCCGAGAGAAACCCGTCGAAAAAAGGCAAAAACGCGAAACAGTCGTCGTTGTTGTCGTTCTTCGGCAGCAAGTGACGACTTACCCGGTCTTCACCCTCCACTCAACCCAACGCTACAAATTTTTCAACTCAACACACAGCACAATGGCATCTCAATCTTCGCCGGACAGCCTTGAGATTGCGCGTAAATATGATCTTACGGAAAAGGTCATGCCGTTCCTGGACAGGCATCTGATTTTCCCGCTGCTGGAGAGTCTGTCCAGCAAGGAGTTGTACGACTCCAAGCAGCTGGTTCAGCTCAAGTATGATCTGATGAAGGACGCCAAAATGACACATTACACTGCTGATTTGTGGTCGGAGCTCAATGGATCGGAGGAGCTGCCGGACCGGTTTGCCAAGGAGGAGGAGGAAATTGCCGCGGAGACGCAGAAATACGAGGAAAGCACGTCCAAGGTGCTGGAGGTGCTGGAAAACCCCGAGGTGAAAAATAACCTCAAGCAAGATAAAACTGCCAATTTGGACCTGCTGCGAACCGAGTACGGCGTCACTGTTGACATGATCAACAAGCTGTATTCTTACGGCAAGTTTCTGTACAATTGCGGCAAGTATCATGCTGCCTCTGACGTGCTCTATCATTTCCGAGTGCTGTCAACAGACAGCTCGCTCATTGCATCAGCTACCTGGGGAAAATTCGCGTCTGATATTCTTTCTCTTCAATGGGATGCCAGCTTGGAGGAGCTTCAGAAACTACGGGATATTGTTGACCAGAAATCATTTGGAGAACCGTTGATCCAACTACACAACCGAACATGGATAATCCACTGGGCATTGTTTCCATACTTCAACACTGAAAATGGCCGCGAACACCTCTGTGACCTGTTCTTTTCCTCGTCATATTTGAGTAGCATACAGGCTGCCTGCCCCTGGATCCTGAGGTATATGGCAGCAGCCGTTGTTTCCATTAACAATGGCCGAAACACGACGAATTTCCAGCGAAAGCTCAAGGATCTCATCCGAGTCGTCAGCCAGGAACAGCATGAGTACCAGGATCCCTTGACCGAGTTCATTGCAGCATTATATATTGATTATGACTTCGAGGAGGCCCAGGCCAAACTGTCTGAGGCCGAGGTCATTCTCAGAAACGACTTCTTTTTGCAGAACTTTGCAGATCAGTTCCTGGAGTCTGCACGACACCTGATTTCAGAGCTTTACTGCCGAATACACCAGAAGATCGATGTCTCTCAGTTATCTGCCAGACTCAATCTTTCACGAGAACAGGGCGAGAAGTGGATTGCAAACCTTATTCAGGACACTAAGATGGATGCCAAGATCGACGAAAGCGAAGGCACTGTTATTCTGAACCATCCAACTACCAGTGTTTATCAGGAAGTCATTGAGAAAACCAAGGGTCTAACGTTCAGATCCACTCAGGTTCTGACCCAGGCGATCAACAAGCATGGTTCTCTGACTGTTTCGTAATTATGCTTATTCTGGTTGGTAATTATGCTTATCCCGGTTCGTAAAATATCATTATGCTTATTTACATGTTCTAATATGAATTGTTCAGCTGTCTTAGTAAATTCACCTTATGCTTGAGGAAATACCATTCAGGATGATAATCTGGCCAAATAGCAGATAGTTTTGAGTTTTCAGCTTTCACAGCTTCGTCGAAGGCAGGAGATCCAGCAGATAGCCATTGTCGTAGCGAGGTTTTCGTGGCCTCTGAGAGCGGTTTCGTGACTGATATTATCTTCTCCAGCTCTGATATATCGTTACAATAGAGATTATCCTTATCGGAACTGAACAGAAGATTATCCACATTACAAGCTGATGAAACTTCATTAGCTAGTGGAACTGATATAAATGAGCTCAATAAGTAATCAGGACCATCAGGAAACTTGCATATGTGTCGCAGAAGATGATTCTCAACAGTAATATTAGAGCACTCCGGTATCTTCAGCAATTCACAGCTTATTTTCGTTGCAAATTCTCGTAAATCGTCGTCATTATCATTAAGAAACCTGCACAATACAGCCAGTGGTTTCACATTACTCTTCTCATGTTTCAAGTAATTGGATATAGACATCAGCGAAGCCCGTCGAGCCATATGCTCTTGTGCATCATCAGATGACAATAACACAGCTTCAAACCATTTCTCAAAGTGTTTCTCAGTATTAAGCAGTGAAGTAATAGAGCCTAGACTCTGCAGAGATGCATAATGAACATCCTCAGTAGACTCTGGCGACACGTTTTCGTAGAAAGTGTTCCACTGGTCTTCCAAAGGCACAGATTCAATTCTGATATCACTCAAAATTAAAGCTGCTTTTGACCTAACTTCGCAAAAGTCAGAACTAATATAAATATTCCAAAGACATTTAGAAATCTCGTGAGACCCTCGAATTAAATCTAAATGGTTCTTCAGGTACTCCAGCACCACTAATCTGACCTCATACGAGTAGTCCTCCAAGAATGCAATAGATAAACGCACACATTCGTCAGGCGACGCACAGTTTGTCAATAAATATTCTGCCATTTCTTTTCGACAACATCTCTTGCTGGACGAAAGCTCTTTCTGTTCAGCATATGGAAGGTCCAGGCTACCAAATAGCGATCTGACTTCTTCAAATGATAAATATGACGTAACAACCCTGAAGAAAGCCAGTCGAGTCTCAGGCGAAGGATTATTCAAGTAAAAGTCATTCTTAGTCTTAATAAGCCGAATAATATCGTCGCTTTTAGGTACACCTGGTTTCGACAGTAACAGATACAACGCAAGACAATGCCCATGCAGTTGATTTTGATCTGATAGAGAACAATTATCCAACAACTGTCTAGCAAAACCAATAATATCTTCCTCAATAACCATAGAGGCCAAAGCTCTTGCTGCCATTTCACGTATTTTCCAAATCCTGTTACTTAGACATGACATGACAAGAGGCACGAAGTCTTGAAGACCATCATACCCAGATACACCTCTTAGCTTAGCCAGAAGTGAAAGTGCTGGATACACAGTCTCAACATACTCAGCAGAATACAAACTATCTGGTTTGTCCACCGTATGCTGTCTGAAATTGTCCAACAGAACTGAACGGACTTGCCAGTGCCTCATAAAGAAGAGTTTTGAAGGCATTATTCCTTCGGCATTGTTTCCAAATAACTTGTTTTGCAAAGTCGTAAAGAGCATAACTGAGCAGTTTCTTATAGACCAAACGCCGTGTGAGAAATACTCAATTGCAAGCAGCAATGCTTTGTCGATGTACTTTGCTGAAATCGATGCCAACTGTGAATCTTGAAACAGAGACTTCACGCAGTTGAACGCATGTACCTGAGGAAGTTCAGTTTTACCATCAACAGACGTAACTGGTTCACGGGCAAGCAGAACCAAACGATCTAAAGTGCTTTCAAATAGTTCTTGCCGATGAGCAACAGGTGTTGATGCCAATGCAGCAACAATAAGGTAAGGAATACCACTTGATCGACGAGTAATGTACTGAGATTTGAGTTTTATGAGCTCGATATTCTCATTAAGCCATATAGTCGGCTGTTGATTCAAGGAGCCAGAAGCATAGCATCTCTTACAACAAGCTACAAAGCTCGGGTACACAGAGGAAAAAGCACCCCGGTGCTTGACAGTTGAGAGTTGCTCCAAAATTAAACCTCCAAGTTTCAAAATGAGTTCATCAGAAAGTAGACGATCCGGTAATTTCGTGAAGAGAGTTTCAATAAGCAGTGCCGACTCTTTGACTGCTCTCCATGCATAACTGAGCACAACCTGTGTAGCCGGACCGTATATAGTTTCAAGTGCTGGATCATAGGCGGATTCAAAATCAGCAGGAATATTTCCTTCAGGTGATTCATGCGATAAAATCGAATTCACCACGCTCCACGACTCGAATATGGTAGTACAAATGCGATTGATCAATTCAGGACCAAGAGACAAATGGCTCGAGAAGTCAATTGAGTCCAAAATTGTCTTCAAGCTTAGAAAGTAGCCATGAATTGAGTGCTCAAGAACAGCACTGGTTATATCTTCCTGAGATTTTCTAGCATGCTCGCTAGTTATATCAACTAGTTTGTTTAGATATTGATCACCATTGGTTCCATGCAAGTAAAAGACCACTTCAGCAAGTCGAGCTCCACTATCGGCCTCTCCTCCTCGCATTCCGGAAATCATTTTCTGGGCCCTCTTGTCAAGCCTATCTAGTTCTTTCGGGTCGCTAAGAACAGGCACAGGATGTGGAGACATCTTCAGCAGCTGAGATGCAAATATTCGGATATCTTCGTAGTTATTCATGATATTGCCCACTAATAATCTGATAAGATCGTCCGTGTATATATCAATCGAAAACATATAAGGAACATAGCCTTTTTCGAAATTTGAAGAATCCACTCTAGAGTCTAGACCTGATCTAACAAGTACAGAGATCATACCTAGTCCCATTATTAGACAATGGTGAGGAACGCCGGGTCGTAGAAGAGATTTAGCGTATTCTAAGAACCAGGTACAAAATCTCTTGATATTTTCAATGCTTTTGGTTTTTTGTAAGTCTGAGGCTCTGTTAAAATCTCGATGTAAACCGTAAGCATTGACCCTTAGTCTAGAAAAAATGTTACGGAATAATCCTAGGATTTTGTTTCTGTAACCAGAATTGCATTCAAAAACAAGACATTCGATGTTTTCTTGAATTACTTGCATTTCATGTTGGCCGACTGGAGCAGATCCTTTGAGTTCAGAAGCGATGAGAGACAAACCACTGACTCTGAGGGCTGAGGAATTGTTTTGAAGAAGCTCCTCCAAAAGCGGCTTGTTCTTGTCATCCTGATGGAAATCCTGATTAAGACCATTAGACAGACTGATTTTTATGCAATCTGCCGTGACTTCTAGAGATCTAGTGCTAGACATTCCCTTGAAATTTTTTATGCACGACAGGAAGGAAAGGACCGATTTCGGATGCGACTTGAACATCAACGGCAAGAAATACGACTGGATATTTGGATATGTCTCCTCATGCTCATTTATGGTGTTCAATGTCGGCAAAGCCCAGAGCTCAGTCCAGTTCTCGTCAGAATTCAAATTAGCATAAACAGCATGAATAGCTCTGGATACAGGACTAGCCAGGCCGTTTCGATCCATAAGACGCAGTAGATCAGAAGCAAAATCAGGGTGTTGTTTGAGAATGAAATCCCCTCCAACGTACTTGCTGAGATTCTCCAGGCCAAAGTACACTATACGCATATGTTTTGGCAATTTCAGTATGCTTTTTGTCCATTTCTGCATAATAACCAGAGCCTCGTCCTCGTTTCTGCACTTTTCCAGTAATGCAATTGTTTTCTGAAAGAGTTCTCGTAGAGCATTTCCCAGAGCAGCTCCAGAGTCGGTCCAGAGATCACAGATCAAGCTGAATATGCTGTTTATTGTAGAGTCGGTAAAAAGAAGAGAAACTTCGTTTTTGAGTGATTGCTCGGATTTCACAAGCTGACATGCACGCTGTTCCCATATGCTTAGAGCGTCGATTTCAGTGCATTTATCCGAGCTCTGGGGATCAAGAGCCATTTGTAGGATATTAGGAAACATGGAAAGAAAGCTAAAGTTAGGGAAAAAATTGTATAAAAACATTGTATAATTATGATATATTCACATACTCCTTTATCTCCAAATCATTATGTTTGGTTTTCACCAGAAACGCCTTGATAGCTTTGGCATCGCGGAGATCCATTAGAAGGTGAAATTTTGAAAAGAACTGAGGAGAGAAATGAAGACAACTAGAAACGTTGAAAATGCACTTAAATTCAAATATGCAATTAAGGATTTCTATGTTTTTCCTATGTTTTCGTGCTATGTTTTCCTATGTTTTTCGTGCTATATACAAGTTTTTGAGTATCTTTCCTCGAATCCTCTAACTGCTTGATCTCTGCGATAGTGGATTCGGCAGAAAACGTACCTTTGCAAACATCTTAGAACGTCCTTTTGTAATAGGTTCTATAGTTTCAGCATCCGCGTAAAACACCTTTTTCATGTCTTCTACCTGCTCATTGAACCGTTTTTCCATCTCAGGGTCGTTTCGAATGATACTCTGGACATTGGCTCGAGTTATATCGTCCAACTCAGCTCCTAACGTCTGTTGTCGAGCGACTGCTCGAGCAGTTATAGCCATCTTCATATCGCGTTTTCCTCCAATAAGCTCTAATATTGCCTGCGGTGAATTATCTCCAATTCTGTTCTCTAGTCGCAAAACCCGAGTATATCCACCGGTTCTGTCCCTGTAACGCTGCGCCAGCTCTCCAAACAGCTTGGGAACCGACTCTGCAGGCTTGAAAAGATACTGATCAGCTCGAATGCGAGCTTGTTTGACGTTTGGCGACTGGTTTTTGGCCAAGGTGATCAATCTTTCAGCAGCTACTTGGGCCTCTTTTGCCTTGGCATATGTAGTGGTAATGGACTCGTATTCAATGAGCGAAGTGACCATATTGCGCAGCATGGCCTTGCGATGCTTGAAAGTTCTTTGGAGTTTTCGGTAAACCATGGTGAAATGCTGAGGTGCTGAAAGAAAAGAGCTGAAGTACTGAAAAGAGCTTAACTTCCAACCTTGAAAAAGTTAAATTGCAACATCACAAACGACAAACTTCCCAATCAACTTTGAGAATAACAACATCAAATGAGTAGGGTGTATGGACTCCTAGGAGGTATGTAAAGAAATAGTGATGACAGTACACGATGAGACGGCCTGCCTAACATTCAGGTGTTCTCACCACACTCTCGGTGACTTATTTAACAGCCTTGGAGTTCCGCAACAACGCAGCCAAAGTCAAGGCTTCACTACAGGATTCCAAGCGAATTATCGACACAATGCACGATCCACCTCCAGCCCCAATTACGAAGATTGAATACGAGTCGAGAGATAGCATATCGGAGGCTGCGAAGGATTTGTGGAACTCGGAAATCACAAAAGGAGTCAATTGGCTGTATTCATGGGGGAGGTGAGAAAGTCAGAGAAGAGTAGAGAGAGGAGACTCGACGACTATTAACAATGAGACATGCAAATATTCTGCCATTTATTCACCATTTATTTACCATTTATTCACCATTATTCCAACATCTATGCGAACTATTATTTCCCACTATCGCTTTCATTATCCCCTTCAATATCCCCTTCTCTTCCCGTACCTCTCTTCACAAAATATTCCCTAACATCTCTGTTTATGCTCCAGTTAACTATCGGCCCGAATATCGCGAAGAAAATCGCAAATAACGCCTGGAAAAACCCATTGTTCCGTGGCGAAACCCCCAGCATGTTCGCACTGAGCATCCAGCCGGTGAAATCAGTAAATATCATCTGACGGCCCCGCCGAAGGTCTTTCAGGACCTGCTTGGCTACATCGTCGGGAGCTGCAGCTGCGGAAGCCCCTTCGATCTTCTTGGTGATCTCAGGCTTCGTTTTCTGCTCCTCTGCAAACCCTTCTGTGTCCATGTTCCCCGGTATGATATTACTGACATCAATGTTGTAGGGAATGCATTCCTGGCGTAGAATGTCGGCCAGAGTTCGAGAAGCTGCCTTGGCCGGGGCATAACCAGCATATCCAATGAACGGAAACACGGCGACCACAGAGGTGCAAAATACCAGATGCCGTTTCTTGCTCAGATCACCCTGGATCATGCGTTTCATTGCAGCATGAGAAAAGTACAGTGACGTGCAGTAGACGTTCTTGAAGTTGGTCTCCAGAGTATCGGTATCGAGCTCGACAAACAGGCCCGGCTGAGCGTTTCCAGCACAACAAATGACGATATCGGGGATTTCCTTGATTTCCGAAAACACCCGTTGACAGTCCTGAGCATTGGACACATCTGCTGCAATATACGACACTTTCTGGCTGTCTCCGTACTTGGCTACCTTACTGAGCTCCTGAACAGCTTTCTCCAGCTTGGATGTCGTACGACTCACCAGAACGACATTGGCACCTTCCTGGACCAGCAGCTTGGCAAGAGAAGCCCCGAGGCCCTGCGACGCGCCAGAGATCACAATGGTTTGTTTGTCTACATTGAATGGCATGGTGGAGTGGAAGTGGTTAGTTTTACTGTGGTGTTGATATTTCCTAATGGGATCAACGGCTGGAGTGAATACGGGGATTCTCTACTGAATAGCAGTTGTGATTTAGATCTTTTCCGTTTCAGCCAAAGTTTGAACAATTTAAGGATGATTTAGCTACTTGTGGTGACCTGAAGAGAGCTGATATGCTCTTTATGAAATATCGTTCATGGCATGCTGCTCATAAAGACATAACTCTGATAGTGTTCCTAGCTCAAGCTTAATGCTGTAGAACACTGGAGTTAATGTAGAAGTGGAATAGAGACGCATATTTAGAATGAAAATGAAGATATTGTAAAATGATCTAGAGGCATATAATTATATATATATAAAGATATTGCCAGTTTTAGACTAATACTCTTTAGCTTGTCTATTCAATTGTCTATTCACATTTATAGCTCGTCCATTCACATCTATTTGCTAACCCCGGATTAATGGCCGTAAAAGGATGGGAAGACGAACTAACAGAGAACACTAGCTGAAAAAGGGAAAAAAACTACATTTGTACTATCGGAATTTCGGGCAATTTCACTGCAATTTATCTTTACACCAGTTCCCCATGTTATGTTGCGTTTAAACCGAAATAGCCTATCCGTCTATATGGCCCTTCACTATGACTTCTCTCACAGCATAAGATACCATGCAACGAACAACGTAAACCAACAGCAATTGACAAACACACTCAATTGACGCAACACACCTAATTTAAGCAATTCACTCCTAATTAGGCCCTACTTCCGACGATCCCAGTCCAAATTCCCGTCGTATTTTCCACCCAACTTCCTTGCAACCTTCTAATGGAACAATTTTTATACTCTTTCGGTATCCCATTTCACCTTTTAGCCTTTTACCTTGAACAACTCCCCTTCTTTACATGACCACACCATGCATAAACCACTAGCATCGCTGATATTTGCCATCACTGTCCTCTTCAGTGGGGTCTATATGGTGAAAGAGTTCATGTTCAAAAATTGCGATCAGAACACCTTTTGTTCTAGGCAACGGCACTATGCAGACCAGGTTCTGAGCTACCAAGGATCCCAATGGAAGTCCCCCTATGCTGTCGATATCGACTCCATAACGTATTCCAAGGGATCTCCGGCCAAGCTGTCGGGAAATATCATCAAATCAGTCGCTGGAAAGGCCATTGAGCTGCCTTTTGATGTCACTTTGGTCGAATCAGGTGGAATTCGTGTGACTATCGATGAGCAGGCCAGAGCGCAAGGAGCCGTGGATTTCGGCGACAAAAACCTCAACACGAACCGCTACGACATTTCCGAGCTGGCTCTCTCGAAAGATGCCAAGTTCAAGGAGTCGTTTTCCTACAAGTCTGAAAAGAATTCAATTGTGGTGCCTTTTGGTGACGGAAATACTCTGACCATTGAGTCTTCTCCGGTAAAGTTCACCTTTTCTAGAAACGACAAGCCTCAGGTCATCATCAATGGCAAACAGCTGCTCAACTATGAACACTGGAGACCAAAGCCTTCTAGTTCGGACGACCAGCAGGTCCTCGCCGGCTCTGACGTCAGTGAGTTTGAATCGACCACCGGCATGTGGGAAGAGTCGTTTGATCAGTTCAAAGACATCAAGAAGAAAGGTCCTGAGTCGATCGGTGTCGATGTCGAGTTTGTAGGCTACAACAATGTGTATGGAATCCCTGAACATTCCGACAAGTTTTCTTTGCGTGAAACTCACGGCAAGGACGATGGACACCACAATGTTCCTTATCGATTGTACAATGTCGATATTTTCGAGTACGAGGACAATTCGCCCTTGCCAATGTACGGATCTATTCCTTTAATGAGAGCACACAAGGTTGGGGGTCATGCTGGGTTCTTCTGGGCCAATGCTGCCGACACCTATATCGACATCAAGAAGGAAGATGATGCCACACTGACTCACTGGTTCTCAGAAACAGGCAAACTGGACTTTTACGTATTTCTTGCTGATGGTCCTGCCGAAGTTTCCGAACAATATGGTAAGCTTACAGGCTTCATGGCATTGCCTAACCAGTTCGCTGTGGGGCATCATCAGTGCCGATGGAACTACAATAGTCAGGAGGATTTGCTGGATGTTCATCATACTTTCGACAAATATCAGGTCCCTTATGACTCTATTTGGCTGGACTTGGAGTACACTGTTGAGAGGAAATATTTCAGCTGGAACGAGGAACTGTTCCCTGACCATGTTGGCATGATGAAGGAGCTTGCTGAAACTAAACGAAACCTTGTACCGATCATCGACCCGCATATCAAGGCTCAGAAGGGCTACGATTTGTATGATAAGATAGAGGAGAAGGGCCTTGCTGTTCGTAACAGCGACCATGAGCTCTACCATGGCCACTGCTGGCCCGGAGACTCTGTGTGGATCGAAATGTTGAATCCCGAAACGCAAGCTATATGGAATGAAGAATTCTCCAAGAAGGCTTACTTTGGTGGCGATGCACCCAATCTGCATATTTGGAACGATATGGCCGAGCCATCTGTATTCTCTGGAGTTGAATCGTCCATGCCAAAGGATAACATCCATTACGGTGGATGGGAACACCGAGATCTACACAACATATGGGGTCTGACCTTCCACAATGCGACATACGATTCTCTTATTGAAAGATATGACGGCAAAGTCCGACCTTTCATTCTAACACGATCTTACTATGCTGGCTCCCAGCGAACAGCTGCTACTTGGACAGGAGACAATATGGCCAAATGGCAGTATTTGAAAATATCTCTTCCTATGGTTCTTACACACCAAGTCGTCGGTATGCCATTTACTGGTGCTGATGTTGCTGGATTCTTCAAGGACCCTACTGTTGAATTGCAGACCCGATGGTATCAGGCCGGATTGTTTTACCCGTTTTTCAGAGCTCATGCTGAACTGAATACCAAGCGTCGGGAACCTTGGTTGGCCCCAGAGTCTCACCGGGAAATCATATTTAATGCTATTCGACTGAGGTATAAGCTGATGCCGACATTTTACACGGCATTCTATGATGCATCATCCACGGGAGCACCTATTCTCAGACCAACCTTCTACGTTGCACCTGACAATGAAGAAGCATTTGCTCTGGAGGATCAATTCTATGTTGGAGATTCTGGTATCCTTGTCAAACCTGTGACTGACGAAGGAGCTACATCGGTGAAGATATATGTTCCAGACAGTGAGGTATACTATGACTATCTTACGAAAGAACCAGTCAAGAGCGGACCGGCATGGATCGACTATGAGGCACCTATAGATGTCATTCCAATGTTGCAAAGAGGAGGCCACATTCATACGAGACGAGACATTTACCGAAGATCAGCTGCGTTGATGAGCTACGATCCATATACTATTGTAATTGCAGTCAATAGTGCTGGAGCAGCCGAGGGAAGCGTATATGCGGATGATGGTGAAAGTTTCGACTATGAAAAGGGAGATTACCTGTATCAGAAGTTCTCTTATGCTTCTGGTAAATTGACAGCCAAGCCAGTACATGCACCAAAGACACCGAAGTTCTTCTCAGAGGCAGCAGTGGGCAGAATAGAGCTCATTGGAGTGAAACCTGAAGCTGTGGGAGATACTGTTAACGTTAGTCAGAACGGAAAGGTGGTGCAGGCGGAGGTTATTAAGGAAGATGGAATATTGACTATCCGAAACCCTGGAGTGAAGATTGGTGAGGAATGGACTGTTGAATTGTAGGTCCTATGTAGGATAAGCATCGATGGAAGAGAGATATAGAAGAAAGATATTAAATTAAGTTATGCTATTAAATACGGCGATGCTATTAAATATGGCTATGCTATTCAATTATGTGGAGTTTTTCAATTGTGCTATGAAATTATTCAATTATGCTTTGCTATTTCACCGATGTTATTTCACTGATGCTATAATAAATAAAGCTAAACTACCACACACTAAGCTACGCTAAATTAAGCTAGAAAAAGAACGGCGTAGTGAGCTAAATATGGGATAATAACGCCAAAAGTAGTAATATTCGATAAAGATAGGGTCTAGTTTTAGAACCGTAAGCAATCCAATCAATTCCGATATTATAATATTTTAAGTGTAGTATTAAGTGTACTAATTGCAATTGAGACGATATCACCATGCATATAAAACCTCTGTTGCTTAGACCGGAAAAACCACCCCTTAACAACCCCTTAATTAAGCAAAGCCACGCTGCGGTGCGGCGACCCGTTAAATATGTACGTATATTGCAGATTTAAGACATGGACACGTGAATAAAGGCTATGCTAAGGGAAAAGCAGTTCAAACTACGTAGTGTTTCGCCTCAATAAGCGAGTTGGTAAACGATGCAGCCGAGATGCAGTAGACGTTTCAGGATGGCATAACTAGGGAGTTTTCACGGCAATTAAATAGATGAAAAGTCAATTGGATACTCTGCTATTATCTAATTATATATCTTTCTTATTTTCTTAAAAAAACCACTGTTTCCCCAGGGACTCGCCCCAGACCCTCCCCTCACACCCCTACTTACCCTGCGAAGATCCCACCCACCGGTGCAAAAACAACACGTTCTCATCATACTTGATTTGTACATTATTGGATATCTCCGAGCTTTTTCACACTCGGAGCCTTTGTCAACCAAAGCTCGCTTTTTCATTTTTCCCTATCCAATCTCCAAGAACAAATCCCAGCTTGGATCTTTCACTCGTTAGTCTTTGCATTTTAGTCAGTCAGCCAAAGCTTCAGTCTACCAAGCTTCCACCATGGTTAACATGCTAGAAGACAAGTATATCGGCCTGGGCCTGGCCATATCGTCTTCGCTGGCCATCGGTACGTCTTTCATAATCACCAAAAAGGGCCTGATGGCCGCCTCGGATCAGCATGGCTTCCAGGGCGACGGCTTTCAGTATCTTAAGAATCCCTTGTGGTGGGCTGGCATGGTTACAATGATCATTGGCGAGGTAGCCAACTTCGCTGCGTATACATTTGCCCCTGCAATATTGGTTACACCGCTGGGTGCATTGTCGGTCATCATTGGTGCCGTGTTGGCGTCGATATTTCTCAAGGAACGCCTAGGAGTTCTTGGCAAACTAGGCTGTGCCATTTGTTTAATTGGCTCTGTCATCATTGTACTACATGCACCTCCTGATAAGGACATCGAAACAGTAGACGAGATTCTACACTATGCGGTCCAGCCGGGGTTTTTGCTATACTGCGTGGCTGTTGGCGTGTTTGCCATTGTCATGATATATAAAATTGCCCCGATGTATGGCCGGCGCAACCCCATGATTTATGTCTCTATATGTTCCACCGTCGGCTCCGTGTCCGTCATGTCCATCAAGGGCTTTGGAATCGCCGTCAAGCTGACGTTTGCTGGAAACAACCAATTCACGCATCCTTCGACCTATGTCTTTGCCATTGTGGTTGCCGTGTGCATTCTCACCCAAATGAACTATTTCAACAAGGCTCTGGATCAGTTTGATACTTCGATCGTCAATCCTCTATATTATGTGACATTTACTACTGCCACGCTGTGTGCATCATTTATTCTCTTCAAGGGCTTCAACACCTCCAATGCCGTGAATACCATCTCGTTAATCTCGGGCTTCTTAATCATATTCACCGGTGTTTACTTATTAAATATATCGCGGGCTGATCCCGATGGTTCGGGTATAATACCGGGTAAGTCCATTGAAGGCATGCCTATGGACAATACTGTAGCTGGCATACAGACTCGACGTTCTATTCAACTTGGAGGTAGAAACTCCAGTGTTGGCCACCGAAGATCTTCGTCTATACGCCAACATGCACAGCTGGTATCCGATTACGATGAGTCGTTTGGCATGACTGATCTGAGGGATGACCAGGGCCATGAGTTAGATGACTTGTTGGAACAGGAGGATGAAGAAATATCTCGAGGAATGCGTCGATCCCGAAAAAACGGCGATTATGACGAAGTTTGAACGGGAAATCATCTGATACTTCAAGGCCATGCATGTTCTAGATTAAAATATCATCGAGCTTGGAACGCTAGCAAGTTCCAAGGAATCATACCTTTGCAGCCTGGGCAGGCGACTAGAGCCAATGGCAACGGCGAGGACTTGTCATTAGAGAGAGCTATTCGAGCCCATTCATAAATAGAATTGGTATAGTCGCATTTGGAGCAGACAATGTGCTCTTTATTAGGCGAAGCTTGTTCATGTATACTTTTCAAATAAAGGCGTCTTTTTTCTTCGGTGATTTGTTCGAGGTGATGGTAAAGGTTTCCTCCTCCGATTGTGTTTTCGTTGGTTTCGTTGGTTTCGTTGGTTTCGTTAAGTTCGTTCGTTTGCCTCAGATCATGGTGAATCTCTACATGATCTGGAACAGCTATAGAGTACTTATTTCTGATCCAAGCATTCTCGGCGATTTCTTCAAATAAATGCACATGCAACAAATGTCTAGAAAACAATGACGCTGATAACAATAACCTAACGTTTGCCATATGTTTATCGACTCCCAGAGTCGTTCTAGTTCGAGCTACTCGATCTCCAGCAGCTATATGCCTTGTACGATGATAATTCTGCCAGGCATGCTCGAACTGAAGGGCGCTGATATTGGAAGGAAACCCCGATACTACGCATATCATTCGCCAGGGCCGTTTACTGTCTCGTTTGGTTTTGTGAGCTCCTCCGCTAATAGTACCGTTATGTTGACGAATTCGCTAGATGTTAGATCAACTAGCATATAAACTAACTATAAACACATATAAACACATACTCTTAGGGGATTTGGCGTGGATCCTATATAAAAGGAATTGGGTTTAGGAACAGATTGAAGTAAATAACAGCAGTAGAAGTCTACGTCGGACATGGGGGAACATAAGGGAGTAGGAAGAGGATGGAGCTATCTAACTATACACACACACACAGCTACTATACACAGCTAAAGCTATAAGCACACAGCTTAACTATGCACAACCAACCTATACACAACACAGCACAATGGATTCAACTATATAACTACTTGACAATACCGTCTGCAATCCATTAACCCTGTTTCTACAAAGATCATGCCGATCACGGATGCTTAAATATCGTCTATGTCCAAATCACCGTTGTCTTGCGCACCTTCTCCTTCACTCTCATTCTCAAACTCAAAGTTACACTCGTCTTCAGAGCCCTGGCCGTAAGGATCGCCCTCGTTGATTTTAGCCGATTCAGGAAGCTCTCCCTGTGCTTTAAGAGCTCGTGCTTCGTCCGGAGTATACTTCAAAATGACATCAGCCTGGTCGTCCTGAAAATCTCGTAGTGACAGTAGTATTATATCGCCCTGAGTGACCCAGACCTTCTTTCTCATTTTTCCACGGATATGTGCCATTCTGCGGACGCCGTCAAAGCACGCGGCATCCAGTCGTCCATTGCCGAGCATTTTGGTGACCTGAGCGTATTCCTGGCCTTCTTCCTTGAGAGCCAGTTCTCGTTTCAACAGGTCATTGTCGTTCTTTCCTCTTCTTCTATTTTTTCCGCCCTGAAATACGGTTAGGGAGGGGTAGGACGGAGTTTGAGAGGAGAAATACTTACCTTTCCTTTATTCTTGGGCATTATTTCTAGATAATTGTAACAAGGTATGAAAAATTGTTTGAGAGAAGGTGGTGAGGGGGGTTACCCGGGGGCCAGCGAGGGACAGCGAGCGAGAGCGAGCTGGAGAGAGCAGAGATTTAGGAGGAAATAGAAAATATTTTTTATATATTATTATTATTAATTAATTTAGTAATATACACAAATACACAACTATACAAATATACCAATAATAACCAGTATTTCTTGTGTTTTCTCTCTCCTCCTTTTCTCTCTCTCTTCCTCTTCCCTCCTCCCCATCTCTACCCTCACCCTCACCTCAACCTCCAAATTTCACTCTCCATCCCCACTATGGACGCTTTCGAGGCCCGCCTGCAGTTTATTCGACTGCTACAAAAACTAAATGCCTCTGTACAATCCATCGATTATGCCCTTGAGTTTCTACAACTTAATCGAGATCTCGAGGAAGATTTATATTCGTGCATATTACAGGAACTGGACTCGGCCGGTCTCAATGTCAGCCTAAACATACTGTACTTTGTAGAGTCGTTATGTGAACATTGTAACGATCCTTCATTTATACCTGGAAACCATTACATAGAATATGTGAAACGAGATATTGTGGAAATATTCAGTAAGGTCGTTCCAGCTGGAAAGATCGGCCTCGTCAATCTATCAGCAGCCAAACAAGTCATTGAGCATTTAGCCTCGACACTTCAACTTGATCAAACTACAAAAGATTCCTTGGATGCCGTCATTGAAACAAGAAACAAGTTTCTCACTGCTTCTCCTGAACAGAAAGATGTACCTGCAGGCCTTTCGAGTTCTCTAGCAGCTTCAGTTGCAACAACACCAATGGGCAGTTTGCCTGGAACTGGAGGTTCTACAGGAGGTCAAGTACCATTACCTCCTGCTGCTAATTCTAATGATGCTGGGCTCAAAAGAGAGGAAATTTTACGACGAATGGACGAAGACAGAGAAAGACATAAACGGCTCAAGGAGAACATATGGGCCATAGACTACAGGACGAATCCAGACATGGAGTTTGAAGCATACTGGGAAACGATACAGCCGGGAATTGACCAGATAGATATTGATCAGATCAACGAGGACAATGCTATTTGGAAGACGTCGGTGGAGGGTTGAGCGTACGTAGGGACATAGGTGACCTAGTAGTGATCTGAGACCCAAGCAGTGATCTGAGTAGCCTACCTAGCACCTACTCTTAAATAATGCATAATATAATACTAATATAGCAACGAGGGAAGTACCGTCATTTAATAAATAATGCCAATCAAGTCTTCAACTCCACTCTTTTTACTCTTCACTCTCATCTGTGAATTGATGCTATCTTGTAGTTTTTCTCTTGTAGTTTTGTTATCGCAGTTTTGCTCTTGTCGTTTTGTTATCGCAGCTCACACATCAATCTCTCCCCTCAGAATTCGCTCCGCAACCGGTGTCGGAGGTCGTTCAATGCTTGGTGTTTTCCTGATATGACGATGCTCAAGACCCTGCCCCATGTAAATCAGACCCGGCTCACTATATGGTTGGGATGCATATGTTTGTTTGAATTGAATGGCCACTGGAGATCGTCGATGGTGGTGCCTAGGGCAGATAGCATAGTGATCATCATCATGCCTTAGACGCACCGGCAACTGGTTGATAACCGGCTTCATTTGCAGAAAACTCTCCATCTGGTCCCGTGTGCCAAACATATCGCTATCACTATCGTTAGGACTTGCAGATTCGGGGGGTGAGGAGTCAAAAGTATTATCTGCCTGGTCGTGTGGGGTAGCCTTGATTAGCGGTGGCTCATCTCTGCACGGCTCCATGCACGTCGGCTGGAGATAACCAGCAGAGACAAACGATAAGGGCGACTCGTGCAGGTTTTGAGAGGGATGCATTTTTTGGTTTGGAATCCAATAATGTTGCAGTCAATAATAAATATATGCCCAGGTTTTCGCGGGGTTTTTAGTCTTTATTTATGGGACCCGACAGGGTTTTTATGGGAGCCAAGATCCACACGAGAGTTATGCACGGATCAACCAGGGAGGGAATTCGCAGCCGGAAAACAGGGACGATTATGGGATAATTGGTTTTCGTCTTGAAATACGCAATTTGTTTTATTATTTATTTATTCTCCTTCTACCCAGTCCACCGCTTCCTACTGCTTCTCCAGCTTTTTATCTTTTAGGCAAATTAATTAATTTGAGCCCCGGAAGTTTCCACACGTAACCCCACAACTAGAACAAAGGGGGGATTTACTCAATGAGGAAACAGGTATTGAGCTGACAAAAGGCAAATTTGCTGGGTTAAATCGCCAGAAATCCCTGCATTTGTCTCGTATTACTATTATATATTACTTAAAATACTCATTGATTTCCATATCCATCTTCTCCATATTATTACCACCGCTATTTGTCCAATCCCGTCATATCCATGCCGTTTGTCACAAACAAGGTTCGGTCACCAGACCTTTTTTTTCACGCGATATTTCCATCTGACTGCCTAAAACATCACGTTAAGCTCTAATCAAAGCAAAACTCAATGGGAAGCGGGGTTACCGAAACGATAACCTTATTAATAATTACCTCAGCCCGACGATCCACGACTGGTGCCGTACAAGATATGTAATAGGCTGTTGACTCCACTTAGACTCCAGCTAGAATTACTTCCGTACATGCCCAGTCCAATTGTATAAACGGCTGCATGGGCCTTCGAGAAGGTCGTCTCTGCCCAGTCGTTGAGCTTATCCGCATCGTCCAGGTCTTCGCCATTCTTGGTAGCCACACACAAAAACTCCACATTATCATGAGATTCCGCTATCTTCTGGTACGCAAATTTGGCCGGGTTTAGCCGGCACAGATCCACATCTGTAATAACCACTTTATACCCTTCCTGGAACCGTGCTCGAACATGTTCTCCAGAAAACGCATCATTTACCAAAGAAAGACACTGGCCAATTAATGATCGAGCTCTTTCAGGCTCCTGTACAAGCAGTTCATCAACATAGAGAATAACAGAGCTTTCTGTGATCTTCAACCGTAAACTAGGCTCTCGTTCCATCCAGTTCTTCAACAACTCTACTAGCATCTCCTGCCAGCTTTTCGTCTTCATTGCATTATCAAAACTCAGCCATATATCATCTGAAGATCCTGCGTACTTGAGAAAAGCTCCGTTTTCGGCAATCATACCCAAATTCGGCACTCGTCGGTACAACCTATCCAGATCTTCCTTCGTACTTCGTGACATGACGTAGACAATATTAGCAGGATCAGAAGTCAATTCCGATAAAACCAGTATTTTCCTCTGAGGCGACACGACCGGCGTTTCCACTCCACGCGGCCTATGTTCGGGCCCAGATGGTGGTGTTGGACTGTCACTCCTCTCAGTCAATTCAGCAATACTTCCATAAATAGTAGACAGTGTACCACTACTAGGACTTTTCATTAATGATGACAAATTGGTAAAGCTGCCGGTAGTACTGGGCTTCGAGCTAGAACGGCTGGCTCTCCCTGCTTCCTTTTGCATGACCGTAGGTTCTGCCAAGTCCAAGTCCAGTAAAAACAGACGCTTGGCATGATCGTCATTGGCGTGAATTTTCTTGTAATCACTGGCAAATTGTGACATATTCAATATACGTCGTTTATTGGCATTTCTGTCCTGTTGTTGTTGCCATGAATCCTCTGCAGCCTCCATTAATCCAGTCAGCCATTCAAGACAAGTATGATGAACAACATAGTCATATAAAATAGACCAGCGTCGTTTTCTCTCATTGACATCCATAGTCAGAGCCAGATGGAATGCTTCGGCCATCTCCTGCTTATCCCAGGGATTAACAGTAACGCATTGATCACCTAAGACAGAAGCTGAGCCTGTGAACTCAGACAAAATCAATGGCCCCATTATATTTACATCGTTGCAATAGATGAACTCATGACATGTTAGGTTCATACCTTCTCTTAGAGAAGTCACACAGAAGGCATTTGCTTCGCATAGCAGTGCAAAATATTGCTGAAACGGTATATCCTGATGATAAAACACCACAGGCATATGTGCAGCAAGGTCATGTTTCATGGAGTTAATCCGTTCAACAATAGAAGTAAGCTCCTGCTCTAACTCAGGTTCTGCAACGTTTGTCAGACAGACTTGTATAAGCACGGTATTACTTATAAATTGCGGGTAGTTTTTGAGAAATGCCTCATATGCCAATAACTTTTGCTTGACGCCTTTTATGCTATCAAGCTTATCTCGAGAAACAATGAGTTTCACTTTATCCTGCGGCCACTGGGATCGGATAATGCTTCTCCAGTGCTTGACAACTGAGTCTGAAAAGTAAGTCTTCAAAGCTGAAGGCTCTATTCCAATCGAGATGTTAATGACTGAAATTGGTCGATCTTGAAACCAAACACCATCCACTTCTGTATCAGCAGCTAGAATCCTGTTACAAGTCTGCAAGAAGTGTCTGGAGTATTCAACAATCTGAAAGCCAATACAATTGGCTCCCAGCATTCCCTCGAGCAACTGCTTCCTGGCAGGTAAGCATCTAAAAACCTCGCTTGAGGGAAACGGAATATGCAAGAAGAAGATTATGTTGGCGTCATTAAGTTTGGCTCTGACCATTTGGGGCACCAGTAGTAGATGATAGTCGTTAACCCAGACAATTGAGCCTTTTTCGTAGTTAGCGACAATCCTATCAGCAACTGCTTGATTTAGAGCCCTGTAGTGTTCCCAAGAATGATCTTCATAAGCCTTAGATTTGGGGTTGTCAGGAACTTCATAATGCAGTGTAGGCCAGAGAATCTGCTTGCAGTAATGTGTATAATGACCGTCGAAAGTAGCATCCTTGACAAAAGTGACATCGCTATTATAAGTTGACGACTCCAGAGTCTGTGCGATTTCTTTCTTTTTTTCTTCCGAAAGCGAGTCGGTGGGCATGCCAAGGGTACCTATCCATTTAACCTGCAAATTGGCGTTGGTTTCCAAGGCACGATGAACTGTATTTCGTAATCCACCATTGCCGTTAGTCTGTAGCTCAACAGACCATGCGCTATCATTGAAAGACTGTGACGAACTTCCGGTAAATGAAAGATGAGCTCTCATAGACGGACTATAGAGGTTATTTCGACGACTCAACGTCTTCCGACGCGACGAAACTCGTATCGACGTTTGTGTAGGAGGAATAATTGCTCTTCGAGGAGCTACCAGGCTTTTGTGAGGAGCTTCTGAGTCGACCTTTGCCGGAGGTTGTTTAATGACAGGATTAGCAATGGCAGATCCATTGGTGTTAAGCTTTGAAATAGGCAACGCCAGGCTCGTCTGGTCGTCGTCGGAGCTCAGAAACGGCTTATGACGAGCTCTGCTTTTGGCCTTCGCGGGGGGTAAAAGCGGCACTTTAGGAGGTATTGGCTTTTGCTTGCTCTCAGGACTTGATTTGCCTATCTTGAGACTAGAAAGTAAATCCGGAATAGGAGACGATTCATAGAGATCAGAGCCATTGGCAGACTGTGTTTTGGGGGATTTTTCATTCTCAGTAGCTATGCCATTGAATTCCTTCTCGGTGGAAATGAGGCTCTTTCTTCGCTCGTCGCGAGGATCGGCTTCGTCTAGAACAGGAAGCTCAGGGGTGCCGGGATCTTCATCGACATGGAAATTGATCGTATAAGGAAGAAGTCTGGGGGAAGTTAGTGGTTGTTGAGAGAGAGAATGTCAAGTGAGACATCAATAAGCAGGGCTCAATTCGGGAAATAGGAGCAAATAGAGGAAAAATAATAGATATAGAGCAGAGGAAGAGCCTCGAAAACCGTTTACTTACAAGGAAGCAACGAGCAATTTCATGCTGTTGTGGTGGTGTGAAGTTGAAATACCAGATCAAATGGCAATAAGCAGAGACGGAAAATTGGAATGGGAAATGTGGGGAGGAGGGTTCGTGGTGATTCAATGAAAAAGAGTTGTTGTGGGTGTTTGGAGATTTAAAAGGTATTTGGATTATTTATTTATTATTTATATTATTTTAGAATTTGGTTTTTTTCTAATTGAACTCTTTTATTCCAAAGATGTCGTTGTTTTTATTCTCCCCAGCCTATACAAATGCTGGAGAGCACCACAGGTTTAACGGTTTGTTGAGGAGTGAGCAATACTGGGGTTTAGAGTTTGAACTTGGATAGAAATAAGATAAAAAAAATAGATATAAAGATTAATGCTATTGTGATAATGTTATAAAAGAATTTTAGAGTGTTTTTTTACTCAAAGGTTTACACTGTTCTTGTTGCTTTACATCGTCTATGTTGTACTACGCGTATTGGATATTCACTCATAAGAACATTAGCATCAACATCAACATCAGTACTACTACAATACAGCAAAACAAAAAACAGGCAGAAATCTTCGAAATTCTTTCTAACACGCTAAATCCCCTTATCAATTCTCCTATACAAAATAACCAAAACAGCAAAACAAAAACAGCCCTCCTCTAACCCCCCTCCCTCCCCCACCCAGATCTCATTGATCCCTAATTCCCTTCACTGATAAGTTTTTAGCTCCGCCGTTTGGCTTTCTATCTTCTCGCACCCCCCTTAATCCCAACCACTCTCCCGCCCTGAATCGCATGCCGGTTCTGTATGCAAGACGGTATTGAACTAGAAGTATTATCTTCGGTGAAAACTAGCTCGGTGAAAAGTAGCTCGGTGAGAAATAGCTCGGCCATGAAGTTCAACCACTCCTTGCAGTTCAACGCGGTCCCTCAATGGACCACCAAATACATTGACTATTCTGCTCTTAAAAAGGTCATTTACTCCCTGGAAAGAGAGAATCTGCAGATCGGAGAAGACGAATCGCAGTCTCTAGTGAGCTCTGATCCCGTGGCTGAATTCACAAAGGCTTTGGACGACGAACTGGCCAAAATCCTCTCTTTCTACGCCGAGACTGAGGCCCAACTGTATAGAGAGCTCGACGATCTCGTGGAGGATTTCCACCAGTTTGAACAGCAGTGGAACTCCAGTGGCGGAGATGATAACGCAGACTGGATATCGCCGACCACTAGCGGCCATGCTAAATCCCATGATGACCAGGCTAAACCAATAGACGCCCCACCACGATGGGCTGTGCCTGCAAGTGGGTCTCATACTCCGCTATCTACGTCGGGCGTCGAGACTCCTGATAGGCCCGTTCCTTACCGACGGGCCTCATCGGAGGAATCCGAACGTCGAGGCCGCAGCAGAAGTGGCTCGGCCTCGTCGATTTCCTTCATGCGCTCTACGAAGCGGTTGGAGGACTACAAAATCACCATGAAGAGGCGCTGCGTCGGAATCTACGTCTCGTTGTCGGAATTGAAGTCCTATGTCGAGCTCAACTTCACCGGATTCAGCAAAGCACTCAAGAAATTCGACAAGATTCTCGCCTTGAGTCTTCGTGTAAAATACCTTGATAATGTCGTACAGAAGCAGTATCCGTTCATGGAAAGCACGGGTGATCAGTTGAATGCACGACTTAACGAGGTTGTTCACATGTATGCCTTCGTCGTCACCAACAGCGACGATCGCCTAGCTGAACAGGAGCTTAAACTGCATCTCCGAGAGCATATAGTCTGGGAAAGGAACACCGTTTGGAGAGACATGATTCATATGGAGCGCAGATCTCATGGCACGGCCTTGCAGCTGCAGGAGCAGAAGCTACAGCTGGTTCAAGTTGGCAGAGTCTCCATTCCGGCTGCTCTATTATCAACTCAATGCATAAAACTGGTTCTCATCTCTGTGGTTTTCTTTGTTCTTCTGGCATTTCCTGTTTTCGAATCAACTGCTCAGAGTCACTGTTTGGCTGTCGTTGCTGCCGCTTCTCTACTGTGGGCAACTGAAGCTATCCCGCTTTTTGTCACCTCAATGCTTGTACCATTTCTAATTATACTGCTCAGGATACCGCTGGACGCGGAAGGAACCCGCATGACAGCCGAAGACGCGTCCAAGTTCATATTTTCGCAAATGTGGTCCTCAGTCATCATGATTTTACTCGGAGGTTTCACACTAGCAGCAGCTCTAAGCAAGTACCAGATTGCAAAGAATATAGCTACAGTGATTCTTTCGAGGGCTGGATCGAACCCCAGAATCATCTTGCTTACTCTGATGTTCGTGTCTACTTTTCTAAGCATGTGGATCTCCAATGTGGCATCACCTGTGTTATGCTATTCTCTAGCTCAGCCTCTGCTTCGAACTCTGCCAGATGACTCTGAATTTGCCAAAGCTATTATTTTGGGTGTTGCTCTGGCCGCCAATGTCGGTGGCATGGTGTCACCAATTGCCAGTCCTCAGAACATCATAGCTCTGGAGAATATGCACCCAGAGCCTTCCTGGGGTCAATGGTTCATTGTGGCTATACCAGTGGCTCTAGTGTCCTTGATCATAATATGGCTGATTCTTGTCATGTCATTTTCCCTGCAACACAAGGATGAGGAAGTTGTTCATAGTGCCATGAGGCATTCATCCACTGAGCCAATGACCTTTGTACAATGGTTTATTTCTGGAGTGACGATTCTCACCATCATTTCATGGTGTTTTTCGCACCAGCTTGAGCCGGTGGTCGGTGAAATGGGCACTTTGGCATTGATTCCTATTGTGATACTGTTTGGAACAGGACTGCTTACAGCTGCCGACTTCAACAACTTCCTATGGACTATCATTGCATTGGCTATGGGAGGCATTGCATTAGGCAAAGCAGTATCATCTTCAGGATTGTTGGCTACGGTCGCAGTGAACGTGGAAAGTCTGGTTCATGGTATGGGGCTGTTTGGAGTCATGTGCATCTTTGGCTTTATGATCTTGGTGATTGCCACGTTTGTATCCCATACAGTTGCAGCATTGATATGCCTGCCATTAATTGAGAGCGTGGGCAAACAAATGGAGGATCCTCATCCGATTCTTCTGGTTATGGCTTCGGCTCTGCTGTGCTCAGCAGCCATGGGACTGCCTACATCGGGATTTCCCAACGTGACGGCCATTTGCATGACCAATGATTTGGGACAGCCGTATTTGACGGTGTGGAATTTCATCAGTCGTGGAGTGATATCGAGCATTGCGGCGTACGTGGTGATAATCACGTTGGGGTATGTTTTGATGCTGCTTTGTGGGTTTTGAGTAGAGAGAGCATGAAATGAATCAATGTAATCTATGGATAATCTATGGATAGTCTATGGATAATCTATGGATAGCCTATAGATAATCGATGAATAAATACCTAATCAATCTATTAGAAATCGCCTTCTACCCCCTGAATCCACGTCTCTCCTCTGCCTGGTGCGGCGCAATAGCAAGGAAATGCGGAGAAAAGCGGTTACCTTACTCTTTTGATAAATCCCGGCTCTTTGAAATCATCTTGCATTGGCACCACTACGCCTTTGAGTAATAATGTGCCACGCCCGTCATCTGACATGGCAGCCATGACCCATATATAAATGTAGCCGACCCCAATATATCTTGATTTTTGCACGTAAACAACCATGTCATCCCCATATTATATCGGTGTGGATGTCGGCACCGGCTCAGCTCGGGCCTGCTTAATAGATAATAAAGGCGATATTATATCCCTGGCTTCCAAGAATATTTCCAAATGGGAGCCGAAGCAGGATTATTTTGTATGTATGATATGTTTTTTATGATAGGGCTATGACTTTTCGCTTGCTTTGTTTGGCTGCATTGCTCGGAGCAAGTCCCGGGACAATAAACGATGAACAAGCCCTTATTAATCATTACTAACTTTTAGAACCAATCCTCGACTCAAATATGGGATTCTATCTGCTATTGTACAAAGAAGATTCTTGCTGATTCCAAAGTGGATCCGAAATTAGTAACCGGAATCGGCTTCGATGCAACCTGTTCCCTCGTCGTGCTTAGAGAAAGCAACGATGAGCCTGTTTCTGTGGGGCCTGATTGGTCTAATAACGACCAGAATATCCTGTTATGGATGGATCATCGCGCTGGCAAACAGACAAAGAAAATCAATGCCACCAAACACAATCTCCTGAGATATGTCGGCGGCCAAATGTCCCTGGAAATGGAGATTCCAAAGGCCAAATGGCTCAAGGAGAACATGCCTGGCGACCTGTTCAACCAGTGCAAGTTCTACGATCTGGCCGATTTCCTCACTCACAAGGCCACTGGAAACGAAACCAGATCGTTCTGCTCCGTCGTCTGCAAACAGGGGTACGTCCCTGTCGGCGTGGACGGCTGCCTCAAGGGCTGGTCCGAGGAGTTTCTGACGTCAATTGGGCTCGAGGAGCTCGTGGAGGACAATTTCCGCCGTCTTGGTGGTGTAATTGACCAGAACGGCTCCTATCTTTCTGCAGGCGAAAAAATCGACACTCTGAGCGAAAAAGCTGCGTCTGAATTGGGCCTCACCACCAATGTAGCCGTCGGTTCGGGCGTCATCGATGCCTATGCTGGCTGGATAGGCACGGTTGGTGCCAAGACGGACCTCAATGCCGACGACCATCGAAAAGACGATCTTTCCATTGTGTATCATCGTCTGGCAGCTGTGGCCGGTACCTCTACATGCCATCTGGTCATGTCTGCAGAGCCTGTGTTTGTTCCAGGGGTCTGGGGTCCATACCGAGATGTCCTCGTCCCTGGAAAGTGGCTTGCAGAGGGCGGTCAGTCTACTACAGGGGAGCTGCTGAAGTTTGTGCTTACCACACATCCTGCAACTCCTAAATTGGATAAGCTGGTAGAGGAGACGGGCTCCAATGCTTTTGATATTCTAAATGATCATTTGGAGAAGATGAGAAAAGAGCAGGATGCTCCTTCTGTTCTCTATCTGGCCCGTCACTTCTTCTTCTACGGAGATTTATACGGAAACCGTTCTCCCATTGCCGATTCTTCCATGAGAGGCAGCGTGGTTGGCCAGTCCATGGACGTAAGTCTCGACGCTTTGGCAATCCAGTATTTGGCAGCTGTGGAGTTCATTGGCCAGCAGACTCGTCATATCATCGAGGCTTTGAACAAATCTGGCCATAAAGTGTCATCTATTTATTTGAGTGGTGGACAATGCCGAAACTCTCTTCTAGTCAAGGTCATGGCCAATGCTACAGGAATGCCCATCGTCATGCCCAAGTACATTGATGCTGCCGTGGTTCTGGGAGCTGCAATGCTTGGTGCACTGGCTGCGTCTGACGGTAAAGAGGACTTGTGGGATATCATGTGCAAGCTGTCTCGACCCGGACGATTTGTAGAGCCGGATTCTTCAGAGAGTCTGGACGTCAAGCTGCTGAGATCCAAGTTTGATATCTTTTTAGACCAGGCAGAACGCCAGAAAATGTATCGATCGGCTGTCGACCAGGTGCTGGGTGAGGAGTCTTAAATGGCTTTCGGCATGAAGCTATGAATTAGCTATTCTTGAAGCTCTACTAGAACTATTCATAGATATGTTCCATGCTTCGTTTATTAGTAAATAATTTAGTTAATATATAAGTTACACACTAGTCGTTTATGAGCCGTTCACTAGTCGTTTATTAGTCGTTACTAGTCGTTCATTAGCCTTTCTCTAACCTTTCTAGTCTGTTGTTATCTGCGATATATGATGCAGACTGATCTTCGACTCCTGGTTCGTATCGCGAGAAACACGGAAAAAGTGATCGGTATAGTCGCTCGCCTGCATCTGCTGAAGGAAATGCTCATCGTGAGTGATGACTATGAGCTGGAAGTTTTGCTGAACAACCCGCGATTTGATGATATTCCTCAAGCTTGTAGCCAATGCTCCAATGTTGGTAGCATCCAAACTAGTAGTCGGCTCATCCAATGCAATTACTCCGCATCTGGTACCAAAACATTGAGCTAATGCAAGACGGATTACAATACATGCCAGCACCTTTTGACCGGCTGAGCATCGTCCTCTCATATCGAGCTCAACACCCTGCTTCAGCATACATACCCGGTAGTTGTACATTGCTCTTCCAGCACCACTGGACTTTTCATTGTCAGCACGAACAAATATAGTCTCGACATCTGTGCCGGTATATGCTTCTGCCCATAGTGTTCCAATTATCTCGTTGATACGCTCCATATTCACACGGTGAAAAGCCATCATCGCTCGATCAACAGCTCTGCTCCACCCAACCAGATCATTATCAGTATGCTGTTGCACGTCAAGTTGGCACCCTGCATCACGTAGTTGCTCGTCAATATCCTTGTATTCGCTCTGTAGTTCTGTTTGCAACCGTTGCATTTGATCCTCTATCTGCTTGATTTCGCCCAATCGTCCTGAATGAGCCGATGTCAAGTCAGACAGTTTATCTTGTAGTCGACTGGATTCTTCTTCGTATTTCAGCTTATCATTCTCAGCATGCTTTCCTTCAAGTTCTGTAATAGACGACAGCAATTCCTTCTGCTGATCTTGGAGCTTTCTCAGGTACAGAACATCCTTCAAAGACCTCTCGTATCCACTGAGATCTGACAACCCCTTTTCATCCACTCTAATTTGCTCATTGATACCCTTCAAATCATCTTCATTTTCAGCAATTATCGAGGACAATCTCTCCACTTCTTCACGACAAGAATTCAGCTGTTGTTCAATATTTTTCGAGCTATAATGCTCCACAGCACTTATCAGCTCTTCCAATTTGCTGGTTTTGTTTCTCAGATCAGCCAGCTTATTATTAGACTCTTCTTCCCAGGATGCGAATTTCACTCGGAAAGCTGTCAATTCCTCTTCAATAGAGTTATACTTCGGTAACAATTGCTCGAGCAAATCCGTAGTTTCTTTCACCTCCTTCCGATCCTGCACAGCCTTGTCTTCCAACTGCTTTATTGATTCTTTCATCTGTTTCATGCGTTTGAATTCTTCTTCCTTCTGCATTATTTGGAACTTTTGCTGGTTGATGCGACCCTGCATGTTATTCAGGTCCTTCTCTAGTTGACTCATTTCATCCGACTTCTTCTGCAAGTCGTTCTTCAGTGATCTCAGCTCTGCGTTGATTTCGGAAATTCGCTTCTGAATTTCAGAAGGAGTAGCCCTCTGCCCATCCTGAAGCATACTACTTCTTCTTTCCAGCTGAGTCTCTAACGTAGTCACCTCATTTGAAAGCCTTGTGATTTCCGTCACCGTTCGCTTCAGACGATTACAACCTTCCTGTCTACGTTTGGTAGATCGAAGATCTTCTTCGATTTCTTCTAATTGCTTAGATGCACCTTTCTTCTTAGCCTCCTGAGCACTGATGTTTTGCTCTACTGCTGGAAGCTTTTTCTCGACCAATTCAAGATAGCGATTGACCTTGGGTGCCAATTTTCGCAGATTCTCCAAATCATTGCGTATATCGTCCCGCTCTTTCTCGGCAGCAGCAGGATCCATAGGCAGTTGACTGATAAACTGTTCCAAGTAAGTGACAAAATTGGAGGCATCCTCGCTGTCTTCAAATTCACGTTGACAAAGCAGGCATTTGTGTTCACCGTCAGCCTTTGATGCAAATTCAATAGCTGTACGATAATAGTCATTGGTGAAGACAGCCTGTTCGACATTTTTAACGGCAACCTGGAGAGATTTCTCCATACGTTCAACTTCAGCCTGGTAACTCGAAACACCAAAACCTGGCATAGCATCCTCGAGTTCTCTTTGAGCACCTGAGATTTCACTCTTATGCTTGGAATACTCATCTTGAGACAAGTTCAAAAGAGTTACGTATTCCGAGAGCTCGTTGCTTTTGCTCGTCAGACTACTCTGCTTATCATCCAGTGAAGCATCAATTGACTTAGAGACAGCCCGTAATTTCTCTTCCAAGTTTGAAGTAGTATAATCAGTTCCAACATATGACTCGATTTCCTCCTTATTTTCCTCCAGTAATGCATTTCGTGCTAGCTTCTTTTTGTCGAGATCAGATTTAAATACTTCCAACTGAACATATTCAGTAGCAAGCCGTGAAGTTTTCTCCAGAAGACTATTCTGTTCATCCAATTCTTCTTCAAGAACTCTTATGCGCTCCTTTAAATTCTCAGAAGCAGACTTTTCCTTTAGTTTAGCGATATCAGCCGTAATATCGTCGCTTCTCTTGGTGAACATTTCCAAATCCGCCTTTTCAGACTGAATCACGGCCTGGTCTATATTTAATGAGTCTAGTTCAGTCTGAAGCTTTGACAAATTGTTTTCGTCATCCTTGATTGAGTTTTGTATAGATAATTTTTTCTGTTGCAGCTGAAGCTTCTCAGAAGAAACCTCTTGCAAACGTTGAAATGTGGAATTCTCACCTTGACGGAAATCCAGTTTCTTCTTCTCGATATCAGATTGCAGGTCTGAGATCATTTTCGCTAATTGATCACGAATAGCAGAGACATCGTTGTTGTCTGCAGAACCTAGATCAGGCAAACTACTTCGAACCTCTGAAACAAACGCATCTTTCTTCTTCAGAGCAGTCGAAGATGCCTCATTTTCAGCTTTAAGTTTGCCCTCCTGTAAGTTCTGCTGTCCAAGAAGTCTACGAGTTTCTTCAAGAGTCTTCTGTTTGCTTCCGGCTCTGGACTTTAGCTCGTCCAATGTCTTCTTCCTGCCTTCAATATCCGAACCGAAGTTGTCTAATTTAGCCTGAATATCGCTGTCAGGAAGATCAAGCAGCTGCTGCGAAGCCTCGTCAGACGATAAGCTCGAGACTATTTTGGAGATGGAATCTTCGTTTGATTTTCGACTGTCCCTCAAGTTCTCTAATCTATAGACGATTTCCTGGAACCTTTGGTTAGTTTCAAACAAACGCTTGGATTCTGCAGTCACCTCCGTTATTTCGATCTTCAGCTGATCAGCTTCTTCTTGGTAACCTTTGGCTTCGTTCTCGAGCTCAACGAGCCTGAGACGCGATTTGCGCGCGCGCTCGGCGTCTAATTTTAAATGCAAAGTGGCTTGACGCTGGAGCTTGATGTCAACAGCCATATCCTTCTTCATGGTTTTGATATCGTCGAGCATTTTCGAGAACTTGGTGGCTTCGAATATCTCGTCGAATCGCTTCTTCACCACAGAAGGCTCGGCCAGCGGCCATAAACTGTCTTCCTGATGACAGAAAATGACATAATCTAGAACTGCACGAGAGGCTCCAAGATACATTGGCATTAAAGCATCGAGATCAGCGCATTTACTTCCTACGCTTTCTCTGGTATCCGTTACTCTGTCGACAACGAGCAAATTACCATCCAAAGTCTTGAATTGTGTAGCCGTTTTCTTCACCTGTACCTGCATTGAGCGCGTGCAAACCATTTCCTTGCCATTCACATTGACAAACGCCAGTTTGATCTGACCCATGACTTCTCGTTCGCCATTGAGCTTAGGATCATGGATGAAAGCACCACCTTTGGAGTTCGGAGGAAGATCTCCAGTCGTAGCATATCGCAAAGACTCGATAATAGTCGTTTTACCAGTACCATTCTGACCGACTATGACAGTCAAAGGAGTTGCAAATTGTATAGACGTTCGGGAATCATAGGATCGGATTCCTTGGATAGATAACTGGAGATATTAGACGAGTGATTAGAGAATGAATAATGAACATACTTTAAAAATGCTAGACCTGAATAATTAGCCATGGAATTAG
Source organism: Casaregolazyma suthepensis (assembly GCA_030568895.1). Classification (NCBI taxonomy): domain Eukaryota; kingdom Fungi; phylum Ascomycota; class Dipodascomycetes; order Dipodascales; family Trichomonascaceae; genus Casaregolazyma; species Casaregolazyma suthepensis. Next base: position 55,622 of record JAJMJB010000005.1, read on the forward strand.
GAAAAGTGTTTGTATATTTGTACTTACATTAAATCGTTAACAATGCAGGTTTGTGGGGTTTCTTGCGAGAATTGGCAGCGTAATTAGACGTGTATGGAGGATGACAAAAGAGGAAACATTATTCGAGAAATTCTGAGGTGTATGTCTCGAAGTGAACGTCAGCCATAATTTTGGAATATTTACGGGAATGCGTACATAGAGAGATTAGAGGCAGGGGAAATTTGTAAAATATTGAAAATAGGGGCCATTGACTAACTAGTTGGTACTGCATGTCTACCTGCTCTTATCCTTATCCTAAGCGAAAGTTAGTTTGCACACTACACAACTCTTAAATCAAACTCTTAAGTTGAATTCTTAAATCAAATTCCTAAGTTAAGCATCACCTCTAAAATATCACTCCCACCTACAACAATGCGTTAAAGATGACTTAAATCTTAAATCTCAATTACTCTATTGAATTGTAAAATACTTTTGCTCTGTTGGATATCATTTCGTTAACATGAGCCCATATGAAGCAAACAATATAAAGCAAACAAAGACAATGGAATAAAAAATAATCAAGTCATAGCAAGTTATCACAATTAACTAGCCATAACAAGGTTTACTGGTTGATACTACTGAGTGCATCGATAAATGCTGTCTTTCCTGGCCAAATACCACATACTCAATGGACAAAATATACAATAAAAATAGGAACAATCGACCCAATTAACAACCTAAATGAGCAATTGACCTCATATACGGTTGTTTGAGTACCTTGTGTCCTAATTGGGAAATATCCGGGGTTCTCGATCTAGCCAAGCCGACGACAGCAATATACATCGAAACTTGTCAAATTCAATTCACTTTTGAATATATACCACAGTGTACAATGGCAGAGGAGGAGGAAATTTTTGAGGACAAGCGAGATGTTATAAGACCTTTTGGTCGTCAGTTGTTGCAGACTTACAGTGGTATCCCCGCAGACAAGGTCGATTCTCATGTGTTGTCAATTCGCGACAGAGCTTTTACTGTTTGTCCATATCCCTGCATTTCTCAGATCCAGTTTCTGAGATGTCGTCTAGCCGAAGGTTCTCTCTGTTCGGATATCATTGACAAGCTGAAATCAGACCCAGAAGCGACGTTCCTGGATGCTGGCTGCTGCTTTGGCCAAGAGCTTCGTTACCTTGTGACCCAGGGAGTTTCGTCGTCTCAGCTCTATGGATTTGATCTCCATCAGGTATTCATTGATTTTGGGTACGAACTGTTCTGCGATCGTGCTTCATTCCAGGCCAAATTCTTCGCAGAAAGTATCTTGGCACCAGAGCCAGAATACAACAAAAGTCCTCTTTTTACAGATCTAAGCAGCAAGATGGATATTATATTTGCTGCGTCGTTTTTACATCTATGGAAATACGATATACAGTTGTTTGCTGTAACTCGATTGGTTGCCATGCTCCGTGATAAACCTGGGGTAACTATCATAGGATGCCAATATGGTACCTATGTTGCTAAGGAGGTCCGAGGACTGACTACGAAAGATAGATTGTTTTATCATGACAATGAATCCATGGCATCGATGTGGTCTGAAGTTGGAGAGCAGACCAATACTAAATGGAAGGTAGAGTCTTCACTGCACGAAGACGAATGGACTGATCTTCAGAGAGTGGCACCTTGGGGAATACCAGAATTGTGTATGCTGTGGTGGAAAGCAACTAGGATTGAGTGAGTAGGGTATTGGTATTCCTTGGGTACTTTTTTAGGCACTTATTTTCTAAAGTTGTTGTCAAGTGCTAAGTGGTATGCTGCTAAGTAGGTATTAGAGACTTGAAGCTAGAGAAAGATTATCATATATATTGTCGGCACTTAGTTAGAAAAGTACGAAGAAAACAATTATTCAGGAATTCAAAATTTAGAATTAAAGGGAAAAACAATAATTATTAACAAAATAAAAAAATAAAACTGACATTTCATTAAAACTCCGACAATCTCAAATACCCAAATCGGAAATCGGTATCTCGGATCCACCACGGAAAAACTCAACTTCCACCACCATGTCTAAACGCATTCTATGCCTACACGGCTTTTCGCAGAACGGATCGCTCTTTGCCAAGAAAACAAGCGGACTACGTAAATCTCTTCAAAAAGCCGGATATGAGCCTATTTATATGGACGGTCCTTTCAAATTAGATCCTTCAGATGTAGATCATGAAGTGAGCGAAGATTCTCAGCGAGATGAAATGCTGGCTTGGTGGCTGCTTAATCAGGCCAGGCAGGATTATTATAAAATAGACGAAGCCATTAATGCCGTGAAATCCTTTGCTGCTGCAAATGGCCCCTTTATAGGCGTAATTGGCTTCAGTCAGGGCTCGGGTCTGGCTGCCGTTCTGTCTAAGATATGGTCTTCTACAATAGATACACAAAACGCGTTGAAATTCGTGGTTCTTTATTCAGGGTTTAAATTGGGACCTTCGGAATATCAGCATTATTACGAGTCTCGAATCACTTTACCTTCACTTCATATTATAGGCTCGTTAGATGGAGTTGTAACTGAAGAGCGAACCCAGGCATTGACGGAGTGCTACAATGAGCCTGCTGTAATAGTGCATCCAGGGGGTCATTTTGTTCCGAATTCTAAGCAACAAGTTCAGCAAGTGTTGGGTTTTATATCGCATTATACGAAAGAGGGGGACGAGAAGGAGGCTGAGAAGGAGGTTGAGAAGGATGTTGATGGCAAATAGAGTAGAAGGGAAGAATGATTAGGAAGAGTATCGATCTTGTATTTTAGAGCGCATACAGAGCTGCTTTATATGTTGGTTGTTCATTGTGATCTATAGAACTAGATGGTCTGATACGTACCATAGACAAGCACATTTGTATCTGAACAGAGACGACAAGCAACATGTTTTATAAATTGTATTTTGCAAATTATTTCTCTCGGATACAGGAAATCGCTAAGCTGCAATTATCTTCAATGAGCTTAGTATCCCTGAAAACACTGTCAATGTACAATATTTCCCGATTAGGAAATCAGCCTGATAGGAAAAATATAAAATCTGTACCTTCCCTCAATAAACACTCATTATAGTATTCTATCGTTTTGCTATCATTTATTACAATTTAACTGGATCTCTCCCTACTGACTCAATCCACCTCAAACCTAAACACAACTCCTACTGATGACTCACTTTGATTTCCGTTCGTACCGGATTTAAGGCACCAAAAAAGGTACAAAACGACAACTACGTCATACATTTGCCAATTTAATTCACTCCATTCGATCTCTGCAACTTTCAATTCACTCCATAACAAGCGAAAATTAACATGTCACAAGAAGAAGAAATATACGTAGACAAACGAGACGTTATTAAGCCTTACGCTCGTCAGTTTCTCGAGACTTATAGTGGTATCCCCGCAGATCAAGTCGATACTCACGTTCTTACTTTTCGTGATAGAGCATTCGAAGTTTATAAATATCCCTGCATTTCTCAACTCCGATTTCTTGGATTTCATTTACTTCGGTCCGAATTCAACTCTTATGTCCTTAAAACGTTGAAATCAGATCCCCAAGCTACATTTTTGGATGCTGGCTGCTGTTTTGGGCAGGAACTTCGTTATCTTGCAAACGAAGGTGTTCCCTCGTCACAACTCTATGGATTTGATCTAGAGAAGGCCTTCATTGATCTGGGATATGAATTGTTCTGTGACCGTGCTTCTTTCAAGACCAAATTCCTTGTAGGAGATATCACCGAGCCAGACTCAGATTACCAAAAAAGCGCACTTTCTCGAGAACTCAATGGCAAAATCGATATCATTTTTGCATCGTCCTTTTTCCACTTGTGGACCTATGATGTGCAATTACTTGCTGCAGCACGGTTGATTGCAATGCTTCGAGATAAACCGGGTGCGACTATCATAGGACGACAACTTGGTAGCCATGTTCCTGGTGACTTTAGGGGACTTACCAAGGAGATAAAGATGTTCTGCCATAACGAAGAGTCGATCAAGTCATTCTGGGCTCAAATAGGAGAGCAGACTAAGACGAAATGGACTGTCGAGGCCGCTACATACGATGACGAAGCCGTACAGCAGCAAAAAGGAGCACCTTGGGAAAACCCAGATGCGTGCTTATTGTGGTGGAGAGCAACGAGGACGGCCTAATCAGATATTGAGGTAGTATTTTACCCCAGCTGTCGTTAGAAAACCTACCTTTCCATAGTGTACAAGCTCTTAGTAGGATAAGTGACAGATTCTGTAGCTATCCATTTGCTGAGTTATCCATTCGCTGAGCTAGCCATTCGCTGAATCATGCCATATCGGCCTGGACGAACCGAAACGCACTGCCGGGCTGTTCCAGTGCATTGGAGCACCCTCAACCTGAAGTGCCGGCAGGAGTCTGTGGGCCGGACCCCAGTCTGTATTCTCAATAGATTTAGAAAAGTCTTCATCTGTGGATTTCTCAATAAGCGTCTCATCATTCAATGGCAGAACGTTAACAAGAAGAGCAGCCGTTCGAGCAAGCGAGACATGTGCGACAACACCCTGCCCACTTTCACGAAAGCGAATCAGACTTTCAATTGCCACAGTCGCCAGTAGATAGCCTGTAGCATGGTCCAGAGCCTGTACCGGTAAAGGCGTAGGTCTATCAGTTTTCAGACGATGCATACCTTCGTAAGCAATGCCTGAGCTCATTTGCACCAGACTGTCGTAACCACGTCTTTGTGACCAAAGGCCTGTCCACCCATATGCATCGAGTGATACGTCTATTAGACCGGGTCGCACTTTCTGCAATACATCAGCTCCTAAGTCAAGTTTCTCAAGAGCACCCGGCCGGTAGCCGTGCAAGAAGATATCTGCGTCGGCAACTAACTCCAAGAACTTTTCCCGATCTTTTGGATTTCGTAGATCCAGTCGCGCGCAACGTTTTCCAAGTGTCAATTCAGGCTCTGCGCTCGGCTCTTCCCAGTTAGGTGGATCAATGCGCAATACATCTGCTCCAAAACCAGCCAGAAAGCGAGTAGAAACCGGGCCAGCAATGATACGCGTGAGATCAAGAACCCGAATGCCAGCAAGCGGTCTACTAGGATCAATTGAGTGGTCTGTGGGCAATTTCGCCGCTCTAGATCCAGGACTATAGGCTACTAGAGGCTCTTGGTTGACAGCTATACCCTGAGGATGAGCTTTCCAAGCCTCAATTGAGCGCATAGTCGCGGCACAGCCTCCATGCTCCACAATTGCAGTTTCCAATTCGTCTGCACGCCATTCTCGCACGGCTTTGCTAACCAATTCACGCTCTCCAGGAACTTGAAGAACTGCGAGAGCTGCTTCTCGGTGGTGTTTGGCATTGGTATGCAGCCGAATCCAACCGTCAGAAGCTTCATAGTCTCCGGCTACAGAATCCCAAACAGGAGGACTAGTCCAGCCAATTGGACTGTATGATTTGGAGAACCATAGTGAGGCTAATCTTCGGTCGACTTCAACCTTCGGATAGGTGCCGTTCTTTGCTCCAATGAGACGTGAAATGGCGAGCCCTGCGGCTCCGTACGATGCAGCGGCCAGATCACTTACTGCAAATACAGATTTGAGGCTTCCAGAGCCGGTGAAGGTATACGAGGGTTTCAGGGAAGAAGTCTCCAGATGATCTCTACTTGCAGCATTGTAGATTTCATGCAGGAAGTAGTCGACTGGGTTTTGGGGTTCTTTAATAACCGACATTGGGGTTACAAAGGTAGGTAGAGGGGGTCATTTAGTGGGAATGCGGTAGTTGATTTAATGTCTATTTTCCGGGGTACTGAGAGATTATATAGTAGGGGAGAGGTGTTACCCGGCTGGATGAGGATACCTAAACGGGAAGGGAAGATGGTGATTTTTCACGAAGTAGCGATAAAGAAGCAGGTTGAAGATATATTTTATTAATTTTAGGAATATTTAGTTAGTATATTTATCTATCGAGTAAATAGCAATAAACATCTTTAAAAATCTTACTAATATCCCTATTGTACCGTCATAATATACCGTTATGACATCCATCTCTATGAATACGTTAAGAATCACCAGAACCTCAAGACGACTCACCTGAAAATAACAACCAAAACAGCCAAAACACTCAATAAATTCCCAATTACACAATCCCATAATCCACTACACCATTCCACCCTTTTCAATACCCAATTATCCCAATTTCCCCCTCCATAACGTCTACCTACCTAATAACTTATGCACTGAAATTTTAAAAACATCACTCTGCATCATATTGCATCAACTCGGTGACTCAATAGCCATTCCTCCCCCACTATATATACCAGCCCATTGCCGGAGGACTTATATGCTACGGAGTCTCTGCAAGGCAAGAATTGACAGCATAAATCATCGATATCTGCCGTGGAATCGCACCTTTAGTTATACCAAGATGGATCTCGACAGAGCTAAACTACCACAATGGTATCCTCCTACGAGCCATGGCCAGCCGTCCAAGCTCAAGCTGTATAATACGTTAACACGAACTAAGACTGAATTTGTTCCTTTAGACGGAAATCGTGTTACCTGGTACTCCTGCGGTCCTACTGTCTACGACGATAGCCATATGGGACATGCACGAAATTACCTCTCTATAGACATAAACAGGCGAATTATGTCGGATTATTTCGGCTATGACATCTTGTTTGTGCAGAATGTCACCAATATCGACGACAAGATCATTGTTGGAGCTCGACAGAAGCACTTGTTCGAGGTGTTCAGCCTGGAAGCTGCTCAACATGGCTCTCATGCCACTCAGGAGATTGCTCAACGAGTACATCGAGATACTGCTGCTTTTGCTCAAAGTAAACTATCTGTATCTGTCGACAAAGGGCTAGCTGGCTTCGAAGAATGGGCATCTCAAGTCCCTGCTGAGGAACAAGCCAAAGACCCCAAGTTCAAACTCCATGTTTCCTCTATAAAGAACGCCCTGACTGCAGTGGAGAACTACGAGACGCTGCCGTTGGACGACTTTCTGGAAAAGTCCAAGTCCGTTCTCATGGCCTCGCTTGACAAGGAAAGAGGAGCCACTGTCACCGACCACAAGATCTTCAATGATCTGGCTTCGTACTGGGAAAACGAGTTTAATGCTGATATGAGTGCTCTCAATGTTCGTCCTCCAAGCGTGACTACCAGAGTGTCGGAGTATGTTCCTGAAATTGTCGACTTTATAGACACCATTATTCGTCGCGGCTTTGCCTATCCTAGCTCTGACGGAAGTGTATACTTCGACACTGTCAAGTTTGAACAAGATTCCAACCATACATATGCCAAACTGCAACCTTGGAATAAAGGCCAGCAGAGCCTAATAGACGAAGGTGAAGGGTCGTTGTCACTTGACTTACTTGGAAAAAAGTCCGCTAATGATTTTGCTCTATGGAAAGCTTCAAAGGCCGGAGAACCAGCCTGGGATTCTCCCTGGGGCAAGGGTCGGCCCGGCTGGCATATCGAGTGCTCTGTCATGGCAACCGATATTCTTGGCAACCAGATTGACATTCACAGTGGAGGTATTGATCTTGCATTTCCCCACCATGACAATGAACTAGCCCAGTCTGAAGCATACAGTGGTGAGAAACAGTGGATCAACTATTTTCTGCATAGTGGTCATCTTCATATCGAGGGCCAGAAGATGAGCAAAAGTTTAAAGAATTTCATCACTATCAAGGAATCACTGAAAAAGTACAGTGCCCGTCAGTTGAGATTAGCTTTTGCCATGCAGCCTTGGAACACATCGTTTGACTTCAAGCCGGCCCTTTCTGAAGTCAAGTCTTTTGAATCGTCGCTCAATAACTTCTTCAGTGCCGTTAAGGGCTTAATTAGAGAAGAAGCCTCTAGCGTGGATTCTGGCAAGATTGTAATCAAAAAGCCTGGCAAGCCTGAGCTTGAGGTTTACAAACATTTGGCCTTTACTCAACGAGCAGTTCACGAAGCTTTTGCAGATAATTTGGCAGTGCCTTCAGCTATTTCAGCAATTAGTGACTTGGTTCAGCAAGCCAACGCGTATATAATTGCTGCAAAGGCCGATGTGAAGACTGAGCCGTTGGCAGAGGTTGTTCGGTGGATAACCAAGATTCTCAACATTTTGGGATTCAAAACAAACTCCAATGGACTTGGATGGGAAGTTTCGGCATCTACTACGGATTCGGTCGCCAAGGAAGACATAGCGTTTCCTTATGTACGTGTTCTGTCAGATTTCCGGGACGATGTTCGAGAAAAGGCCATTGCGAAGGCCCCTTATAGCGAGTTTTTGGCAGCTACGGATCATATTCGTGATTTTGAGCTTTTGGAACTTGGAGTTTCTCTGGATGATCGTGGAGACGAAAGAGGAGCTCTGGTGAAGTTTGTTGGCCCGGAAGAGCAGCAGAAGCTTCTTGAGCAGCGCAAGGAGGCCGAGCTACGAGCCCAAGAGAAGGAAGCCAAGCGGGCCGAGCAGGCGAAATTGGAAGAGCAGCGGCGACAGGAGAAATTAGAGAAAGCCAAGATATCGCCGCGAGATATGTTCAAGAACACGCCGGAACAGTACAGTGCGTTTGACGACAACGGGCTGCCTACACATACCAAAGAAGGCGAGCCAATTTCTAAGAGTTTGGCCAAGAAGCTTGCCAAACTTCATTTAACCCAGAGCAAGCTGCATGAGGAGTATCTTAAGTCGGGCAAATAAGTTCGCACAGAGAGTTTGGCACAGAGGGTATTGTAACTGTAATTAAGAGTAAGTAGTAAGTAGTGAGTAGCCTAGGTGACTAAGGAAGCTATTTCGATATTAAGGAAACTATTTGGATATTAAGGTGACTATTTCGATAATAAGTAAACCATTTCGATATTAAGGAAGCTATTTCGATATTAAGGAAACTATTTCAAATATAAGGTAACTATTTCAATATTAAGTAACTCTTTCAATATTAAGTACCTCTTTCGAATACTCCTTCAAATATAAGGTAATCTATTTTAAAACTAACTTAACTATTTTAAAACTAAGTTAACTATTTTAAACTAAGCCACTAAACTACCAAACTTCTATTCTAAAATTTAAACAACCCACTTAAGCTCAACCTCCACTTAGCACATCCCCTAACAACCACAATATCCACACTTTATTTAGTACCCTATACGCATAGACTATCTGGTACTCAAAGCCAAGCCTTTCAGCAACTAAGTTTAACCCCCATAAAAACGTGCCAACCACCATACCCAATCGGTCCATGGCAATGAACCTATTTATAAATTCTAATCTATCCATTTTTAACTCATATTTCTCTCGTTTTTGCTGCATTTTTATCGCTGTCTCAGGTTGCCCATGAGGCGCACGCACGGCTGATCCGAAACATTTTGTTTACCATTTCAGTGCAGCACCACCCCCTTTTTTTAGCAAATCTCTCATTCGCTGACTTACAGCAACCAGACGCTGTTGAACGCTAGTTGATATTGGAGCCTAGGGTAGGTATGATATACAGAGACGTTCGTATTTTCTCGATTCACGTTACTGACTTTTTCCAGGGTTGGTTGTCCATTCCTTGTCTGGATTCTCCCTTGGTCTTTTGTACTTTTACAGGATCGACTGGCATATACTAGCAGACTCTCTCTTGATCTTCTAGAGACCGGTTTTGCTGTATTCCAAGGCTTTTCTCTGTGTTTTCTCGTCTTTTTCCTTGGTTTCTTGTCGCCTGTTTCAAGATTATAGATCCTCGGCCTTTTTAGACCCTTGAAAAATCAAGCAATGAAGCTGAATTCCGCGTCAATTCCTTGGCTGCTCTATTTAGCATGGATATTATTCTCCGCATGTTTGGCCCTGACATCTCCGCAATCTATTAGCATTCCTTCCATCGATACCTCGGCTCTAGGCAGTATAGGTTTGGTGGGCCATTTCGACTCGATACAAAAGTACACCTACGAGGGCCAACAGGACACTCTGAGCCAACCTAGCATACTCGATAGCATTGTGTTTCAGACGTCGTCGAACGAAATCGTGCCATTGAACGAAACAAACGGCTTTGTCACGGCCGCTTGCAGCCTGGGATCTCAGATATACTTTGCGGGAAACTTCACGAAAGTTGGAAACAAGCAGTTTTCTTCGGGCCTGGCCATTTTGAATGCCACCTCCGGTGATCTCAGTGAGCCTAAGAATAGCTCTATTTCGCCAAATGGCACCCAGATAAATGCTCTTTACTGCGATAGCACTGCTGGGTTCGTCTACTTTGGTGGTAGCTTTTCTTTTCAAAACGGCACCGGTGTGGCTGTCTACAGCACCTCGAACTCGTCCTGGATAGCGCCGGGGTTCGGTGGCTTTGACACAAATGCGGTGGTGACTTCAATCACTCCGTTTGCTGGGAATATCCTCTTTGGAGGCACTTTTTCAGGCCTGGCCAACTCGTCGATAACGTCGACTTTTTCGAATTCGTCAAACGTCACTCTTATCGATTATACCGAGCAGCCGCTGTCTTTTGGCGCTGCTTCAATTGTGACGGAAAATACAGACCCATCCTCGGATCCGTCTTCTATCGTTTGCCCAGGCTCAGGTTCCGGCTGGCAACTTAACCCTGGACAGCTTGGAACATGGACTGCGTCCTGGCCATACTCGTTTGTGCCAACGACTCTTCGTCTGTACAACTCACAGGATAGCAACAATGGTGTCAAGGATTTCCGCTTCACAGCATTCCCTTTGAATGGTATCCTAAATCTGACATATATCGACCCATCTACCGGCGAACAGATATCTTGCTCAAATGGCTGTCCTCTTCCGCAGTCGTCTACTAAGGCATATACGGATTTCCAGTTTGTGAATCCCGTTGACATGGATAGCTTCCAGTTGTACGTTATGGACTTCTACGGCTCTGCTGGTGGACTGTCTGGCATAGAAATCATTCAGTCGAATTTGAATGTTTATGCTGATGATGCATACAATCAGGGAGCATCTTGCCAAAAGCTGACATTCCAGTCGGCCTCAGAACTGCAAGGTAGTGGCTGGAACAATGTCACAGTTGCTGGAGACAGTTATGAGACGGTTACCATCAACTCGGAATCTGATTTATCCAATTACCAAGTTACATTGAGGCCAGGTGTTCCTAGCAATGGAAATTTCTCACTGCATTTGTTCACACCTGGCTGTGTTAGCGATGGTACGTGCGCATCTAGAGGAGGAGTCAACGTGACTGTGTATCCAAGCCCTGATAACTCAGATGCTATCAGCACTGTAATTTATCAAACTAATGATAACACCAAGTATGATGCTATTTACAATGGTAGTGTCAACATGGTGAGCGGGTTTACCCCTTATGTTACTCTGCAGCCTGCTTCTGGCCAGAATGTTCCTTTTACCTTTGTGGCTGATCGATTGCAATATATATTTACAGGTGGAGCAGAAAACAGCACAAACTCGTCTGCGGAAATCAACATTAATGGGTTGTTTGACTACAGCTTGAAGAATTTCACTGAATATGATTCGAATTCTTCCTTTACTCCTGTTGGAAACGCATCAGTGCTGGACGGTTATGACCTCAATACCGGAGCAAATGTGTATGGAACTGTGCTGTTGAATTCAAGCGATGTGGTCATTGCGGGTAATTTCGAGTCGTCTGCCGGCTCAAATCTCGTCATTGCTTCAAGTAACTCATTCACCTCCATTAGTGGTAACGGTACAAACGGACCTGTGAGATATATTGCGTCGTCAGGAAATGTTTTCGCAGTAGCTGGCTCATTCAATGGCTCCAACAGCGGCAACACGTCTCTGAACGGATTTGGAGTGTACGATGGCTCTTCATCGTCTTGGGTAGCTGTTGGTTCTGGCATTGATGGTGGTGCAGTCACCGGTATTGTACCGTATAAACTGAACGGCACGGCCGATTCATTTGCCTTGACTGGCAATTTCACGTCTGTCAATGGAACTGATGTTTCAGGATTTGCTCTTTGGTTAATTAAAGAGAAAAAATGGCTGCAGTGGTCGAGTTATTCCTCTCTGACAATTAACGGCCATTTATCGACGGGAATTTCTATCAACGGCTCGAACATATATTTCGGAAGTATTCAGAATGATGGATCTAAGGCTTCAGGTGCGGTTTCTCTGAATTCTCAGTTTGACCTCGATACAATGCCATTATCATTTGTGCCGTCAAATGGTAGCTCTAACAGCACTTCCAATTTGAGTAAGAGAGCTACCATATCTACTAGTGACGCTGATACCATCTATTGTGGTGCATTTGCTAATTCGAGTGTCTCTATTCTCGGCGGAAGATTTACTGCAAAAGGTCCTAATTCATCTGAAACTATTCACAATATAGCATTTGTCGATCAGGATACCGGAAGTTCTAGTGGTCTTGGCTCTGCTGTGTTCGGTAGTAACAATGATGACACAGTATATTCACTTCTTGTGAACGGTAACAACTTGTTTGCAGGTGGCAGTTTTACTGCTAAAATCAATGGTTCTCAGCAGAATGGCCTGTTCTTCTATGACCTGACAACTGACGACTTCTCGTCGACGCAACCTCCTGGAATATCAGGTGGCGATGCTGTTGTTACTAGTCTGAATATGAGACCTGAAACGCAACAGCTTGTTGTAATGGGATCGTTCGACTCGGCCGGAAGTCTTGGCTGTGAATCGTTTTGCATATATGACTTGGATGCTAGCCGATGGAATAGTCCACCTAGTGGCCTATCGGGACTGGTAGCGGATGCGACTTTCATTAGCAATGATATCATATTGTTTGCGGGTGATTTGCAGCTGAACAGCACATCGAATGTTTACTTTGCTACCTATGATTTTGGAAACTCTTCCTTCACTGGGTACAGCAAAATGTCAGAAGGCCTACCAGGACCTGTGAACTCGTTTGTTCTGAATGGAAATGGCCTTGATTCGGTGTTTGCAAGTGGCACTGATCTGCAGAACAACAGCACGTATGTTGCATACTGGAACATGACGCATTGGATTCGAGTCGACTCGGTCTTCGAGTCCAATACTGCAGTGACTGGTCTGACGTTGCTTGCACTGAACTCAAACCACAACTCCAATAGCATTCTTCCTGATAACCAGCTTCTTCTGATCACTGGTAACATATACCTGAAAAATTTCGGCAACACGACGGCTGTCATGTTTGACGGCCAGAATTGGCAACCTCTTCTATTGGCATCTAGTAACTCGGGCCCCGCATATGTCAACTCATTCTTCTCACAAAGCACGCAGAAGTTCAACACATTGGTCACCAAAAAGTATATGAAGCGAGGATACGTCGTTTTGATATCTCTGGCTATCGCGATAGGTCTGACGTTTATATTTGTTCTCCTTGGTCTCATTGCTACGTATATTCGACGACGACGACAGGGATATATGCCAGCACCAAGGGTTTCTGAAACAGACATGACGGAGACAGTTCCTCCGTCGACGTTGATCAGGGAACTTGATCATGGACGTACGACGTAAGTGTGTGTTGCACATTTGTATTGTTGCATATAACTGTGCTTTTGCATTTACCAGTGCTTTTGCACTAAGTGCTGTTGTTGCATTGAATGAAGCCATTGTTGGGATTATCTTTGGTTTTAATATTACTGTTATGTACTTGTATGATAGATTTTAATGATATTTAAAAATTGAAATCGAATAACCGTTTCAGGATGTTTTTTGTCGTTTCGTTGAATCGTTAGTTGAATCTTCTTGCGTATCATCGTCTGTCGAGAATATCTTCTGCTGTGCACGAAAAGCCTTGAAACGTGGATCTTTGGATGCTCGATCTGCATACGTAAGAAGCTTCTCTCGAGCATCTTCCGATTTACGCTCGCTGAAAGAGACGTTTTCCTCGAGATGTTTGGCATCGGGAACTCCCCATACTGCTGGACTGGGCTTTTCAGGTCTCATTTCAGGCTCGTCAAGACCTCGTTTCTGGCGCTCTCGTTTTATCTTTTGGATTTCATATTCTTCTTCTTGAGCCTTTTCCCGAGCCATGATTTCGTCGTTGAGTCCCTGGAGACTAATGTGGGCTGTCGTACTATCATCAATGTGACGTGCTCTTGGTGCCTTTTCAACAACTAACTTTGCTCCTTTGGAAGATTTGTCTCGTGAAAACAAGATGTGAACCTCGCCATTTGCAAGGCCAATAAATAGTTGGTTTAGTTTGTGGTGCCAATACACTTGGCTGACGGTTGTGGAAAACTCCACCTTTTGTACAGTGACTAGATCAGATTGATCGAGAATTTCGAGGTTGTTTCCGTTACCGGTGACAATAAGCTTGTCGGCATAGTCATCAGGAGATGATACTATGGAGAGTTCTTCACTTTCATTTTTGAAGCCGTCTCTGGCTAGAAGTGGTTTGGTCAATTGCCTGAGATCCCACAGCTTGACTGTTTGGTCTATGCCACCACCACGAGAAACTATCATGTTCTCATTTAGAGGGAGGATAGAGCTCGTATGAGAGTGAGGACTATGAGCTGCAGTAATTTCCTTTGCCGGTCTAAGAAGCTGTCTGGTATCATATACCTTCAAAGCACCGTCTGTGCTTGCAGCTGCAAGTGATCTAGCAGATAGCCAATTTAAAGCAGTTACACAGGTCTTTTGGCCCTGGCCCTTGAGTGAATTGCGCAGCACAATGACGGACTTTTGCGACTTGAACGAAGAAGAATCCCATATTCTCACGGTGGAATCAGAACCTCCAGTAGCAAAATCACCAGAAGACGGACACCATTGGGCTTGAAAGATTTCCCCGACATGGCCCTTTGTATTGCGCATGTCAACAAGATACATATCACCTCCAGCGTATTGACCGAGCTCTTTACCGTCACGGGAATAGAGCTTAGCTCGAGAATACCTGGGGATAACTAGGACATTGTTTCCAGCAGAAGCATCAGAAAAGACTGCTTGGTGAACTTGATGCGATTCCAGAGGTTCTAGTGAACGAAATGCTGATTTGGTAACGGGATCCATGCCTGCAAAGTCCCATAGTTTGACGGTTTCATCGTAGGAGGAAGTAACGAGCCGAGAACCACTTGAATCGGCGGATATTCCAGAGATTTGCTTGTCGTGGGAGGTGAGAGTTAGTTCGTGAGAGATGGGGAGGTCGTCGGAGTCAGAGTCGGAGTCGCTGGAGTCGTCAGAATGGCTCTCATGGCTCTCAGCTATATGAGAGACTCTCTCGTAGTTAGAGTAACTACTGTCGATGTTGAAAACCGAGGAGTTTGACTTTTTCCCAAACTCAAAAGGCACATCTGGGATTTGGTCGTTCATGGAGAATGCCAGTTAAGCGTTGTCCTGGTGGTTGTTCTGCTATGTTGTCCTGCTCTGTTGTTCCTGGTACGTTGTTCCTGGTAGTCGTTCCTACTGTACTTCTTCCCGGTATTTGCAACTAACAACTGAGAACAGAACACATCAAATCTCATGAACATCAAGAAAACAGAAAACAAGAAAACAATTAAGACTTCTCGTACGAAATCCCAATAAAATAACCCAATAATCCCAACTCCCAACACCACCACCCAAACTCAATTAACTCCCCACCGATTTTGATGCTGCAAATCTCCACCATTCAGTACAGCCAGCAGCTCAGTACAGCCAGAAACACTGATGATCTACTCGCAACAAGCTCGCAAGGGCCGCGAGAATCAGGGTAGGTGAAGTACAATACAGTACGCTTATATACTCTAATCCCAGTTTATAATAAAAACAATGGTGCTCGTTTAGTGGCGGGCTGTATCGTTATGGACGGACGGAAAACCCACGTTCTCATGGTAGGATCCTCGTCTCCTAATACGGCCTGGGTGTTTCCAAAAGGTGGAGTAGAGAAGGACGAAGAACACGACTTTAAGCTCGCAGCAGCAAGAGAAGCATGGGAAGAGGCCGGTGCAAAGGGCCTGGTTGGAGAGTACCTGGGCATGATCCCGCACGACAAGAAGAATAGATACCCAATTAAAAGCGAATTCCACTTTTACGAAATGGTCCTGGACAAGCTGGAGGACGTTTACCCGGAGTCGGCGACGAGGCGGCGGCGGTGGGCCGACTATGAGGACGCTAGGAGGAGTCTGATCAAGGCCGAGAGGTACGAGCTGCTGGAGGCTCTGGATCGGAGTAGTATAATAAAGGGAAGCGGTAAAGAGCAGGTGTAGAAATAAGAGCAGGCGTAGAAATAAGAGCAGGCAGTAGATAAAGAGTAGCAAAAAGCAGTAGCAAAAAGAAGCAATAACTTAAGAATAGTAGCGAGAAAAGAGTATAGCAAAGCGAAACAATAGCTAAGCATAGATAGTCACAGCTAAGCATAGATAGTAACAAGCACTAACTTAAGCATAGTAACAAACACTAACTTAAGCATAGTAACAATACTCACGCCTAGCACTATCGTACATAACTCTGTAGATTATATTTTAGTGCGCATTCCACGCCTCATCGTCGTCCCTGCCCAAGCATGGCCAACGATCCCATGAGATCCTGCAACGGATTGGTATTCCTCTGAGGAGCCAGCCCGAAATAAATCTGGCCCAGCTTCAACAGAGGCTCGTCCAGCGCCTTTATATCGGAAAAAGATGCTTTTTTCTCCATCAGCTTGCGAAACAGCGTGGCCGACTTGTACTGGCAGCACAGGGTCAGAGTCTGTAGGAAATTGATCAGAGGAAAGTCTTCATAGACGGTGACTTTGGGGAATTGGGCCTCCTGGACAACGGTAGACCGCTTCTGAGGGGGCGTAGACTCGAATTGCGTCAGAAATCGATGCAAGAAAGCAGTACATCCTTTGATGTTCTTCATCTCAAGGTATCCAATGACTCCACGCGCACAATATATGCCGGCATTGCTTGGATCCGGGTCCTCGCAGTACCATTCGAACAGGAAATCCGCCAGAACAGCCGGACTGTCTTTTATTCCCAGAATGAGGTGTTTCTCAGCTTCGTAGGCCTCGTTGGCCTTGACGAAGATGCAGCCCAGTATATGGTGCAATTCGGGGTCTCCAAACTCGACATTGCCGAACTTGATGGTCCAGCCAATGACCTCGGAGCCAATGGTTTTCAGAGAGGGGTCGGTGGGGTCAAACTTGGCCAGGAGACCGGCGATTTTGGCTCTCGACGAGCTGTCCACGGGTGTTTGAGCCAATTCCAGCGTCGATATATAGTACGAAAGAAGATCACTGGCAGATCCACTCTGGCCAGCATCCAGCAGCTGCACTATCGACGGGTATAGCAGGTCCAGAGCGCTGGAATAGTCGCGAGATCGGATATATCGAGTGACAACGGTGCGCACAGCCTGGTGGGCCTCGTAGTAGTTGCCGTCGGCGATTCTGGCTAGTCAGCAGAGGAATACGGATGGGTGGCTAGGAATTTATTTATATAATTGGCTTTACCTACTTTTGTTTCGTTCTTTCAATTGTTTTATCCAGCCTGTTCATGGTGGTGCGAGGCTTTGAGTGCAGTTGGGATTTATGCAGCAGGCCGATATTGTAGTTGTGAAATTTACTCTATTGATTCCAGCTTACTTGTCTTTAGTTTGCTTGTCTTTAGTTTGCTTGTCTTTAGCTCTTGTCTTTAGCTCACTTGCCTTCAACCTACTTCTCTTTTTCAGCCTCGGAGCTCGTTTGTTGGGCGAGTTTTTGCAGCAATTCCGCTCGCAGATCATCGACTTCAGCTGCCAAACTCCTCACATCGTTGTCGACATTGTCAAAATCAGGCAGAGGCACGCCCAAAGTGGTGTTTTCGCCCAGTTCAACGTTAAGCTTACGTAGCGTAGCAGCTTGCCCCAGTAGAATATCCTTCGTAGTTTGCTTTTCCGGTACTGTTGGATACAGTTGTTGAAGCAGCTTGAGCACTGTTCGTTTAGGAGGCCCGTAGAACAGCACCGTCAGCGCAATTATCAGCACATGCACGTAGAAATAGACCGTTTTCCACACCTTGAACGACGGGCCTGCATTCAGCAGCAGAAACGGCTGCGCAGTGTATCCGAAGGCTAGTTGTGTTACTATCCAACAGACGACATCGTAGGCAGGCTTATATCGATTGGGTGTAGTACGATCTGATTCCAGAAATATAGGCCGTACATGCCGTCTAAACGACTTGCCGAGATTCTGCAAAAACGACCCCGTTACAAACGTCAAATAATAGCCAGACCGAGTGCCATGCCACACTGCCGAGGTTATAAAGGTCGCGAGCGACGATATAAGACCTGGCTTCTTGCCCTTGGGCGTGACTCGCAAATAAATATAGTTTCTAAGCCATTGATTCGTGTTGATGTTCCAGTTCCCAATAAACGTGTACGAGTTCTGCGCCGCCTCGATCTTGACTGGATCAATGTTGCGCAGGCGATCCCATCGAAGCTTCTTGGTCTTGGGGTCCTTGCCGTTGAAGCCAAGCCCGCTCAGAATGCATGCGCCTTCCGAAATGCTCCAGGCGCCGTAGTACTTGAGACGAGCAACAAACCCCACGGCATACAAGTAAAATGCTCGATATGCAAAAGACGTGGTGTTGGCAAAGGCTGGGGTCTCCAGGTACTCAACGTCGATGTACTTGCTAGTATAAACCCACAGGCCGATCCAGGCGATTCCTTCGATGCACTTGATGCTTGCCGGGATGAACGAGTGCGGGATCTTGTGTTTCTTTTTCGGCGTGAAATCATTGAACATTGACATGTTGATCCAGCCCTCGAACTCGGCATAGTCGCAGCTGGGGCCTGTCATGACACTGGGGAAGAACAGCGCATAACTGAGGAAATACAGCAACGACGGGTGCGATTTCAGTGCTCGTTCCTGCTGAAAAGCACTCAGCTGCGACGGTTTCAGCGTGCCATCGTAGACGTTCCAGCCGAACGCACTGAGCTTCATGACCAGCACCATCTGAGCCCCGGTGATATCGATGATATTCGGATCAAAGTCCGGCTTCAGCTGTGCTCGCATGTGATTCAGCAGCAGGAAGCTCATCTGGAACATGAAGTTGAACCATGGCATGAACGGGTTTCTTCTATATCGATAGGTGCCATAGTAGGTGATCAGGCTGCTGGAAACCAGTACCGATAAACCGTAACGGAGGTTGAATATTCCGACTAGATAAAACACAGAGACGCTATTATTGGATTAGAAAACATAAAATACTACACTTTACAAAATACTACGCTTATACAGAATACTACGCTATACTTACCCTATAACAAACACCTGGCGCAGATGCACATGTTTATCGGGCAACCGTTTGGTGATTCCACACAGAGGATACGACAGGATCAGGCACAGTGCGACTCGGATTAAATCGGGCGTTACGCCGAGCGACCGGGCCACCGACTGGATAAAGCCCTCTAGAAAAACGGCCATTTCGGGGCAGCGCTGTGCGAGTTTTTCGGCGCTATGCGACTTTTGGTAGTTAAAGCGTGGACGACAGCCGCGTTTGGCCGTTTTGGTTTTTGTACATCACTGCCTAAAATGGAAGAGGATATGAAATATTTCAGGATTGCGGTCCAACAGGCGAGGAAGAGTGGGTAAAGGATGGGAAGGGAGATTGGATATAGGGGATTGAGATATGGCGTTTTTTGGCGTTTTCTGTTATGTTTTCGGCATTGTTTGTGACTATCTAACCTACAGGCTTGGCTCAGGGTGGAATACCTATTGGAGCAGTTTTAGTATCGAAAAACGGAATTATTCTAGGAAAAGGACATAATCAACGGATCCAAAACCATTCGGCGATTCTTCATGGAGAAATGGCCGCCTTGGAGGACGCCGGCCGTCTGCCGGGCTCCGCCTATAAGGGAGCTACTATGTACACTACTCTAAGTCCCTGTGATATGTGCACGGGAGCCTGTATTATGTATGGAGTCAGTCGGGTGGTTTTGGGGGAAAATCGCACTTTTAAGGGGGGTGAAACATATTTGAAAGCCAGAGGCATTACCGTTGTTAATCTAGACGATGACGAATGTCGACAGCTCATGATGAAATTCATCGCGCAGCATCCTGAGCAGTGGAACGAGGATATTGGAAAGTAGGGAATACGAGTAGAAAATAACAAGAGAGACATAACAATAAATATTATCTAACATCCCTATACCCCCATACCCCTGTCACATGCCACCCTTGCGTTTCTAGAAGCATCGTTTCAGCCCCAAAACCGAAATCCGGGGAGATTATTCTTTCCTTTCTAACAACTCATTAAAATCCCGCTGTATTTATTAAAAAATCCAAAGTCGCCCTCGACCCCCAATCTCGGAGTACTCATTTTATTTATTTTTTCTTTTCTCTCGGTTAACAAGCTTGCTTTCTCTTGTTAATCCGCAACCCACAAACTGCAATCAGAGGGGTCCTCAAATCTCTCTTGTATTAATATATATTCCTGCTACTGCTCTGGCCACCGTATAGGTCCGGATTCGACCCGCTTTACCTATCATGAGCAATGGCGACTTCAACCAAAACGAATCTTCTCAACCCCAGGTGTACTTTATGAATTATTCCTTCAACATTCCTAGTACAACATCTTCTGCCTATCAAGACATGGTTAGACGCCAGGAAAGCAACAACAACAGCGCCTTTGGCAGCAACACTGCACCGCCTGGTGATCGACCCGGCGATTTCCCTGGCTTTGCCGGCATGAGGCGCCCCGGTATGTCGCCGTTCTCGGCCTTTATTAATCTCTATTCGAACTCCAACGGCGCCGACAACACCCCGCCCGACAGCACTCCTACCAACGGAGAAGCTCCTAACGGAAACAATGCATTCTGGTACCGGGTCGGCGAGAACTCCTTCTTCTTCAGGGCTCCCGTGTCGTTTGAGGGCCTCCCGACGGCCTCAAAGAAGATGAAGGCTTCGGTCCGAGGCCTCAACACGCTCAAGCCCGTCGACCTATCATCCCTGCCGGACCACGAGCGCACCTGTCCGATATGCTACGAAAACTACGAGCCAAATGCGCCGCCTGCTGCGGAATCGGCCCCTGCTGACTTAGCCGCCGGCTCCCCTGAGTCCGACCCGCCCGAAAGCTTCCCGGACACCGCTGAAGACGACCCTCCTGAATCCGTGCCGGAGGACATCGACAGCCACTGCATGCTGGACGATTTGCCTGAGCATAGCCCTGTGGCCATGCCCTGTTCTCATGTGTTTGGGGCTCAATGCATCAAGGAATGGCTCTCGAGCTCCAACAGCTGCCCGCTGTGCCGTGAGACGGTCGACAGCCAGGACGCGCCCCAGAGACCCGAGAGCGCCATGAACGGCAACCAGATTTTGCATTTGTTGGTCAATCTGTTCCCCAACTACTTCCCGTCTTACGAGCAGAACCGCGACACTGGAGTCAGTGCCAGTGACACGTCGTCCACTACGGATGCCTCAGTGTCGGTTTCCGATAGCCCGCCGCCAAGTGAAGGGTTCACGTCTCAGGAGTATGAGATCAATCTTCATACCTTTGCTGTTGGAGAAGAAGACAATGCCTGGGCCGACACATCATCAAGGAACCGCAATGATCCAGTCGACGATCCCACTGCTGATCCCGAAGTCAGTGTGCCTACATTTGACTCGTCTACTCCTTCTGCTAGTGAGGATGCTACGGCTGGTTCCGGGGTGTCTTCGCGAAATACCTCTCTCGGTGGATGGAGACGTCATCGTCACCACCCCTACTCAAGACAAGCGTCTGAAACAAGCACTTTGAACGACGAGGATATTGTGACATGCGCCTGTGAGACCATTGGCTGCTGTGTCAATGAAATCGAGTCGAATCGACGGTCGTTGGTTCGGCTTGCGTGCGGCCATGGCTATCATGAGCCGTGCTTGAGGATGTGTGCAAGTGCGCACGGAGACACACCGGCGATTCCGGACGCCCGAGACGTGGCAGCAGGCCAGGCATATGACTTTTGGTGTATGAGATGCAGACGTTATCGAAATGTTGTTGCATAAATGTTCACTATGGATTGGGTGCCTATGACGTCTAGGTAAAGGTAAACGGATAAACGTTGGCAGAAGGTAAAGGATCAATTTTCATGGATGTCTACATTATCGATGTTCTCATGGATGTTTTCGTCGATGTTTTCATCTGAATTCACATTATTTGCATTGTATAGATGTTTTGAGAAAATCATTAATACCGTAGTCATTACGTAGAATTAACTACGTAGAATTAACTACGTATTCACATCATAACTATGACGTCCTACCAATCTAACTGCAATCGGATTATGATAATAAAAGGCAACAGTTAGTGTTTGCATGCGGCAATGTGCATGTGCTGATAAGCATCCATAATATTCACGGCTCAAATAGGGAAGCCCGAAAACTCCATAAGACTTGGAGCAAGTGCACAAATACAAAATAAATGCTGTCGCTTTCTCACCCTCTACCCATCTGCAAGAGTCGTGCCAGATAAATCAATCGAATCGACGCAGTCAACTGCGTAGTCCAGACATAATGACCAGCAACAACGTTCAACCCCGTCAACCGCGCCAGCCACGTCGCCTTCGCCCCTCTGTGGATCCCCAGCCTAATGCCGACAATGGAAACTCGGATGTCACTATTGCCCGGCAGAACTTTGCCAACAGTGACATTGAGAAGCTGGTCCATGAGCTGCAGTCTGACGATGAGGGGCCCAGTGATGATACAGAGCTGAGCTTTTCTGACCCTGAGCATCAGTACCGGCAGAGTCATGTCTCTGAGGCATACTTGAAGACTGACATTGTTCGAGGATTGACAGCAAATGAGGCCATGCTCAGAATCAAGAAGTTTGGGCTCAATCAGATGAGGGAGGAGAAGGAGAATCTGTGGCTCAAGCTCCTAAGTTATTTTGTAGGTCCTGTCCAGTTTGTTATGGAAGGAGCTGCCATTCTCGCTGCCGGTCTCCAAGATTGGGTAGATTTCGGTGTTATTTGTGGACTGCTGGTTCTCAATGCTGCTGTGGGCTTCTACCAGGAGTATCAGGCAGGCTCGACAGTCAACGAACTCAAGAAATCCTTAGCATTGAAAGCAGTAGTGATCCGGGATGGCCATGTGCTGGAAATTGACTCTTCTCAGGTCGTCCCTGGCGACATCTTGAAGGTCGAGGAGGGTTCAGTACTGTCGGCAGATGGAAAGATATTGATCCCCAACACGACAGTCCAAGTGGACCAATCTTCGGTCACTGGAGAATCTCTGGCCACTGGAAAGACTACTGGTGATACACTTTATGCATCATCCACCGTGAAAAGAGGTGACGCTTTGATAATTGTCACGGCCACAGGCGACAAGACATATGTTGGACGAGCAGCAGCGTTGGTCAATAAAGCATCTTGTGACGACGGTCATTTCACAGAGGTACTGAATGGTATCGGCATTGTCTTGTTGGCCCTGGTCGTTTTAACCCTGCTTGCCGTGATGGTGGCCGGATTCTATCGGTCTGCCAATATCGTCAAGATACTTCAGTACTTCTTGTCGATTACCATTGTCGGTGTTCCAGTTGGACTTCCAGTGGTAGTCACTACTACTATAGCAGTAGGAGCATCGCACTTGGCCAAGAAGAAAGCCATTGTTCAGAAGCTGAGTGCTATTGAGTGTCTGGCAGGAGTTGAGATTCTCTGCTCAGACAAGACAGGCACTTTGACCAAGAACAAGTTGTCATTGGGCGAGCCATATGCAATTGGCGACCTTAATGTTGAGGATTTGATGCTCACGGCGAGTCTTGCAGCGTCAAGAAAGAGAAAGGGTCTCGACGCTATAGACCGTGCCATCATGAAATCACTCAAGGACTATGACCATGCTAGACTGTCGCTGTCACAGTACCGAGTGATTGAATTCACTCCTTTTGATCCCGTGAGCAAGATGGTCACAGCGATAGTGGATTCACCTGACGGTACACGAACTAGGTGCGTTAAGGGTGCACCGTTATTCGTGCTGAATATGGTCATGGAGGACAGTCCTCTGCCACAGGCTCTGTACCAGGAGTACCAGTCCAAGGTGGAGGAGTTTGCAAATCGGGGATTCCGTTCGCTTGGAGTAGCTCGACGAGAGGAGCCGTTTGGCGACTGGCAGCTCATGGGCATTATCCCGTGCCTGGATCCTCCAAGATACGACTCGCTGGAAACGGTCAAGGAAGCTCAGAGACTGGGACTGCAGATCAAGATTCTCACAGGAGATGCGGTCGGAATTGCTCGAGAAACAGCACGACAGCTAGGACTCGGTACCAACATATACGACGCCGAGCGTCTCTCAGGCAGCAGCTCGTTGATAGGCAGTTTTGTCCAAGATGCCGATGGTTTTGCAGAGGTGTTTCCTCAACACAAGTACAATGTAGTTGATGCGCTGCAGAAGCAGGGATATTTGGTAGCCATGACGGGCGACGGCGTCAACGACGCACCTTCGCTCAAGAAGGCCGACACTGGCATCGCCGTAGAGGGCTCGAGTGATGCAGCCCGATCGGCAGCCGATATTGTGTTTCTTGCGCCGGGACTCGGGGCAATCATTGATGCACTCAAAACAAGCCGCCAGATCTTCCACCGCATGTACTCGTACGTGGTGTACCGCATAGCATTATCGATCCACCTGGAGATATTTCTGGGGCTGTGGATAATCATCCTGGACCAATCGCTGAACCTTGATCTGCTTGTATTTATTGCCATTTTCGCCGATATCGCCACTCTGACTATAGCTTATGACAATGCTCCATATGCAGCCAAGCCCGTGAAGTGGAATACGCCCAAGTTGTGGGGCATGAGTGTTATTCTCGGTATTATACTGGCGATCGGAACATGGATCACTCTGACAACGACGTTTGTTAAAGGTCGGGGAATTGTGCAGAATTTTGGCCAGAGAGACTCGATTTTGTTTCTTCAGATAGCACTGTCGGAAAATTGGCTGATATTCATTACGCGAGCCAATGGGCCGTTCTGGTCGTCGATGCCGTCGTGGGAGCTCATTCTGGCCGTTGGTACAGTGGATCTGGTTGCGACCTTCTTCTGCGTCTTTGGGTGGTTTACGCACGGGCCGACGTCGATTGTGACGGTCGTTCGGGTGTGGATGCTGTCGATTGGGATCTTTTGTCTATGTGGAGGAGTGTGGTACTTTTTGTACGACAGTAAGGCCTTTGATCGGCTCATGAACGGACGGTGTAGGAAGAGGGAGGAGGATGCCGAGTCGGGGGTAGGGGTGTAGGTTACGCTCTGGCAGTTACGGTGGCATTTTAAGTACGGCGATATTTAAGTACGCTGGTACTTAAGTACGGTGGTATTTACGGTGGTGCTTAGGTACGCTTAGGTACAGTACGTTACTACGTCTCCCGTTGTGTTGCATGTCCCGATATCGCATGCACTACGACATACATGAAGGTCAATAAACCGTTATCTTGAAGACATTACAGTATTTATAGTTTCCTGGAGGGATAGAATACGAGAATAGAATAAGAATAAAGAGAATAAAGAGAATAAATCCAAATAAACCAAATAAACCAAATAATCAACCCTACAATACAACTCTCCCCCCTCCTCCTCCCTCCGCTTTACTCCTGCACCCTCTGCGGCTCCTTTAAGCTTGTAATCTTCTCCATGGTCAGCATTCCAGGATACTACTACGACGCCGAGCGCAGTCGCTACTTCCGCGTCATCAATACCGGCCAGGCCACTGCCACCGGCATGTCTGGCTACAGCTTGTCTGCCGTATCGGAAGCCAGACGTCAGGAGGTCATGGCCAACCGCAATAAGCCAGCTGATGATCAGCCAACGTCGCATGCCAGCGCCAAACTCAAGAGATTCAGGGACAAAAGCAAACGGGCTGCTGGCTATCGAGTCAAGCGAGAACTTGGAGTCGCCAGGCCCCAGGACGCAGCCGCTCTGCATGCTACAGAGATGAGAAACTGGGGCACATGGAGAATCCCGGACATTGGGCGCATTTACAGCATGGCATGGGACGACATGAACCAGCAGCTGATCCTGGGGCCCGAGAACAACGGCATCGTCATCAGTCTGCCCGGCGAGGTCCTGGCCCGCTCTGCCAGGCCGCAGGATCATCGCAGAGTCGTTGCCGATATCGGTCCAAGCGGTGGTGGGGGTGAAGTGCCTGTTCCCAGAGATAATTACTTCCTCAAGACGCTGAATCCATACATGTTTCCATCTACAGTCACCTCGGTCTCTATATCGCAGGGTTGGCTGGTATCTACTGGGTTTCAGAAGAAGACTATGGGGTCCATCAAGGCCAGCCGTCTAGATCGCAGCCTGGACGACCATGAGTTCTACGGTCAGACTCGCCATTTGCAGTATGCTCCGAATCACAAGCAGCATGTTCTTTGTTCTAGTATCATTGCGTTTTCAGAGCTGGATGTCAAGATAGCTGTTGGGGGCACTGAGGGTGCGATTCTCATAGAACCTAACAAGACGGGGCATTTCCAAAACCGCTACAAAGCACACTCAGACATTCAGGCTATCTCGTTGCTTCCCAGCAGAAAAGGTTTTGTTTGTGGTTGCAGAAATGGTGAGGTTTATCTCTACGATACCCGTTATCAGATCCGAGCTTCTCAGATGCTAGCACGGCCTGAATCACAATGCACGGTCCAAAATACCATCACACATATCAAACCTATTGCAGACACACATTACCTACTTATCAGTGGTTTGGGCAGTAGTCTTGGATTATACGATTCAAGATTCTTCAAGCAGGGCGAAGAGAACCATCGGTACATCACCAAGCCTGTTTTGGACTATACGGAATATTCAAACGCGTATACGATTAACCACGGATGCGATGTAGTTGACGGGCCTTTTGGGCCTCTGATAGCAGTTGGCGGCGACAATTGCTTGAACTTTTATAACGTGCATAACAGCGAGCCGATCGTCAAGCATACGTTAGGGCCAGGCTTCAATTGGCTTACGGGCAAGAATGAAATGAAGACGATCGATGCATTGAACTGGACAGACGATGGGGGACTTTTTATGATTACAGATGGGACACATATCGAGTATCTTTCGACCAGGCCGCTGGTACCTAACTACAGGAGTGTTACATAACTGGAGAGTACGTAGATGGAGAACGTTACTACAGGAGTTAGGCACTGGCACCTAACAGGAATACTCAGTACACTCAACTGGCGTACTCGCCTCCTGATTATTATACCATTGCATTACATTTGCACATTGCCGAGAATGTTTCTAGGGTTTATTAAGGGTTATTATTAGACAGACGTATCATCACAGCTGCATCAGTTACATCATACAGTTACATGACATTCAATACACAATTTCTTCTCATCCTATAGCAACAAAGTGATTTGTTTCCTGATCCTTCAAGTAATGATCGACAGGGAGAAAAAGAAAACGATCTAAGCCTCCTGATCCTTGCTGTTGGCTGTGTCAGAACATGGAACCCTTCCTAGAATAGAAACTGGACTAAAGATGAAACAGGAGGTGATTTGGGGAGCGAGGTACGGAGAAATGGAGCAGAGAATATGGATAGATAAGTTCTAGATAGTAGTAATAATTCCTTTGTTTCCCGATATTAAATTATTATTCTTTATTCTTTATCTTTATAGTTAGCTTACAGGTCGCCTGAGCCATTGTGTGATTATATTTCCCGAAAGATCATCATTGTTAGAGCTTGGAAAAGAAATACCGAGAAACAATGACACAGCTCCGGCAGCATTCTGAGGAGACAAAAACATGGCGCTTGGCATGATGAACATCAAACTGGGCTAATATGTAAGCCTCAAAAAGTTGGCAGTACATGAGAAATAACAAAGTACGATGCATACTATCTAGAACAGGAGCATTTTGAATAGAGTAATAATAATTAAGCATCTAAAAATAAAGGCAACACAAAATAGGAGGGTGGAGACAGGAGGAAGCAACAAAAACCAAATATAAAGAAATTAAATACACTAGGCGAAGCTCGTAATGATTAAATCAGACGCGGATTCCCAAGCAAAGGGGGTTTGAACAATCATTTGATAATATACTACAGGGATGTGTTTTTTTTTGTACCATTTTACCTCATTGGGAAATTAAATGGATGCCAGCGAGCATAAATAAGCAAGTACACAACCAACGAGCTAGGAAAAGTAATTTGATCAAACAAGAAACAGCAACCGGGTTTGATGGTTGCGGTTTCCCTAGATGCATAGATTTGATACAATTGCAGTAGTTTTAAGCGTGTATATATGGCTCATGATTGGCCAATACTAATCCCGTCTTACCCTGGCCAGAAACGGCTCAAGCATCTGAGAGTTCCCAAATAACGCCCAAACAGGACAGGAACAGACAAAGACCGCCAAAGATCTAAGTAATTTAACTTCAAATTAGATGTCAAATTGCCTGTCCTAGTACTTTATGGGTTACCCACCTTGCGATCTATAGTCTTAATTATATCATTTATATATATATATCCAGACCTTGGACCTATTTGACTCCATCAACCATCCGAACCAATCTCCATAATTTTTTCGCCTCCCCCCCCTGTCGGTTTGTTTCTTGCAGAAAAAAACAGCCGCTGCCCTAAGCACTTGTTGCGGCCACCAAAAATTTCGATTAGCCCTAAACTCCAACCAAATAGTGGTGCACCACACACATAACACAAACCCTAACTGTAGTTTTTTGTGAGGAGACAGCCGGCCATCGTTGCTTCTTGTTGGCTTTTTGTGTCATAACTGGATTGTTTATCTTTGATTGATTGGATTTTGGTGATAATTTGCCGGTTTTTTTCCCCCTGACTATTTAAACAAGGCCGTAAACTCGACGCAAGATTACTGTGTTCCGGCTCTTGCAGGTTAGTCGGCTCTCTGGTTGGATTATCGCTGGTTTGCACGACGTATAACTCGAGGAAGCAAGCTAAACTAATCATTAAATGCAATCTGATAGTGACAATAATATCAACAAGTATCTTCCTGTCAGCATGGAGTATCATAGTACGGTAAGTGTTAACAACTGGTTATAATGCCTTTGCTTGTTGCAATCTTGGCGAAAACCCCCCTTCTTTTACCTGGGTCCGAACTTTGGCTTCGATAGCACTTTACGACCGCTGGGATGTCTCTTGAGGCTCTTCTGATGGCTTTTATTATCGGTTCCTGATATCGCATCGACCCCTTGGTTGCAGGCCGGCCGGTGGTGCATTGTCCTTGGATGATTGCGTGCAATGTTCCGAACAAGCTGGAATAAGTTTGCATTATTATTCATGATAATACGCGTATCGGTCGGGATATTATTTCTTGCATTTGGTGCATTTGTTCCTCTCTTGTTTTGGCTCTGCATGGCTTTATGATAGTCCATGGGTGCAATATTATCTTCAATTGATGATATTACCTTCATTGATGATATTACCTTCGTTGATGATATTACCCTCGTTGATGATAATATTGATATCCTTGAACAAAACGACCTGCCTTCTCGCATCTGCCTCAATTGCCTTCCTACCTATCTCCCAAAGAAGTTCGGTCCTTATCGCCCGGGTTTGCCTATTTTGCACCTCCTTTATGGTTTTTATGCCCTGCTAACTTTCACCAGCTGGATAGTTATATGTTCGCTCGAGACAATATCAAGTCAAATGGCGACGAATACTTTGCAACACCCATGACAATCCATAGTACTAATGGGATACCTCGAGCTGGCCCTACTCACCGAAGACAGTACTCTTCGTTTGGCAGTAGTGACTTGAGCAATGCCTCTGAGCCCGTTACTCCTCCCGAGAAGTATTCACCAGGATATTTAAATGCTCCACAGCAGCACAGCTCTCAGGGACATTTTGCAGCCATGTCTGGTGTCGGAGCAAACTATTATCATGGCTCTGTTAGTAACAGTTCGCCATTGCATTTCAAATACCCCCATGCGCATTCTCTCAGCACGGATTTCGCCGTCAATGACTTTCTCCCCGGCGTGATTGGTGCTTCTGTTGCATCTTCTGGCCCGACTCCCACCTCGGAAGTCCCTTCACCGGCTTTGTTTCGATCCAGTTCTTCGGATGACTACAATTACAATAGGCAATCCAAGGATGATAGGGCCTTGGCTCTAGATATGGCCAAGCTTAAGCTAACCACTGGTAATGCCATTGTCAATGAGTCGAGTGGTGCTCGTCGATACGGTGAGACTACTCCTCCTCTTGGCAGTGCCGTTATTGATGGCGGTGAAGGTACCTTTTTGCACGCTGATACTACCGACGACAAGTTTCCTATTCTAATTCGGCGTGAAAGCAGCATCTCTCAGACTGCTAGACCTTCTTTTGGTTCTGCAGGTGTTCCTGATGGTACCCTGGAACCTTCGCCTTTGGTTGATGTAAATTACTCCGTTCCTTCTAAAGTGGTTGGTTCGTCTCGTAATGGTGGTTCCCTTCAGTCGGGATCCACTCCTCCTGGCTCCTCACCTTATCATACATACGGTGTAGTCCCGGGAAATGATGACTCTGGCAGTCACGGTACTTTTAATAGAGCATCAGCTGGTCATTCAACCAAGCTTTCTTCTAGTTCTGCTGGCTCTGACGTGGTCACCGCTCCGATTGGAGCCCCTGTTGCTGCCTCTACGGCCACAGGAGCTTCTGCAGCTATTGGTGTGACCAGCAATGTTTCTCAGGGCCAATATCATTATAACAATTCCTTACGGCATTCGGCCAGCCATAAAAATGTCCGGCGAAACAAGCGTGGATCCAGTGGAGGATCTTCATCTAGTGCCAATGATGACGTAGTCGGTCATCACAAGGGCGCTAGTGATGGTCACGTCTCTTTGGAGTCAATGACAAACGAAATCTATCCTCTTTGTAAGGACCAGCATGGGTGCAGGTTTTTGCAGAAGAAGCTGGAAGAGAACAATCCTAGCTACTGTTCGATCATCTTCCAGGAGACTTTGCCGCATGTCGTTGAACTCATGACTGATCCATTTGGAAACTATCTTTGCCAGAAGCTGTTTGAGTATTCTAGCAGAGGCGAGCGAACTGAATTGGTTAGAAGTGCTGCTCCTCAGCTGGTCAAGGTTGCTTTGAACCAGCATGGTACACGAGCGTTGCAAAAGATGATAGAGTACGTGGACGCTCCTGAGCAGGTGAACTTGATTGTTGGTGCTTTGTCTTCGAATGTTGTCAAGCTCATCAAGGACTTGAACGGCAACCACGTTGTTCAGAAGTGCCTGAACCGACTTGGACCAGACGGCTCTCAGTTTATCATTGACGCAGTTTGCAACCATTGTGTTGAAGTTGGCACGCATCGTCACGGATGCTGTGTATTGCAGAGATGTATTGACTACGCATCTCCAACACAGAGGAAGCAGCTGGTGGACGTGATTATTCAGAACGCCTTTGTACTTGTGCAGGACCCATTTGGCAACTATGTGACTCAGTATGTTCTTGACTTGAATGAACTGGAGCATAGTGACCAGCTGATGGGCCGATTTTTGGGCTCGGTATGCATGCTGAGCATGCAGAAGTTCAGTTCGAATGTTATTGAGAAGTGTTTGCGAATTGCACCACCTACATTGTCTGGAGCCATGATTGGGGAGATTGTTGAGAGTCCATTTCTCGATCGGCTACTACGGGATTCCTATGCAAACTACGTGATTCAGACGGCTTTGGACTATGCCGATGTATCTACTCGTCAGACGTTGATTGATAACATTCGGCCGATTATGCCCTCGATTCGATCTACACCCTATGGTAGACGTATACAAACCAAGATCTCAGCAGCTGGCGACGATAACACTGTGCGTGCTTATTGAAGCTAGTTTGACCGGCATTTATGGTCTCGCCGGCATTTAAAGTCACGAACCGGCATATTACATGACTACTGTTTATTTTTTTTTTATTTTTGTGCACACTGGTTGGTAAGAGATGAAACAAAAGCATCTATTCATTCTTTCATTTATTGTTGATTTCGTTGGTCATTATTATTAGTTATTTTTATTATTAGATATTATTCATAGGTTTGATAGCCATAGACAAGCTTCAGCTTATAAATTGATTGATTTGCAGAGAAATTCAATTAATTAGCCGTTTTGAGCTGGTGGCCGCGATATTATTTTCGGCACCTGGTGGACACATGCGCGATTTACCTAGTTGGGTAAGGATCTGCGTTTTAGCGCGTGGTGACTTGCATGACGCGTGTGCAAAAAGCCATTAAACTCCAAGACATTTGACTTGGATGGAATGTCTAGAACTGAATAATTTGCGTAAATAGTTGAATAAGGGCCATATTTCGTCCTGAACCGTTCTGCCCGGAATTTCCCCCTTGTTATCGCGACAATCTCGTGCTTCCGCTCTTGTTGACCCCCCTGATTCGGTATACAAGGTATTTTCACCATTTTTTCAGACGCTTGCTCTTTCAGGCGGTGGCTTCCTACACCACAAAACATTTAGATATCAAATATTCTCTGTGTTAGTCACCTGCTGATTGTTAAACTTGCACGTCTTGTGTCTTTGTTTAATTTTGCTTTATATTTAAAGTCTTTCTTGGCCGCGTTTATCGACCGGTAACAAAGCAATGGCATCCATGGACACAACAAAGTCGCATTCGCGCTCCAATTCCTTATCACGAAGCATCAAGCGGGGCCTGCGACGGCCGCTGAGCATCATATCGTCGGCGAGCAACTCGAATTTGCGAGACATTTTAACTCCAGAGGCCAACAAGCGGCCCAGCGATGCCTGTGAGAACCCTCCGGCCCGCCCGACGCCTGCACCTCGTAGCCGAGAAAGCAGCTGGAAAAGACGAAGCATGTCGGTCATAGAGCTCCGAGGACTGGCCAATTCGGGCTTTTCTCGTGCCGATAAGCATAAACAGGAGCCTCCACGAGAGGAGATATCGCATAGCACTGTACAGAGCAGGCGGTCGTCTTCCATGGGTAATGAGCTCGTTAAGCCTGTTCCAAAACTGGCTACTCCTCCAATCAAACCTGCGACGAATTCGCTGTCGTATAACGTTGCAGCCAAGAGACAATCGATGCGCCTGCTGCCGATGTACGAAGAGGAGACTGATGACGACGATGAATACGAACAACGAACAGAATTGGACCCATTTATTGCACCGCTGGTGTCAATTTCCTCGGACGATCAGAGCTTCAGCTCGCCGTCGCGACGCCATGGCGGCAGCAGCTCGTCTTATCGTGATGGCTCCTCTTATCGCGATAGCCTCGACAGCATAGTGGAGATGCAGCCATCGCGGCTCTCAGCACCTCTCACGAGCTCCTACACGAGCTATATGCGAAAATCCGTCAATAGATCGTCAATTGACAGTCTGCTGTCATCTCCGGCCTTTCGAGGTGTTTATATTCAAGACAATGGCTTGCCTACATCTCCAGGCAGCTTCCAGTCACCAGTGCCGTCCAGAATCTCCTCTGGATCGTCTTATTTCATGTCCGATAGCACTTTTGATATTTATGAAGAGGACTTCAATCCTTTTGTCGACGACGATATGCTGGTTAAACCCATGGCTCCAAGGTCCGACTTTGGGCTCACGTTTGATTTTTGATGATGATGAATGGAGATTATCATTACATGGATCATGTAACTAAATGATTATCATTACATGAATCATGTAACAACAACATGAATCATGTAACTAAATGATGATCAAAACATGAATCATGTAACAACATGAATGATGATCAATACATGAATAATGATCAACTAAATGAACTCAATCACTAAATGAACTGAATCACTAAATGAACTCAATCACTAAATGAACTGAATCAATAAATGAATGATGATCAATACATGAACTCAATCTACTACATGAACTATGTCGATTTCTTTAATCTATCTTTTGCTTACGTCTACCAATTACTTCTTCTCTGCTGCCTTCTTCTTGGCAATTTCCATCGCCTTCTCGTCTCCGCCGTCTTCACCAAATACATCATATCCCCATTCAACAGGATCGTTGTATCGTACACCTCTGTCTAACTTGGTCAGCTTCTCGACAGCACTGTCTGACAGCTTGATAATCTTCAAGTTGTCGACAATTCGAGATGGCGTGACACTCTTAGGAATACACACAAAGCCCTTCTGCAGAGAGAAGTTGATCAACAAGTTTCCAACAGGAATCTTCTCCTCTTTGGCGATCTCAATAACCTTGGGATCATCGATAACTCGAGGCTGGCCATAGGCATTGTTACCCAAAGGAGAGTAGGCTGTAGGGACGATATTGTGCTCCTGGTGGAACTTGTGTAACTCAGGCTGCAACAAGTAAGGATGGGCCTCGATCTGGTTCACAGCAGGCTTGATCTTTGCAAAAGAAAGCACTTCCTTGATCTTGTCAATGCTGAAGTTGGAGATACCGATACTTCGAACCTTGCCGGATTCAACCAGCTTCTCCATGGCCTGCCAGGTCTCCTTCAAGGTAGTGTCGCCATGGATCACAACTCCAGTCTTGGGGTCTTTAGGGAAATATTCAGGGCCAGTGGTCTTGAAGCTAACGGGCCAGTGGATCAGGTACAAGTCAAGGTAGTCAGTCTGCAACTCCTTGAGAGTCTTCTCGAGAGCCTTTGGAACGGCTTCAGCACCGTGGCATGAGTTCCAGAGCTTGGAGGTCAGGAAGATCTCCTCTCTAGGTACTCCAGAAGCCTTGATACCATTACCGACTTCCTCTTCGTTCTGGTAAATGGCAGCACCGTCAATGTGTCTATAGCCGTTTTCCAGGGCAACCTTGACGGCGTTTTCAACCTCCTTGGGCTTGGACTGCCAGGTTCCTAGACCCAGAACGGGGATCTCGTGTCCGCTGTTGAGTTTGATGGTTGGAATAGTGGGGCTCATAATGTATAAGATCAACTGGAATTTATTGGTAGTAGTTGTTAGGAAGGAGAGTTAATTGCGCTTGATCTTAATATATAAGGCAACTTTGGCCAGCCCCCACGACATTTCCCCACGTCGGTGAAACTTATGTGGTGGGTCGGTATTATATTACAAATGAGGCTTTTAGAGAAGATTGGATGGAGAAGAGAGAAATAAGATCGGGAACGTGATAAATGAGGCTTTATGGAGAAGAATATCGGGAGAAACGCCCAGGAATTCTCTGTTTTTTGCCTCGTTTCGTGGCTTTTCTTTTCTTGCTTTCTTGCTTCCGGAAAAACCTAGCCCATCAAGGGTCTGTTTGACTACAGTAACGACTAAATAGGCATGTAGAAAAGTATCGAAAAGAAGGGAAAAAAGCCACGACGGGAAATTGCAACGTAGGTGGACCTATTGGAGAATAAATTCCTTGTGAAATTGCTTTTAATGTCATTGTTCTTGGCAGTATTGCTGTTTTGGCCCCAGGCTAGTTTCTTTGTTGTTCAACGGTTATATTAGCTATCGGGCAATAAGCGGAGCACAGAGGAAGGATGGGTATGGTAGTTTAAGATTATATTAATTGAAATGATTGAAAATAGGAAAAATTGAAAATAGGAATAATCGAAAATAGGAAAAACTGATAATAGCGCAAGATAATTCAACCTTTAATTGATAAATATGATTAATAGTCGTTTACTGGCGAAATAACTCCTATCTCTTATGACGTAGTGCAACACCTCGTTTCAAAACCACAATACCGAATATCACATCACCATCGACTATTTATCACTATCGACTTTTATCGACATACATATGCTACATAAATAATACACATAAATATCGCCATCACATGACCTGCCCTCCACTCCCCTTCATCGAGTCATTCGTCACGTCCAACGGTGATATACTGGCTGATACCGGTTTGGGCATATGCAAAGGCTCAATATCTCCTTGGTTCTGGCCCTGCATACTAGGGCTCACCGGCTTCAACTCAGGCGAGTTCGGAATCGTACGATTCCCCGGCGGATAAATATGGGACATCGACGAAGATCGGACACTTCTTCGATAGTGGGAAATGCGATTGTGGTAAGCCGTGTTGATATGCGGAGAAGAACCTGGGGAAATCAGGCTGCCCCTCGAGTTACTGAAACTCCCAGTTCTACTGGCAACAACCGGTGACGAATGCCCCGGAGATTGAGCAAAACTATCGTCGCCATTGGCCGAGTTTGTTGCAAAAGAAAGTGATAATAGTGAGATGTTGGACGTCGATGGTAATAACTTGGTGCTAGACCCCCGACTACCACCATTAGAACCAACCCCAACAGTAGCCGCATGCTTAGGAGACAATATTCTCAACTCCCGAGGAGAATGAGGAAGTAAAACCGGTGAAGACAAACCAGCCGGCTGCTGAGCCGGGCTCAACGGAGAAGCCACCGGAGATACCGGGGACTCCATGGGCAATAAGTAGAATGAAGAAAGTTCCGAGAAATCAGGCACTTATATAATTTCCTAAGATTCCAACTTTCCAGTCCCCGAAAATAATCTTCCCAAATTTAATGCTACGTGGTTTTAATGCTAAGAAAAAATTAATGTAGTCGATTGGAGAAAAAAATATACCCCCCAACGGTGGGGCACGTGATGCACCCCAAACCGGTTTCCTGTTTCCTATTATGGAAGCTTCTACAAAGTCGTCTCGTAATTAACTAATGCCATGCCTGCATCTCTATTGGCCCATATTATCCATGGCGGTGTAGACTGCAATAGCTCATTGTATGGCTGTATCTCGTACGGAGCCAGGCGAGATATGTCGGACCATTTGCATGTTATAGTGGCCGGCAACTCACTGGTGAATCCTTCTCCATCTGTCCATTCGCTTGCCCATTCCAATTTGATGTTGAAGGGCTCTAGCCAGTCCAATTTCCGTAGCTCCAGTTGTGTAGTATCTGTAACGTCGAGACTTGCCTTGCCATTTACGCTGATCTTGCGCAGTGGTGAAGCTCTGTAGCTAGAAATATCAAACTTGATATCGCACAATCTACACCATTTGGCCTTGATTACCAGATTGGCTTCATTGCGTCCCGGCTGATCTGACACTTCCGTGCTTCCATTATGCGAGACTTTGAACCAAGACACAAATGGGTCTGACGTACTATTCCAATCGTACTGGCACAATGAGACATTACCGTCGGGAAATCCTGCAGCCGGATTGCAGATTACCTCTGTGCCACTGGATTTGACACTGGGCAGATCCTCTAATGCTGGCTTGAGATACTGGTTGGCTGCCACGCCCTGAGCATACACAATGGATGTATTCGGGCTGCCGACATCGTAGCTCTGCACAAACTTGGCCTTATAAGGACTGCTTTCAGAAAACGGAAATGACTGACTTGTCTGCAAAGCCATCCAAACAGCTGTGATAGTCACGGCAGTGATAGCTGAAATCGACAGTCGGTGTACAAAAGGTAGCACCAGAGATCCAAGCAGTATTGCATAGAGTCCAATTCCAGCATATATCCAAGGAAGAAGCTGAGAAGTGTCCAATATTGACATGTGCACCGCATCCAACACCGTATAGTATTGGTAATATGTAATGTAGACCGTGCCAGTCAAGGAAATGAACTGAAACAGCCAGTCATAGCTCTGACCACAAGATATGCTTTCCTCTGCCTCTTTGGATAAATGCTTATTGAGAACACCTACTTCCTCTTCGTCATCCGCATGTTGTGAAGGTCCGGCCTCGTCATTGTGAGCATCTTCCGGAATCAGTGGAGTATTCTCGTCAGGCTCTTCGGTATATTGGACAACCACTGCCTTTCTAGTGTCCTTAGCACGTTTTCCAAAAATTGCCCATCCAATCAATCCTAGCAGAATGGCTACAAGTATCCGGGCATACCCATCAGTGGCCAGATAAAAGCCTGCTGTCCCAGTAGTATATAAAATGTAGGTCGAAGAAGCTGAGAGCACCCACCATAGTCCATGAAGTACAAGTAAAACAGAGAGTTTCTGGTCGGCAACAGGAGCAACTCTATCAGCGAGTCCCAGAATAAGAGCACCGACCAGTATAAATACAGCTAGCATGACAAGTAACGGAGACACGAAATCCGACACAATGAGGTACGGATTGTAATACCTGTAGAATTCACATACACCCGTCACTGCAGCAATAGACAGGCACATTGCTACATGAGACCTTGCTCTTGCAGGGTTATCCCATCTGCCGGTCTTCTTGAGAGCAGCACACAATGTATAGACCAAGACAGGACCACCAAGTAGCAAAGCGACATTGATAAGAATCCAGATGGATAGAGGTAGCACGACAAAGTACCTTCCTAACAAGTCAAAGAACACGCAGTTTTCCAGCTCTCCGCTTTGAGTTGTTGGATTGAAATGTTCGCTCTGAGCAAACGACAGAGCGACATCCACAGCATTGATGAACATATGAGTTACTGACGACTTGGTGATGCTTCTGAACGAATCTCGGTGAGTATGGTACCATGATCTAGGCTTGAAGAACGCGATATCAATACCCCTCATTCCGAACTTGCTATAGATATTGAAGTCCGTATAACTCCTGACGACTTCGCTCTGCATGCCCTGCTGAATCATGGAATCGGCACTTGGAGATCTGGCTCGACGGTAGTGCTTGGCGACCTCGTAGTCGGTGGTTTGCAGGAGAATGGCCTTTCCACCGGCACCAGCGCCTTCCAAGTTGAGAAAAACCTCGACATCTTTGGCCCAGGGATGATAGGTAAATGCTACGGCGCCCATGAGACCGAATTCCTCGTTGTTGTTGAAATTGAAGATGACGTCTCTAGCCAGGTAGATGTCCTTGCGTACAAACGTTCGCAATAAGCCTAGCATTGTAGCAATTCCAATGCCGTCATCGGTAGCACCCATTCCTGTAGGAACACTGTCGTAATGAGCGGAAATAAGAATAGCAGGCAGAGACGAAGAGGGTTCGGTCGCAGGCTGAGAGTCCGTCGCAGGGGACGGCTTGGTTGCAGGAACACGAACCAGGATGTTATTGCTCTCAAAGTAATTAGCCAGGCCATTGCTTTGATACATGACGACTGTAGGATCAATGTCGACGATGACGGACTTTGAGTCGCCAACCACGTTTGTAATGGTGTCGACAAGGTAGTCGTGGATCTGATCGTTCGCATAACTATTATACGGATGATAAGAGTCGGCGATTTGCTGAACGTCGCTCCAGCACAAGTCTAGAATATCATGCTCATCAGTGCGGATTTGATCCAGTACAAACGGAGGTTCCAGACTGGACTCGATCTTAGTTACAGTGTAGATAACCGATACATAGGTCAGGGTGACCAGGAGAGTTAGCGGAGCACAGTTGAAGCCGAAGACAGCGTGGAACAGGCCGCTGAACAAAGAAAAGACGAGGGATCTGCGCCCAGCCGGTGATTCTACTTTGTTCCGGACGACCTCGGGCATGACGGACTCGATAGCTTCTTCCAGACGGTCGATTCTGCGTTTGGTGAAGATATTGAGCAGCCGTGCAAAGAGAATGACGAGCATGGTAAAGGGGGAGGGAACAATGGGCTGGATAGGATAGGAATAAAGGAGCATTGAATATTATGGAGATAGGGGAATCAATGTAAGGACAATGGATTGTTAAAAATTAAAATTTATGTTAAAACTGTTATAATTTATCTTAGTTCTATGTTATCCTATTCCTAGTTAGTTCTGTTTCCAGCCCTACCCTACGTTACGCACGGCTGCTCAACTTTTTTCCAAGCTACTTCCATTTCTAATACTTCTCTACTTCTTCGCTTTTCCACTCAATGTCAACAAATACCCCCTACGAACACCAGGACGACTACATAGATCAGACCCAGGTCCAGCAGGTGGTCGAGGTCGAGGGAAACGAGCCGATTTCCGACGACGAGCCCGACCAGGAGGTGATTGATCTGTCCAACAACTCGTCGTCGTACTTTGACGGCCATGAAGATGCGGTTTTCCTCGTCTCGGGCAGCAAAAAGTCTCCTTTTGTTGTTTCTGGAGGCGGTGACAACGTGGCATATATCTGGTCGGTCGCCGAGGGGCCTGCTACTGCCGTTGCATCTCTCACTGGCTTCACGGAATCGGTCATCGCTGGAGGCTTCACTCACGACGAAAGCTACTTGGTTCTCGGCGATATGACGGGCCAGGTGCGTATATGGAGGTCGTTAGAGAAGGGCAAAAGATGGGACTTTTATACCAGTGTTCAGGAGGTCGAGGAAGTCGTCTCCATAGTGTTCCATCCGAAGCAGAACATCTTTGCAGTCACAGCCTCGGACGGCTCCGTCTGGTGCTATGCGCTCGAGCCGTCCTTGGAGGTCATCTCAGTACTGTATTCTCACTCGCTTCCTACTAATTTCGGTCTGTTTGTCGATGTCGATAACATGGACGTTCTTACTCTCATCACCGGCAGCGATGACGGTACTATAGTCTGCTGGAACGTATATACGTCCAGTGCTATTTATAAAATCGAGCCTGAGAAAACATCGGTTCTGGGCGGATCTCAGCATCCTTGGATATCAATAGTAGCATCGCCGAGTGGAAACTCCGTGGCCGTTGGATCATCAGATGGCATAATAGCGATTGTCAAGGTGGATAATGGGCAGATTCTCACGGCTCTTGATACCGGCAAGGAGGACCAGGAGCTGGCTGATAAGTCGATAGAGGCGCTTTCATGGTCAAATTCCACAAATATCGTTGCTGCTGGAAATACTGGTGGTGATATCTTCCTGTATGAGGTTGGAACATGGAAGCTTCGAAAAGCACTCAAATTGAAGGATGCCGTCACGAAACTGGAGTTTATTCCTAATACTCCGTATGTTGTTTCTTCTGGTCATGACGGTTCGGTGGATAAATGGGATGTCAGAAGCGGACAATCGGTATGGACAGGCCAGGGCCATTCGACGGGAGTATTGACGTTTGCGCTGCAGGAGAACGGGTCGAGGGTGATTACAGGGGATAATGACGGGATATGTCTTGTTTTTGAGGTGTAGGGGGCTCCATGGACTATAAGAACAGACTTCATAGAAACGCACATTCTCCATAGACAATAAATCACAGTCCCCATAGACAGTAAAGCACAGACTCCATAGACATAAAAGAACAGACTCCATAGAAATAAAGATGATTCCTTAAATAATAAGAACAAACTCCATAGACAATAAGAATAGATTCCATCGACAATAAGAACAGATCCATAGAAACTAAAGAACAGTCTCCATAGATAATAACCACAGACTCCATAGACCTAAAGATGATTCCTTAGATTTGCCACAGTCTCCATGGAGACTGTTCCTAATTCGTAGAGACTGTCCTAATTCGTAGAGACGCCTAATTCTCCGCCCGCAACCTCTCATCCACGATCTTCTTGATCTGCGCATTCATGCTGCTTTCCACCTGGCTAGCCAACAACGAGCTGATTTGCTTCTCCACCAACTTGCCCATTAAATCCACCTCCACGTTAACTTCATCAGCAAGCACCTCCTTGGCTGCTATGATGACTTTTTCCTGAGTATATGCAATCAGCATGACACTGAATTGATTCTTGGCATCGTTCACATCGGTGATCGTCAACGACGTCCCGTCCAGAGCAATGAAGCCCTTTTCCACAATATACTTCATGTACTCCGGGTCTCGGAGCTGAAACGTGATTGTCAGCGCATTATCGTCCGGAGTTTTCTCCACAATCTCAGCTACAGTATCCACATGTCCCTGAACGAAATGGCCTCCAAATCGAATATGACCAGCAACAGCACGCTCGCAATTCACCTTGGAGCCGGTACGCAAAGTCCCCAGGTTGCTTCTTCGCAACGTCTCTGGCGCTATGCCTACTTTGAACTGTTTTTCATCGAATTCAGTCACCGTTAAGCATACTCCATTGATGGCAATGCTATCACCTAGATGACAGTCCGAGAGGATTTCCGGGGCTTCGACAGTCAAACTGGTACCATTTCCACCAGAGTCGGTAGTATCCAGTTTCTGATATTCCTTAACTTCACCTATAGCTTCTACTATTCCGGTGAACATGATGTGGTGTATTTAGCGATTCGGATTCGAACAATATAATGCTTAGTTAAGCTTTGATTTGAATTGAATTGGGACCCATTTCTCCGACTATCCGCAAATCTCCTCCACACTATTTCCCATACAAAATTTTCCCAATTAGGCTTATGTCATCTGGTTACCTAAGCAGATTAAACATAGCCGGCAACAAAGGTAAAATAAGTCAATAGATAAAAAATAAAGAATAATAACGTGTAAAATGATATTTTAATTGATTTAGGATAATTCAAATTTAAAATAGAGCATGTTGAAAAATGCTGTTGAAAACGTGTATGCAAGATAATTACCTAGCACACTATGCATTCTCAGGTGCAATTGCAAAACCAGCATTTCAAATTGAAAAATAGAATTTATTATTTTATACCATTGAGCAATATATATTGTTTTTATTGTGTAAAATTTACCTAAATCTGTCCTAATACTCAAATTACACCCTGTCGGGTCTCAGGGGGCATGAGTTCATGGTAGTATGTCCATACTGGTGACAATTAGTACATAGAATTTATTATTTTATACCATTGAGCAATATATATTGTTTCTATTGTGTAAAATTTACCTAAATCTGTCCTGATACTCAAATTACACCCTGTCGGGTCTCAGGGGGCATACCCTCATGTTCCTAGTATGTCCATACTGGTGACAATTAGTACACTGCCGCTCTCTCATAGGGGCCCTCTGCTCTTGCTCTTCTTCCGGAGTCGAGCTCTCAGTTTCAACAATTGTTGTACGCTGTGAAGCCGTCAGCGAGGCTCTTACCAACTCTCTCTGTGTCTCTGGTTGCGACGCGTTCGGCGACACGCTCTCTGAAGGAGTAACGCCCTCCCAAGAGGAGGGATCTCGCCTTTCTGGGTCTGCTCCTCCACCGAATGGCGATCGTTCTGCTCTTGTGTGACGACGGCGGTTGGGTATTGGCTCCAAATATAGATCTTCAGTGGGATCTTCTTCAAGCCCGGTACGCCATTGCGGGTGTATATCACTGAGACGAAGAATATCATGAGCCTCTACTTTTTGCGCAAGTACGTGTCGACATGGCAAACCCATTGTACGCGTGTAAGTACCAGTACAAGGAGGGGGTTCTGTACCTGTTTCTCGTTCTGCACGTCGAGCATCTTGCAACATTAACCTTCGCTGCTCACACATTTCTAGCATGGCATACTTTGTCACTCGGCGATGTAACAGAGAGAACAATTCGTCATTAGCATGGGCACATCTCTCTGTTACACTCAGTTCTTGGTCTCGTTCTAGAGTCGAAATCAAAGAGTCAAACCCTTTTCGGATTCTAGAAAAAACTCTAAGAAGATCTCCTGAAGAGGGGCCAATATATCGTTTCAAGAAGCTGTGCATACCTTCTACCCGAGAAGTTGTGGTTTGTCCAAAGTGAGTATGTTGATCAGTCCATGCTCGAATAATTTTCTCTTTATGAACCAGCCAAGTGGTTCTCAAATAGGCAATGAGTGTCGGAAATTGCATATATGTCACCGCCATATCTGACAGTCTTGTAGCAAATTCTTCTTCTGTTGGTGACTTTACCACAGATTTCCAATCATCCACAAACTTGTCAACCAACTCTTGATCCGTCATAGCATGACAGGCTTTGGCACGTACACACATTTCAATGTGCCAGGTACACAGTAGATGGGGAGCGGCTGGACGAACAGCCTCAATTGCTGCCATCAGCGCAAGATCACGATCAGTGCATAATACAGGCTCTGAATCTAGCGGACCAAGCAAATCAAAGAAAGTTTCTAGGGCCCACTCATAGCTCCGTCTTGTTTCATTCGCCATAATACAGCACATGACTGTAAAGGTTTTATTTGAAGAGCTGACACCAACAATGTGCAGGAATGGATAGTTGTACCGATTTGTCTTGTACGTGCAATCGATGACGAACACACCGCAATTCCTTCTAGCTAGCTGCATTAAAGTAGGGTGAGCAAATAGAAAATGAGTAACATGATAACCGTTATCCCTCTGAATTCTATAAAACCAATTGTCGTTCCTTAGTTGGCGTACCAGGAAATCCACGGGGCTCAAGCCGTTTAGCATGTCCTTTTTGAGAGTCCACCGCGCGTTATAAACGTCCTGGTTTGTAATATTCATATGGGGAAAACGTGTTTGCATAAAAGTAACAATAGAGATAGGTGGCACGTTACAGTTGGACAGATCGCGAATAATGCCCATATGCCTTTCGTTGAAGCGACGAGCGGAAGCATGCACTCCGACAGCCTTTGAAGGTGGGTGGTTATGATTAGGATTTCTAACATGCACCTCCCAGAATCCACTTTCGTTTTTTTTGCCATATATTTTAAATGGGCAGCCATTAGTTCGAGTTGTTGTGAAATTACGCAACTCCTCTTGCTCTTGGTTGCCGCGGTACTGGTAATTGCCGCGGCGAAAACAAGCCATATAAAGATTCTTGTCACTGCTGGAGTTCGAAATAACAGGTAAATAGCCGTGTGCGTGTCCATGAATCTTCACCTTTCTAACAAGTATTTCTCTTGACTCGTACAACATCTCTGGTGGAGGTGCCATATCAGGGACGGCGTTATAGTTAGGAAGAGACAAAACACTCTCTGGAAGATCACTAGGATCACTAACGACTCTCTGATCCGCGTCAAAAAGGTCAAAGAGTGAGTCGCCTATTCGCGTAGAACCTCCTATGGTGATAGGCAGTTCCTGGCCCCCATAACTCGGCGCGTTCTCATCGACATCTTCGTAAGACAGACTATCTATATCATTCATCAAGGTAGTCTCATAACGTTCAAATTCTTCTTGACTTGCATCGATTAGACGATCAGTACCAATAAACCCGGTCATCGCGAGCGCTGGCGCAGGAGAACCAGGCGCTGTTTCGTAGTCCTCGAGGTAATCAGAGGGGGAACCAGGCGCTGTAGAGTCCATCAAGGCAAAATATTGTGTTTAGTAGTGAAGTGGATTGTGTTTAGTAGTGAGTAGAATGGATTAGGTAGTAAAGAAGTACGATCGCGACGCGTCTTTTTAAAGTAAAGTCACGTGCATATAACTAAAGTCACGTGAATATTACTCTAGTCACGTGGATATTAGTAAGCTCAGAAAGTCATCGTGCTGGGGGAAAATCCCGGATCGTCGCAGAAATGGGTCCCAATTGAATTGAATTGAATTGAATTTGAATTTCATATTTGACTATCTTAACGAACAACAATGACAGAAATAAAGTTTGCACCGTTGAAAAACGATTTGATATTAC
This sequence comes from Casaregolazyma suthepensis, assembly GCA_030568895.1. Classification (NCBI taxonomy): domain Eukaryota; kingdom Fungi; phylum Ascomycota; class Dipodascomycetes; order Dipodascales; family Trichomonascaceae; genus Casaregolazyma; species Casaregolazyma suthepensis. The sequence continues at coordinate 100,514 of JAJMJB010000005.1, forward strand.
GGGCTGCGAGAGGTAAGAGGGGTATTGTAGAGTGTTATTTATTGTGCTAATTTTAAGGCGAGCATGTCGAACGGCCTCCTGTTTGGATCATGGTAGGTAGAGGCATAGCTACTACTTAGAAGTATTAGTACTCTAGAATTAGTACTCTAGAAGTATTAATACTTAACTGTTGAACTCCTCTAATCCCCCCAGCGTCAAGCAGGCCGCTATTTGCCCGAATATCACAAAGTCAAAGGCAAGAGCGACTTCTTCGAGATCTGCAGAGATGCCGACAAGGCCTCCGAGATCACCATTCAGCCAATTGACCACTACGACGGCCTTCTGGACGCTGCCATCATATTCAGTGATATTCTCGTCATTCCGCAAGCTATGGGAATGACTGTGGAGATGGTCGACAAGGTCGGGCCGTCTTTTCCTGAGCCTTTGAGAAGCCCTGAAGATCTGTCGAAACTCACAAAATCCCCTGATGTTACCAAGGAATTGGCATGGGCATTCAAGGCAATTACTTTAACACGTCATAAACTCAATGGCCGTGTTCCTTTGCTGGGCTTCTGTGGTGCTCCGTGGACTCTAATGGTGTATATGATCGAAGGTGGAGGTTCCAGACTGTATAGATTCGTCAAGGAGTGGATTTACAAGTACCCTGAGGCATCGCATGAGTTGCTTCAGCGAATAACCGATGTTGCGATTGACTTTCTGGCTCATCAGGTCCAAGCCGGCAGCCAGATGCTTCAGGTGTTTGAGTCGTGGGCTGGAGAACTGGGTCCTCAGGAGTTTCGAGAGTTCTCTCTGCCTTATTTAAAGCAAATTGCTGCAAAGTTGCCTGAAAAACTAAAAGATCTCGGCTGTGAGCCAGTTCCAATTACCGTGTTTGCAAAGGGTGCCTGGTACGCTCTGGAAGAACTGGCTGATTCAGGCTACAATACCGTATCGTTAGATTGGCTCCACGACCCCAAAGATGCACGAAAACGAGCTGGTAAACCAGTGACTTTACAGGGCAATATCGACCCGGGTGTCATGTACGGCTCAAAGGAGACAATTACCAAAAAAGTGGAATATATGCTCAAGGGATTCGGCAAACAACGGTATATCATCAACTTTGGCCATGGAACCCAGCCTTTCATGGATCCTGATAATATCGAATTCTTTCTGCAGGAATGCCATCGAATAGGTAAAGAGCTGGAATAGGCGGCATAGTTGGTATGTGACTCTTGAAAAGTTGGTACTATTTTTTTGAAATTTGGTACTATTTCGGCTTGAAAAGTACTATGTTACGCTTGAAATTTGGTACTATTTACACTTAAAAAAGTACTATGTTATGCTTAAAAGTACTATTTTACGCCTGAAAAGTACTATGTTACTTGCATAGAAGAGTTGGTAATTTACGCTTGAAAGTTGAACTATGTTACCTGCCATCGGTATATTTACATACCACAACTATGTATATCATTATGCATTACAATCAAAGACAAGACCGTTTAATTTCCCAAGCAGATGTTTCTAGCAATTTTCACCTGTTCTGTGAACTCCCTCAGCGCCCGTTGCTCGTACCGTCCGAACAAGAATCCCATTAATCCATCCAATACACCCGTGCCTACAATGACACCAGAGGCCAAAATGCAAATGAAAGTCACGTACGTTCTTCCTCCTGCTGCTGCCCACCAGCATCCAGCCATTAGACCGGCCCAGATGCCCATGGACGCATAGAAGTGCAGCAGTCTGAAGAACTTCTGAGAACGGCATGTTGGCTCGTATTTCTCAATCAGGTCCAGCACCTCGTCCAGAAGAGAAACCTGAGCTTTCATATTGCTATCATGTTCATTGGCAGCTGCCATTATACCATGAGCCTGGAAAGTGACATCCTCCAAATAGGGTGGTACGTCTGACAAAAGACTTGTTCGACGTTCCTTGTGCAGGAACTTCAAGTCTGCTTCAATAGCAAAATGATCAGAGTACGAGCCTACTCCAGGAATGGTCTCAATAAACGATACTCGGGCATCGACAACATGGACCTTTGTTTTGTCGTACAGAACATAGTCGAGTCGCTTTGCATCTCCGGGCTTCTTTCGCTGTCTCCAGGTATTCAACAGAGAGTCACAAGTCACTCCAGCCTTGTTCACCTGTTCCAATGGCGGCATCTCGGCAATTCGATCGTTCTCCAGTTGCCCGTGGCCATGCATTTCATCCCAACTATCGGCCATTGGAGCTCGAGTAGTCATGAGTCGATAGGCCAAAGAAGTAGGAACAGAGTTCATATCACCGACGATAATCGGGAGATATCCACCCATTGAAGACGTGTGCGCAATTCTAGCCATGGCCCAGGCCTGACTGGTTCGATGGCAGTCGTACGAAGCATCGCCAAGCCCGTACGGGGCGTGAAAGTGGGCATTGAGCATGTCGATGATCTGACCGCTAGGATGCCGAATAAGAGTGGACGACACACTCTTGCCGACAAACCAGTCGCCGCGGAAAAACGCACTGGGCCGGCCATTGAGGGGAAACGGGAAGAGCCACGTTTCCTCGATGGGCCACCGGGAATAAACGGCCAGTCCAGGCCCACTGATCATGCCGGAGAAGTACAGACGAGAGTACTTGAGCTCCTTTTTGACGCTTTGTTCAATGAGATGGAAATCGTCCTCGACCCAGATCTCCTGCAGCGCTATAATATCGTACTTGTGGCCTGTTTCATGGAGCCGAGACGCTATGGCTTGGAGCCGTTGTTTTCTATTCACAGATACATACTTTAAACCCCTATGGTTAGATCGGAGGGGAAAATAATATAGTAATATATAATAATTTACTATTACTCACCAGCAGTTTAAAGACAATATGCGAATCTCGTCGCTAGCCGCCAACGTGGACGTTTCAGACCGCATTGTTGGTGGTGGGTATGATGCTCGGTTAGAAAGGGCGCCAAGTGGGCTTTTAAGGTTTGGCCCATGGAAAGAGGAGGGAAGAGGGAATTGGGTGGGTGGGAAATGAGAATAGTTTATATAAGGAGGTGATCTGAGATATTTTATTTGATTAGAAGAATATATAGTGCTATTGTGTATATTGTTGTCTATTGTCCTCTATTCTTCTCTATTGTTGTTGCTAGAGCTTATCGTTAAGCACCTGCTCGTACAAGCCTTGTTCGAACAACAGCGGCAATTGAGAAAGAACGAGCAGATCAACGAGAATACAAGTTTCAGTGTACATTCCTAACTGAATTCCAACATCATCAGAACTTACAGCAGCAAGCCCGCACCTCTGTTCCAGCATGTCTTAAACGTCGTTCTCTCATCACGTGGGTGCATCGTCGTTCCAGCCAATGATACACCTACAGCACCATTCTCGATAAATAATATAATATAAATAGGCTAATTTTCACTCTGAATAAATCCCACTCGAAATAAATTCATTTGACCCAATCCCTCAAACAACCCACCCTTATTCTTCTCAACTGCCCGTTTATCAGCTCTTCTCTACCGATTACCTAATCGAGAACAACCCTCAGCTTTGTCCATTTCACCTCTCCGATCTGTCTCAACAGCCAATTATGCAACTTGATTAACTAGCTGATTTTAGTACCCGTGTTACAACATGCTCAAACTACCTACTGAAGTGATTGAGCTCGTAGCCCTGAGCTTAAATGAGCCAAAAGACCTCGTCAGCTTGGCAGGCACGTGCTCTACTGCTCATACAATAGTTTATCAAAGCGATAGAATATGGGAACACCAGCTACTAAATCATCTTAATATATGGGCATCTGATGTCAATGAAAAGGTGTTGCAGAAAGCCATTGATGCTGCTGAAACCCAGTCTTCGGCATCGTCACTTTATCTACTGTTTCGGCGACTATATCCCCACAAATGGGCCAAACCAGCTGTCTGGATAGGCGATAGGCATCAGTTTGGGTGTTTTATGATCACTACGTTCAATTACGAGCATGGGTTTTTCGAAGTTAGGGAATGTGTTTGTGATAAAGAGTCGTCTGACGATAACGACACATACCGGCTGTTTTCTGCCAATGACATGATTGAAATACATCCTTACAATCCTCGCATTAATATACAGCCTCCGTTGATGATCATTGATCCTGATTTGATTGATTATTCGAGGCCTGAGACTCTTCAGAAGCTGAATCATCATCCTCTAGCTAACGTAGACCCTTCTCGACTACTGGTAACTATAGGATTGATGCGAGTTCAGCCTCTACTAAAAGAGCGTTTGCATCAATCAATGTCGGTATGGCCTCCTTATACTTTGGCGGCTGAAAATCGAACTAGAAATACATCTGCTACTGGCTATAGGGGACAAACAGCACCTCGAGATCCGTGTGATGACCTAATAAGAATACGGACGGCTGTAAATCCACGGCAATTTTCTAATGAAGCACTTGGGATAGAAGGAACAGTCAGTGGAGCTCAAGTCCCCGCTGGGTTCCCACTGTCATTAAGCTCGTCCTTTCTACCTATTGCGGCCAGCATGAAATTAGAGACTTTTTTTCGCTTAGATAATAATTTGGTCGAAATCAGCGAATCAAAAAGCGCTCAATTTGCAGGGCTATGGGTTGCCGATATTGGTGGATCGTCACTGGGCGAAGCCCTCCTCCTTGATCAGCCCAGCCAGGATTGCTTGCATGCCATCAAAATAACTGCCGATGTACGGGTTCCGCGTGGAGAGTATGAATTTGTTGTGGGGAATTTAAATGAATTCAAGCCGATTTCATACCCGGAATGGCCAGAAGCACCAGTGGTAAAGTGCCTCTGGCAGACGTCTAAATTGGGGTTTTTGGAACGGAGGTTTGTGGCCTCGGAACTAATCATCATTTCCGACAACACCTTGGCCCACTACCGGCCGGAAGATGATAGCCTCGTATATTTGCGGCGGGTGGAGCATGACCGACGTCGGGGTCTGCTCCAGGTGTTAAAGTGCGGGAAATAATGGCAGAAACCCGTTGCCAAGACTTTCATATTCCATCTTAAATGGTCTTGGCTTTTTTGTTGGGCACGGATCCGGCAACCAGAATGTTGCGGCGGAGTGCAAAAAGAAACGGGGAGGTGGATTGCTTTGCACAACACAGGGAGAAGCATACAGGGTTTTTATTGATAAGGGGGGATTAGAGACGTTTGAGATGGATAGAGACGGTTGCATAGAATATTTAAGAAGATGATTTAATCACTGGCTATGTATGTATAGGCTATTTGCCGTAATTCCCTTGCTTATTATCTCTTGGTTAGATAAGCGGTGATAATCCTCAAATGTGGCATCACCAGTTGCACCAGTTAGGCAAAGGCCATTTATTACCCATGAAATCGTCCTCAAATAGGCCAGTTTCGGCCTCCTGACATGTCCTTTGCGGAGATATTATTAGTTCCAAGCCTCGCGAAGTCGTGTCGTTCTGCCGCAGTTACCGATGACGTCGATGAAATGTTTTATTTGCACCGCTATTTGTGTGTAACAACGACAAAAAAAAGCCAAGATTTTTGGGGGACGCATGGAAGATCAGGATCAAACGACAACAAAGATGGCTATGGGTGGACAAAAAGATTAAATAGCTAATTAATAGCAAACTTCCGCTTTATTCCCCTTACTTTTGACGCCATAATATCTCCCTCGCGCCACTTTCCATACTACTGTTTATCCCCAAAAATAGCCCGCCTTGTTTCTTTTTCGGCTTCCACCCCATTATTGCTTTTTTGGCGTTGCAATCACGGGCCTCCGATCACTTCTTATAAAACGTGGACCCCCTCCTCTCCCCCTCGCCGAAAATCTCTCCTCTTTCATATATTTTCCCCGTGGTTTTAGTACATATATGATCTGGAATCAACCCGACTGAATTCTTGGTTGATTTCCACTATAAATCAGGCTTTATACGCTCCACTCCTCTCCTATCCGCAAAGGTCGGATATAGTTAGAGCCGGGCTCTTGAATGTTATCATAATCTAACGGGATAAATCAACCAACATGGTATTTATTGACGGCGCAAAGTACGCGTGCGAGCGGTGTATTCGTGGCCATCGGGTCACCTCTTGCCGGCACACGGACCAACCATTGATCAAAATCAAGCCCAAGGGCCGCCCGTCCACTCAATGCAGCCACTGCCGCCGAGTGCGCAAAAAGAAGCATTTTCACACCAAGTGCTCCTGTGGAGCCGGCAACTCCAAGAACATGAAATTCCACGACACGGACTGTGCTTGTAGCGTGGATAACAGCAAGTGTACCTGTACTAGATCCCGAGTCAAGGACTCCCCGCCGGTGGTGCTCAATCTTAATTCTGAGAATCAGCATGGAGATCACATTATTACCAAGACGCAGAGTGGAAGTCCTGGTGTTTTGTACGTCCAGGACAATTGGTCGCCGGATCAGGAGGGTTTTGCAGCCCCAATTAGCTTCAACGTCGCCGACTCAATGTCCTCTGCCAGCAGCTCTCTTTCCTCGGTGGTGGACGAGACTTCGCCCGTTTCGTCCACCGGTGGCCAGTTTGACGTTTCGTTGGAAACAGCTACTTCTACCTTTGTGCCCTTCAACATGCTCTCCGGTAACAATGTCAATGACCAAAGGAAACAAACCCCCGACATGACCGTCAAAGCCATGGACAAAGACTCCAAGACCACATCTCCTTATATGCATGACCAAAACTTTGGTTCCCTATCATACTCATCATCATCCTACTACGACTCGCTGTCTCACACCAGTGAGGACCAATCAGCCTGGCAATCGGTAAACCCTCGAATGAACTTCAGCCAGCTGGAGCCCTGGGCCATGTCGTGAATGAGATAAGTTATTAAGAGACCTTGGATATGCTGCCGAGTGTTCATGGAATGTTCTCATAGTTCATGAAATTCTGCGATAGTTCATGAAATTGCCGATAGTTCATGGAATATTCTCATAGTTCATGAATATTCTCATAGTTCCGACTTCATGGACCCCTTATATGTATTTAGATATATGCACTGAAATTATATTATTTTGATCTTTTAGGACCAGCAGCTTTGTTTTTCCCTTTGAGTGGACTTCCTCGAGTCACTGCTTCCTGTAGCAGATTCTGCTTGACAAGCCGGTCTTGTTCCCATGGTGTTAGCGGTGTATCGGAGGACTTTCCGTTCTTCTCGTCTTGTTTCATGGGCGTACGGAGAATAGCACGTGGAAGCCCAGATATACTTGATGGCGACGTCTTTGAAGGCGAGGCTTTAGTAGAAGGAGAAGGCTTTGCTGCTGACGACTTTGGAGAAGATGCCTTTGAAGCAGCTAGTTTCTTACCACTGCGTAATCGAGCACTGTGAGGAGACCTGAGACTAGGAGACGGCGTGGAATAGAAGCGATCTGCTCGAACGGGAGACTGTTCAGTGTCGGAAGAGAAACTAGCAGAGCGAGTATGAGCGTTCTCATCTTTGAGATAGAGAGCTATTCGTTCGTCCTGAATCGTGTACAATGATTGCTGATCATTTGCCTGGAGTGCAGATAATCTTATGAGATATTCAAGCAAGGAAAGACTTCCTTCGGCTTGTTGCAGAGATAACGAGTCTAACTTGTCGGCCAACTCGAGAAGATCATCTGCTTCATCGTTCCCTTCAGCTTCCTCGCTCTCTTCCTCGTCTGTTCCCTCGCTTTCCGTATCACTATCAGACGATTCTTCAGGCACTTGATAAGTCTCGAAAGCTAGCCATTCCACATGATTATCAACCTCCTTGTAGAACTCCTCTAACGATGGCTTACGTTCCTCAATAACATCTTTACCAGATTCAGTGCTAACAGCCTTCTTCAATAAATTATCATACTCCTGATTGATTTTCAGGACCAAAACAGGGCTGTTACTATCTTTGATTTCCAAGAGACGACCGGATGCAGAGAAGAAAAGTCGACTCACAGCAGTAACGTCGATTTCACGAGACCTAGGAACATCGTCGTCATTGTGATATCTGTCGTCGTCGAACATTTCATCTAGTTTAAGATGATATGTGTAAAGTTTGGAACCCGGTTGAGAAACGCGTAATAAACGGACTCTGCACTTGACGTAGTCTTCCTTCCATGCAATTGAAGCCCCACCGCCAAACGATTGAGTTGTATGCGCTGTAGCATAATATACAGAGTATATGGTCATTTGGAAATCAGGCCCGACTTGCAGGTAAATAGGTCTACTCTTGTTATGCGCCTTCATGAGAGTTTCCATGGACGTATCAGCCAGATTCAGGTGCTTAGCAGCCTGGAGAAGTCTACCTGGAGAAACAGGTTCAGGCAACCCTGAGGATAAATTAGCACCCGAGGTAGTCAATGCGAGATTAATCAAAGGAATAGCCTCTTCAATTCGCGAGAGCAAATCAGAAGTATACGCGTGAACACTCTTTATGGCAGTAGACACGCTCTTCTCGTTCTGAATATGCTCCAACTTGTCGTGAAATAAGTCGATATCATTCTTGAGTTCTCTGGTAAGTCGCAAAGTAGAAGTCAGCGAGCTGTTGCCTCTAGCAGCAATCAATTCAATCAGATCAATGGCTGGAGTAATGATCTGGATCTTTGTTTGGATGCGGTCTTTGATGCGTTCGAAATCCCGTCGTTCTTTCTCAGGCAATTGCGAAACAAACCTGGAGAAGGTTCCAATGGCATAGGCGCCGGCGATATTGATGCCGGAGCGCAGGGCGAAGGAAACGGCCTGGTTTCCAGCTCGAGACAGCAGGTCTTCCATGGGGGAGTGAGGAAGAAACAGTGGTTATTGCAACACGAGAATACCGAAATCACCGTGCAATACTGAAATGTAGAATATTCCGTAATGTACTGTAAATACCACTGTAAATACTGCAATCAACGTAAACCCCTATATCTTGTAATACCCTAATATCCCTTTATACTCTCTCTCTGTTTATCTCTCCACCATCAGCCTCGCCTCACCTCCCTTGGGAACAAAAAGGCCAACCAATAAATTTTTTTCACCTTCCAATCCGTAGAGATGTCGAATCAGGACGATAAAGTCACCCGGGATTTGGACAACTTGGACTTGAACCAGCAGGATCAGAGACAACCGAAGCAGCCCAGTCGATTCCAGTTCAACCCCACTCAAGCTTTTGCCCCCAGCCAGGCATTCACGCCAAGCCAGGCCTTTACTCCAACCCAGGCTTATAGTCAATACGCACAGCCTCAGCAATACGCGCCGCCTCAACAGTCTTACGGTCAATACGGCGGGTACCAGGGATCAGGTGGTTTCGATAACTATAATAGAAACGGTCGAGGTTATCAGAACTCATACAACTACAACAACTATAATCAGCCCAGCGAGCCTGAACCTCAAGAAAAAACCCTTACTTTAGAAGAATTCGCCAAACAGAAGAAGGCAGCAAGTTCATCTGCGGCTACTCGAGTGCGAAAACCCGCTACAAAGCCCATTGTTGTAAAGACTCAGGATGAGAAGCCAGACGAGAAGCCAAAGGATGAGACCAAACCTAAGGATGATAAGCCCAAGGACGATTCGAAGCCCAAGGACGACTCCAAATCCGAGGCGAAAACACCCGCTGAACCCTCAAAAACTAAAGCTGACAGTGAAGCTCCAAAAGGCACTGAAAGCCCCAAACCGCAGACTGTGGCTAAAGCGCAGGATGCTCAGCCAAAGGCTGCGAAGTCTCAGCCGGATGCTAAGAAACCTGAGTCTCAGCCAGCAGTGACCAACGCCGATGCTATTGCCAAGCAGCAGGAAACCGAGCTGGACAAGGAGATTCTCTCGGATATGTTTGGTGCTGAAGCCATCAAGGAGCATATGTCTATTATATTTATGGGCCATGTTGATGCCGGTAAGAGTACCATGGGAGGAAACATACTGTATCTTACTGGTGCAGTCGATAAGAGAACGGTGGAAAAGTACGAAAAAGAAGCTAAGGATGCCGGTCGACAAGGTTGGTACTTGTCGTGGGTTATGGACACCAACAAGGAGGAACGTGCTGAAGGAAAGACTGTTGAAGTCGGCCGAGCCTTCTTTGAGACCAACAACAGGCGGTACACCATTCTAGATGCTCCCGGTCATAAGATGTACGTGCCTTCGATGATTGGAGGAGCCTCTCAAGCAGATGTTGGAATCCTGGTCATTTCTGCCAGAAAGGGAGAATATGAAACTGGCTTTGAAAAGGGTGGTCAGACTCGAGAACATGCCATTTTGGCCAAAACTCAGGGTGTCAACCGACTGGTGGTTGTTGTCAATAAAATGGACGATCCTACTGTCCAATGGTCTCAGGAACGATATGACGAATGTATTTCTAAACTGCAGGTGTTCCTCAAGGGAATTGGTTACAATCCCAAGACTGACGTTGTGTTCATGCCTGTTTCTGGGTACACTGGAGCTGGTCTGAAGGATCGTGTTTCCAAGGCCGATGCTCCATGGTACGACGGGCCCTCATTGTTGGAATACCTTGACTCTATCAAACTTGAAGACAGAAAGATTGGAGCTGCTTTTATGCTTCCAGTTTCTTCTAAGAGCAAGGATCTTGGAACAGTAGTTGAAGGCAAGATTGAGTCGGGATCAGTCAAGAAAAGCGATTCTCTTCTGTTGATGCCGGTCGGTACCAAGGTGGAAGTTTCTGCAGTTTATAATGAGTCTGAGGCAGAAGTTCCGGGTGCAATTGTTGGTGAGCAGGTCAAGCTCAAGCTCAAGGGCGTTGAAGAGGAGGATATTTCAACTGGATTTGTATTGACGTCGATCCAAAGACCGGTTCATACAGCATCGCGGTTCGAGGCTCAAGTGGCCATTGTGGAATATAAGTCGATTTTGACTACAGGATTCTCATGTGTGATGCATGTTCATACAGCTGTTGAGGAGGTGACGTTCACTCAGCTTCTTCACAAGCTTGAAAAGGGCACGAACCGAAAGTCCAAGAAGCCTCCAGCATTTGCCAAACGAGGCATGAAGATCATTGCGATTCTCGAGGCCAGTCGACCGGTTTGTATTGAGTCGTTCGATGAGTACCCGCAGCTGGGTCGATTCACACTTCGAGACCAGGGAACGACGGTGGCCATTGGGCGAGTTACCAAGATATTGTCGTAGGGGAGAGTCTAGGAGTATGAATATAAGTCTCAGAGTGAATCTCACAGTATGAATCGTACAATATGAATCTCATAATATGAATACGAATATCAGTATGAGTGCCGTATCACTATGAATATCGAGTATGAGTATAACGTATGAGTATAACATATGATTATAAAATATGAGTATAACCGTATTCTTAACTGTATGAATGTCACAGTGAGTATAACGTAGTCTCCAGTATCACACTACGAATATCAAATATGACGGACTATTGAGTATGAGTATCGAATATAAGTCTCAAGTATAACTATCGAATATAAGCATTCTCAAGTATGAATATAATCGTATGAATATGCTATAATACTATGCCTATGATGATCCTATTGCTCCTCCTCACTTACTATCTCCTCCTCGCTCTCTATATCCACATCGCTCTCCATATCCTCCACAACTCTTTTTCTCTTATTCTCCCTACCACTCTCGTTCCTAATCTCATAATTCCTATATCCCTCAGCCCCCACCAAATCCTTCAAATACTCCTCTATCATTATACCAAAAGCTATAAGAGCCGTTTCGTCCATACAATCAAAGCTCTTGGCCGACCCGTGACATGCAAAATATTCCGCTACATACACATTAATAGCCTTTAAAAGGTCCTTAGAATTAGAAACCTTCATTTTACGCGTTTTTTACTACTTACGCTATTTGGTAACTCTGGATGATCCACAACAGGCACTCCATTCGGTATAAGTTCTTCAGCCCAAGGTTTTCTTAACAAAGCATCGTCTGGCCCTGAAGGAGTTCTCGTAGGTCCTGTGGCATTACTATCATCTTGCGGTGGACGTTTCCATTCATATCCTGCTACGTAATTGTACAGTCTTTTATCACGGATGGGCATGGTGAACGGTAGATCAACGATGGGATGAACTACAAATGATGAACTACAATGAGATCAACGTTGAAAAACCAACTGAAATCAAGAACGTTGAAAAGAAAAACTTAGTCACTCACTTTAAGACTTGTATTGTCCAGCCAAAAACGACATTATAAATTTGTATATGAAGAAATAATAGTATATCTACAAAACAATACACTTCTTTCGGGAAACTCGGTGAGGACGTCGGTCTTTGGTAGCCAAAGCTGCTCTGGTAGCTGCTTCAAACACTTCTCGAACACCGTCCTGAGTTTTGGCAGAGCACTCGCAATACTGAATGGCACCTATCTTATCAGCAATAGCAGCACCTTCTTCAGGAGTGACGGGTCTCTGAGAAGTTCGAGACAACTCTTCTATCTTCTTAGAATCATTTCGCAAATCCTTCTTGAGGCCAACCAAAATAATAGGAATGCCCTGGCAGAAGTGCAGCACTTCGGAAATCCACTTTTCCTGGACGTTATCCAAAGAGTCTGGAGAGTCAATGGCAAAGCAAATCAAAATAACATCCGAGTCGGGATATGAAAGGGGTCGTAATCGGTCATAATCCTCCTGGCCGGCCGTATCCCACAATGCCAATTCCACCTTTCTTTGATCTACCACCACGTCTGAAACGTAGTTGTCGAAGACAGTAGGAACATAAACTTCAGGGAATGCTCCCTTGGAGAAAACAATCAGCAAACACGTCTTGCCGCAAGCACCGTCACCGACAATGACAAGCTTTCGACGAAATTCAGCCTGCTGTGGAACCATTCTTGATTAGTCAAATGCGAAAAAAACGGTTCTGTCGAAGCTCAAGAGAAAAGAATATCAAGGGATATGTAGAAAGGCAAGAAGGGTTTTTGAGAGGAATCCACAACAATTTACTCCGATATTCACAATTTTCAATTTCCTCCGTGAAGTCTCTTTTGATTAACCACGGTAGTTTATCAGATAGTCCGAAGATCAAAGCCTGTTCGGTTTCCGATCCACAAAAAAAGTGAGTGAATAAGCTTGATGGCAACTAATACGTGAAATTGCCCACGTTACCACAAACAAACTAGGGGGTTAGTAAACTGTAAGAGTAGTTTCAAAGCACGATGATGAAACAAGGGCGATGTAGAAGGTTAAGTGCGAGAAGTGAGGTCGGCCGGATAAGCTTCTGCCACGGCTGTTTCAAAGATAATTATGTCCGAGGGCAAGGGAGTCAAAACAACGGGGTCCCCGGTATTCAGCTGAATAGACAGTGTGAAACCCGGAATTTGGAATAAAAATCCATCAATTACATGTCAGACGCTGCCCATAGCCGAGAGACACCATCTCCAAAGCCCAATGTGACGTGATACGCCCGATTACAATGATACCACAACAAACCCAGCACACCACAACAGGCAAAGTAAACAACGCTAGACGGCTGTTCTTGGGGCCATGAGCCATGGAATGATTACCTCAGCATCGAGAATGCAGCCGAGTCATCCACATGTCGCATTTCCCAAGAATGCAGCGCGTGGAATTTGTTTGCGACTTGAAACAAGTCACCAATCCAGGGGCCCAGCACCGCAGGCAGCGTACAAAACGGTACACGGCAAGGGAAATGGGCGCTAGAAAACATAACCAAAGGCTCGTACCGAATATATGTAGAAACGCCCGTAATGCACCAGGTTGGAGGTCCCGGGCCCCGTATAGCAGTGCAACAAGGTCATTTTGTTGCAAACAGCAAGGCAAAAACCTCATACCGCCAACAAACGGAGCGCAAAACCCCCGCGCGTCCGGCCTGATCGAGCAACCATACGCTCATGCACTTCTCCATCGCAATATACCCTCAATCCCTCTCGTACCATGCCCATTCTCATGGTTGGCGTTGAATATACTCACCTTCGATAAGAATTTCTTGTTATGTGTTAGTAAAGAAAACACTTTTTCGTGACTGGGACATATAAAGAGGTGGAAAAGTAGCCGATTGTAGCAAAACAAACAGCCGGGGGGCGTACCAGGGACGGGTATATATAGTTGAGGGGGGAAAGAGAAGGGTTAAGTAGTGTAATAATATTATACGATTTACGGGCCGTTTTTCCCCATTGTCTATTTTAGGCATTCCCCCCGTTATCGGGCTGTAGTGTAATTATAGATACAGCCCAAGAGAAACACCAAATTTCAGGGCCACCCCTTTTTTTATTCGCTCAGAGGACGGGATTTGCGCGTATGTTTGGAGGGGCTTAGATGGAGGGAGATGGGTAATAATTTTTAAATTCGGCTTTGGTTTTTGTTTACTTGAACGTTAGCTAGATTCATAGCTAGATTTATAAACTATGACACAGTCATCACGAATAGACACAGTCATCAGTATAACACAGCCATCACGATTTAGTACTACAGTATACACAGCCATGAATACGATAACTAGTACACCAGCACTAGCATTACCTAATTATAACGTAACTCTGCCACATCCATTATTATCCCTCCTTATCCTATAACTTCTCTATAAATTTCGACTCCCCATGGCCATAGCCTGCATGTTGCAATGCCTGCAGCTTATGTCTCTGGATCACCAAATCTGTCCATGTTCGGATCTTCCCGGTGCAATGAACCAAAGCCACCTGTAACGTATGCACCCAGTGGTTCTTTTCTTCCACACTATCAGCGTAGAAACTAAGCTTTGTTCCATCTCGGAACGTCAGCCTGAATGCTCGTTCTGCGTAGATACATGGATCGTCGTCGTCGGCCACCTGGTTCATCTCCACCACCTGCACAGCATTGCCCATTTTGAAGTTCGCTCTCAGCTGATGCTTCTCTTCCGTATGGCCATTGAAGTTGCCTCCTTCTAATGTAAACCATCGTCGTCTCCAGTAATGGCAGTCTCCTCCAATCTGACTCAAGTATCCTTCCATGTACGGAGCCCTGAACTCGTATGCCTTTTGTAGCTCATTCACACATTCCCTCATGCTCCTAGGACTGCTGTCGTCATTAGGTACTCGAGGAATGTACATCATGGTCACTCTTAGATTGCCAATGCTGTAAGGTGGCTTCTGAGTCTGTTGCATGCCAGTAATGACCCCACTGCTATCATCGCGCTTGGCCACTTTGTGTGAAGTCCATTCATTGTAGCATGGCAGCAGGAAACTCTGAGCTTTTCCGTATATGTGGTCTTCCAGAGCTCCTTCGTCAATATAAACTCGAGCAAACTCTCCCTGGCTGCCGACGTAGTTTTTCCACACATCAACGGTTTTTCTCGGGGGTTTTGCAGGCATCTCCTGTGATTTGACTGGAGACACCGGCTCCTTCATCATGCTTTCAGCTGCCTTCTTCTTCTTCGGGCTACCGAATATACTGAAGCGTTTCTTCTTCGGCGACGGTGACTCTGATCCCTGCTTCGTCGGCGATGGAGGCGGGTACTTCATTTGGAAAGATTTGAGAGCATCGTGATTCTCGGGCTCTTCTTTAGGCAGAGCAGTCATTTGTCCAGATAAAGTGAGAATAAGATCCAGCTTTTCACCGACCAGAAGCTCGAATTCCTGGCTAATTGCCGTGGGCCTGAGGCCACCTCCAAACTTGATTGGATAAGTTCGAACTGCTTGAACGCCGTTATCAAGACTTAAGACGAAATGCGGGTCTCTTTGGTAATCCATTGGCAGCTTCAGGTTCTCCAGAGCATCGATTCGTAGGAACAGTCTTCCACGATCATTAGGATCCACAAGATCTTCAAAAGACGGAGAATTTGTAATACCCGGAGATCCAGAGTCAGTGTACACAGAGTCGGCTGCGTCAATGTCAGCATAGTCCTGTTTGAATGCGTCTCTGTGATGAATTACTGTTGTAGCGTGTGTGCCAGCAGACCCGCTTTCAACACTAGATTCTCGAGAATCGGATTTTTGTTCTTCATGAGAGGTAATAGATTTTTGTTCTTCTTGAGATTTCTGTTCTTCCTGAGACGTTTGTTCTTCCTGAGGTTCTTTGGGGGTGAATGAGATAGCTTCAAGCATATGTGTAGAGAGATTCAATTGGCTGGAATTGTCGAACTCTGTAAGTCGACTCATGGCCGGCTTAGGCATTTTTCGACGATATTCAGAAAATAACGGGGTTTGTGAAGGTCCGACTTTGGCTGGCTGTTGCGAGGAAATGGTGTTGCTTCGTTGAAGACCGGTAGAGGTAGCCAATTCCTCGAAATCGTCCATGAGTGAGGAGCCTAGGTTGTGGTCGTCGAGATTGATGTCAAGCTTGAGCTCGTGGAATGTATCAGGTCGTTGTTTCTGTTCGGGTACCTGCGCTGGCTTAGCTATATCAAGACCATTGACAGGCTCAGCATGATCTGGCTCAGCAGGTTTCGCCTGAATATCCAGCTCGCTAACAGATGCTCGATTTTTGTTATCTCGGTACTGGTTATCCGGATACTGTTTATCCTGATATTGGTTCTCCCGATATTCGCTAGACTTCTCCTCTGAATAATCCTTTCCCCTCTGCCCAGAACTCATCGCACTCAAAGCCTCGTTGATCTGATCATCGAGGTCCGAAGCAGTGTCGATTTTATTCAATTTCAGATCCCGCTGAAACTTGTCGATCTGAGACTGCTCCAGAACCAGTGACGACTCCTTTTTCTTCTCCCTTTGAATTCTCATCGACGGAGGTAATTGATCTTCCTCTTCATTCTGTCGATTATTCAACAGACTGTGGATCAACAAGTCCGTAGACGATCTAGGAACAAAGTCAAAGTCGGTATCATTACCGTAATTTCTCTGTTTCCGCGGTACCATGAAATCAGTGCCGTCCGAGTTACGGATGTTTAGCGGGTTATGACGCAGATTGTAGGTACTATCGACGCTATTAGTACGATTAGTAGGCATTATGCACTATTCAGCAAACGAACAAAAGGAATTAACCGTCTATTGTGCTTAAAAGTCCAGATGAATATTAAGAAATATTTATAACAAAGACAAATGGCTCATTTTGTATTTACCTGCATATTTCGCATAGTGTGGTGTTTACCTATTACTCAAATAGGAAGCCGCCTCAGCTGGCACGTCGCCGAATATTTCTTAGCCAAACAAAGCGCCAACAAAGTTTTCACAAGGTTTTATTATTTATTTCCATCAAAGGTAGCACCTGGCAGATTGTGCTTTTGTTCGTACAAGGGGCAGTGTGTGAATCCAGCTATTTTTATCAAGGTCACGGGACTCGAGGCTGTGTGCGGCATTGTCCTTGTGGATTCAGTGCCTGAAAACCTTCAAACCACCATCATGGAAGGCAGTTTATATGGAACTTTGATTGTGATATTCGGCAAGGCGGTAGGTGTAAACAGACGAGCTTGGCAAGATCTCTGCTAACTTAATCTAGAGACATCTCCCCAATAGACGAACTCTCGGTAAACAGAACCCATATTGTGTTGCTCGAGTGGGAAATGAGGCCCAACGATGTCCTACCGATATCAGAGGAGGTCAGACGCCGTTGTGGGATCATGAGGTCCGATTCCAGGTCATGGACGTGCTAGAACATGGCAAACTCAAGCTCAGTGTGCTGGACGAGAACGACAAGAAAGTCGAGCTTATTGGAGACACCATTATAGATCTGCAGCCGGCATTTAAGGCGAAACCGAAGGTCGGATATGACCATTGGCATGAGCTCACTTATAAGGGCAAATATGCCGGCGAGGTGTACATGGAGCTGACGTTTTATCCGGCCAAACCTGCTCTGCCTCCGAAGAAGAGAAAGAGCAAAACCCCGTCAAGCAAACTCCCTTCGAACAAACTCCCCTCAAGCAAAACGGCCAGCATTAGATCACGGCAATCGATGCCTCTTATGAAACGCCCATTGCCCTATCCAGACGACTTTGCAATGTCTGATCTCGGTGCTGCCTTGCCTCAGCTCAATGGCTCCGATCAGTACTATAGCCCGTCTTCCTCGGTGTCTAGTATGTCGTCTTCCGTCACAAGCAACATGAGCATGAGAAGCTCTGGATTGCGATCCTCAGTGGCTTCAAACAACTCCAAGGTGCTCAGAAAGCCAGTCAGTACCAACAATGTACCTACAATGAGGCATTCCTTGGATCTCGACCATGACGACGACGATTTCCAAATTCCTTTCTCAGCCAACGACTACGAATCTGCACAAGCTACCGTTCGACCCAAGAGGAAAAGTCTTCCATCTCGGCCAGACGGGATCAAGCTCGATGAAATCATCAGTGCACATAATTACCACCCTGAGCCGGTGTTAAATCTGCATCTACCGCCTCTGCCCACGGAAATCGACCCTGGACTCAGTGGATATCAAGGTTCTGGCCAGTGGGATATCTCCAAGCAGCTGAACGACGGATATTCAGATAGTGTATACAACAAGGCTGTGGATCATCGGCTTCCACGACTGCCTCCAAAGATCCCCAACGGTATAAACGAGGAGGAGTATATGGCCGTGGAGCCTGTGTCCGAGCCTCATCCTTATTTTTACAGGCATAGGAATTGAGGTGCGGTGATGTCAGACACAGGGCTGCCAGACACAGCTGCTGCCATACACATTGTCATATAGTAACAACAACTTGTTATCTCTGTTAATAAACTCCATTGCGCGCCTAATATGCCGCCTCTGCTCCCTCGTCCTCATCGCCTGCTCCAAACTCCTCTCCATCGTCAAAGTATCTCTCCGCATTGTAATCATCGTCCTCGTCCTCTTCAAACTGATCGTCGTTCTCCGACTCTCCGTCCTCGTCCTCGTCTTCTTCACCTTCCACTTGCTCGTTATTTTCACCCTTCTTCTGCAAAGATTCCGTATCCATGTCGTTAAGTTTATTGAGCATATTCTCATAATTCGGTCTGGTTGAAGGCACAGTAGCCGGCCCAGTTCTCCTCTTCTTGCCGTTTTTTATGCCAACAACAGAATGCAATTCCGAGGGAAGAATATCTGATGCATAGCTCAAGTCCTGTATGCTAGCAGCTTCTCTTTTCTTGATGTATCTATCGGTATATCTCTTAATCCCGTCGTCCAGGATTCCAGTGTCCTTTCCTCCATTTCCCAGACTACTACCGGTAAATAACGGGCTATTTTTAATATCGTCTTTAAGTACCAGGAAATTCAATGCAGTTTCACACTCTATTTTGCTAGCAGGTGTCCGTATAGGTGTGATCATTGAAGGATATAGCGAAGTCTGAGAGAACTCAAAGTCTCTTTCTACGCCTATAGATTTCAACTGCATGGCGGAGATTCCACCTCGTGGGCCTCTTCTTCCGCCCTGAAATGCCATTTTATGCCTGAAAAATAATGAGAATGTGGGGTTTTTAGAAAACGGTGAAAAATGACCAGTCGGATAAAAAATTCACGTACGGCTGAGCCGGATGCCGGAGGAGCGTAAATAGAGAGAATATGAGAGAAATAAAGAATAGATAGAGAAAGAAATATATGAATATTGAGAATAGAATAGAAAGAATAGAAATATTCAGAATAGAAATATTATTATTACTACTATATGTACTCCGTCCAACCTAATAGATTAAAATATTTATGTCTATTTACATTCTCCTATGCCATATCCCTCACTCCTCCTAACTGATCAAATCCGACACGTCTTCATCTGACGACATATCCGCATGTGGATCGTTAGAACTTCGGTTTCGGAGCTTCTTGCCCTTGCTTTTCAATGCTGAGCTCCTGGCTCCTCCTGCTTTAGCCGTATCCTTGTCCTTGGAGCCTTCCGGTGTCTTTCCAAGTGCTTCGTCATACTGACGGATCTGGGATTTCTCGGCGAGTTTCAGAAATAGCGGTCGAATAGATATGTATGCCAGTACAATGACTACTAGACGTAGATAATGTTTTGGTTCATATTCACTTAAAGTTTCGGGGAATCCAAAAAGTGGCATTGTTGATGGTAGTTTGATAGAGTTTGTGAGATGTTTGTTAGAGATTTCCCAGTGAGGTAGAGGTAGAGAGATAACAAGAGGGTAATGGGGATACTGCGGCTTTTGGAAGTATATTATTTTATTCTTTGAAGATTATAAGAAACTCTCAATTATCCCAATCTAAGTATTTTTATTTCCTCCCTGTCTTCTTCTCCCTGTTTGCATTAACCTTCTTTGACTCTATCTCTGATCACGTGCCTCTCACCACCGGCTCCACATGTCTCACCTTGAAACTCTCAACATTTCTTCAAATAACTCTATTATACCCCTGACTTCCTGAATGAGTCTTTCCTATATATAGTCTGAATCTCCTGGAATCTCCCATCCAGGATCTTTTACACCTGTTTTCATGGATGAATCGCAACTTCTTATCGATAGTCTATCGGAGGAGTTTCCGTCCTTTGATACTGCAGTCATAGCTGCTCTAGTTCATGATAGTCCTGATAGGCAATACGTTACTTCTGTATTACAAACTCTGTGTAATGAAGGCAATGTTGCGGTTGAGAATGAGGAATCTGTAGAAGCAGATATTCCCGAAGAATCTTCCGAGATAGAGCTCACCGACGACCAAAAGGCCATTTTGGAAAAGTACGGCCAGGAGGTGTTTTATCTTTACTGCTGTTTTCCTCATCGTGCAGCCTGGGTTCTGAATCTCAAGCTCAAGGAGTGCAGTGGAGACGTCGATAAGGCCGTGGATATCCTGCTCAATGAGGACTTTGTGGATCAACTAGCTAAGGAAATTGACGAAAAACCACCTCCTCCTTGGACTGTCAAAGTCAAGAGAAAGGAGTGGAGAAAGCATGACAAGAATATCGCTACTTTGGCCAAGGCTCTGGGCTGCTCCGGGGAAGAAGCAGCTGATCTGTATGAAGAATACGGCTATGACGTTCAGAGAGTGCTACGAAACGAGAATTTTTATTCGTTTGGTATTGTTGATTATAAGGCTAGCCATTCTCAGGGATCTGGCACTGGATCTGCTACTGGATCATCTAGCAGTGAATCCGTGACTTATAGACCTGCTGGAACTCCTACTGATCTATCGCGATCAGGCGAATTGTACCGGAAAGCACACGATATGTTCATCAGGTCGAAATCTAACCGTTTGTTACGCGGTGTAGCTCACTATTATGCGACGGAAGCAGCAGCCCATCGAGATGGGCACTTTGACAGCTTAATTCAGAAACAAACCACTTTGGATTCTGTCGATTACCATCATGTACCTACGGAGCATGCAGTGAAACACTGTCAGAAGCTTCTGAAACAGAAAAAGCTCGAGGGAAGGTCTCCGTTCACTGTAATAACAGGCTCAGGTCAACACAGTGCAGGCAACGTCCCCAAGACGAAGAATGCCATTCGAGAACTCCTACAAGAGCTCCCGTATAGGTACCTGGAGACTTCTGCATCATTTGTTGTATTTCTATAGATATACATGTAAATTTTAGAGAAAATCGCATAACTGTTAATGACTATAAAACCTCCTATTGTCGTGGTTTTGCTTCATAACTCCAACACTATGTCCAGTCGGGCGAACCAATTTGTCGACTACAGCCAAGTAGGCAAGAAAGGACGGTAAGTTTTGGTATTTATATTGAATATCTAGCTGCTTTTGACGTACTGGCTAATTCTAGTCGCGCTGGAGTCGAGGTACGGCCGGATTTGAAACGCGACGAGTTTGGCATGGAGGACATGGATGGATATTTTGACGATTTCCACGACTCGCGTAAACCTAAGAATATTGAAAATGTGCATTCCAAGAGTAGTAAAAGCCATTTAAAACATAAGCCTTCCGTAAAACCTCCTAGGAGTCCCGTAGAGCCTGTTAGTAGCCCGGATCAGAGCCCGATACGGACGTCGACGCCTATTCCAGCTAGAGAACCGGGAAAATCACGGCGAAAAGATGAGAAGCTTCGGGTGAAGGATAAGTCTAAGAGAGAAGGAGTTATTCAGCCGATAAGCAGTTATCAGATGAGGAAAATACGAGATGAGATGCTGGATGTCGAGTCTGAGGAGCGTCCGAAACAGGAGATTTACGAAGATATACCGAAGAGGGAGATTTACGACAATATTCCGAAGAAGAAGGTTTATGACGATATTCCGAAACGAAAAGTTTATGACGATATACCGAAAAAAGACTATCACTATGACGACACTAAACGATATGGGACAAAAACGTCAAACAAACCTCATATCTATAAACAAGATCCTCTGAGTTCTCGTGCGCCTCCTCGTCCAGTGCCGCGTCCATTGAACTTTCGTGACCGCGAAGCTGGAAATCCTGGTGAAATTCATATGCCAATTGATCCGAGACTAGCACCTAAGAATGGAGATCATCGCCGACAAGCAGAATTTCAGGAAACATATGACGCGAAAACAAATACTCGCACTCGAAAAAGACGCCATTCTCAATCACCGATCTCATCACCAAAACCCTCAGCACGTCTGCGTGATAGTCCTGCCTATAATCATGATACATCTGAGGACGAGGACTATCAACCCAAACTCAAGGTCAGCAAGAAACGGCAAAAACTCTTTATCGAACCTGAATTTCATCCTGAGCCAGTAGACGACCTGGCTGACGAACTGCGTGCTCCAAAGAAGCTGCGTCCGTTAGCTTATTGGAAGAACGATCATATAGAGCTGCCTTTGCCTAAACAAGAGGATACTTTGGCAAGTCAAGCTGCTACAGAACAAAATCGAGGATTTGAGAAAGCTAGTAAGCCATTGAAAAAGGCCAAAAAGAAGAAACCAGCTTCGTACCTGAGGGATCCTGTGATTGATATACTTCCTATAATAGAGAAAGTGGAGGCTAACATAGAGCTGAGGGAGCCTAGTGTGGAGCCAGAAATAGAGCCAGAAATGGACCCTGGACTAGGACCGAACGAGGAACCTAAGGAGCCATTATCGACGGTGCTCCCTATTGAAGATGCTCTCGAGTCGTACCTTGATACTCGCGTAGCCGACTATCCTACTAGCTGGCGTGGAGTCATGCGTCGAGTCGCCTGGGCCGCTAATGCATCAGAGTCGATACGACCTACAGACGCTGACTATGAAATAACTCGATTATTCAATGAGGACAGTGAATTCTTCTCGTCAGGTATGCTCAAGATTGATGCTGACGGATGGAAGCCACAAGCGTCGACAAATGAGAGCACATACGCGTTTTACTTGATATCAGGAGCATTGGAGGTCGAATTGGCAGACGCGTCTTTCCGTATCACGGCCGGAGCGGCATTTGAGGTTCCTCGAGGCAACATGTACTCGCTTCGAAATTTGTCAGATAAAGAGCCGGTTGTTATGTTCTATGCTCAAGGCACGGGTGCGCCAAAAAACGAGCAGTATGACTGATAGCTCCAAACTATAGCTCATCGTCATCGTCATCCAGGTAATTGTCTTCTTGGAAATCACCTATTTCCACCTGTTCAGGGGATACAAAAGATCCATGATTAGGCAATGCATCGAAATACCTGGTGCCCTGAATAGAACCGTCGTTCTTGCCAACAGGCTCGTCGAAACTGATGCCGACCCAGAGTCGATTTGCAGCCATTTTGACGGGGATTTCAGGCACTTGGCCGACGAATTGTACGGTGCCCAGACGACCGTTGGACGAGCACCTCTTTCCCACAGCAATTCCCTTCGACTCGACATGCGTTCTCGACGTGTTTTCAATCTCGGCCTCGGTCTTCTTGACGTCGGTATTGAATCGTCCTAGGTTGTTTGCCTTTTTCCACGCCAGAACCGAGTTGTCCAGCTGTTCATACTGCTGCTTGGGCATCTCGTACTTGTCGACGTCGTCCAGATTATGGAATATCAAGCGCTCTGAAACAGGCTGCAGACTCTTGACATGGATTTGGCCGTTTTTAGCCAGGTGGAAACTCTCGAGAGTTGAGGAATCATCCTCAGGTATTATGGGATCATTGGCAGCCGGTGAAGGGTATATAAGCAACTGCTGGTATTCAGGTGGAATTCCAGTAACTAGCTCAAGCCGTTGTTTCAGGTACGAGATCTGCCATTGAGGGTTGACACGGCGTTCCGAGGAGATTTCGTCGGACGTGACTTGGATCGAGATATCGGCACTCATGGTGTTGTTTGGAGTGGGAGAAGAGAAGTTTTGGGGAAGATAACTTCTTGATTGACAGGAAAAAATGTCGGAAAGCAGAGGGGTGAGTAGAAATGGGCATGGAGATGGGCAGGCAGCCTGAGGACGAATATATGCGCTATATCGACGATTCATGAAATGCTAACTTGTAGGATCAACGACGAGGAGGCCATCGAGGCAGACGAGACGACAACCGTGAAGGACAGCGTGAAAAGAAGGAAATATATCGAGGAGAAGCCCGTCCCAAGAAGGAGGCGATTCTGGATCTGGCAAAGTACCAGGATAAATCGGTGATTGTGAAGTTTTCAGGAGGTCGTGAAGTTACAGGCATACTTGGAGGATATGATCAACTAATGAACTTGGTATTGAATGAATCGAAAGAACGACTACGAGATCCTGACGATGAGAATGTTCTTCTGGATGAAACTAGAGATCTAGGAACGGTGGTGGTTCGAGGCACGTTGTTGCAGAGCATAGCACCGGCCGAGGGAGCACAGGTGATTGCCAATCCGTTTATACAGCAGGAGGGTTGAAAGTAGTAGGAATAAATATTTATGTTTAAGTTGAGAGATGTTTATAAACTAAGAATGTTTGTTTATAAAGTAAGAAAATTTTGTGAACTATGAATGTTTGTCAACTAAGAATGTTTGTAAACTAAGAATGTTCATAACTTAAACTTAAGAACTGTTTAAAATATCAAGAAGTTAGTAAACTATATGAAAACCTTAAAGACGTAGATGTATAGCTAAGGTGAATAGATATTTAAAATACTTATAAACTTAAGGATATTTATAAACTATTTACGAATATTATAAATTATTAAGGAAATATAATAAAAAATTTAAGAAATATTTAGAGCCTATTTGTAAAGGCCTGAAAGAATCTTGTCGATGAGACGTTGAACGGATGATATGCAGTAGGTGAATAAATGTTTAACATGCTTATAAACTAAGAAATATTTATAAACTATTTAAAAGATTATAAACTACAAAATATTATAAACTATTTACAAAATATTATAAACTACGAAATAATTACAACCTCTTTCCAAAGACTCGTCTCTTCGACTCACGTCTCAGAGACTTACTACTTACCCGGCTCTCCCCAAAAACTTTGCCTCTCCACTCTTCTCACCCATCCAACTTAAAAACTCAATATGGCCGATCAAGACACCGAGGAAGACGTACAAACCATCCGTAGATCGTCGAGATCCAACAAGGGTCGGCATTCCAAGCTCGATGCTCAGCAGCTCAAGGCTGTAGCATCCATTCGTTCAGATAAGTCTGACGTTGTCCAGGAAGAAGGCTCAACAAAGTGCATTTGTGGAGCTACCGAAGTCGAAGAAGGCGACGAAAGGTCCATGTGTGAATGTGAAAAGTGTCTTACTTGGCAGCATGTTCAATGCATGTTTGGCAAGGATGACGCCGCCGTTGTTCCCGATGGATACCTGTGCCATGACTGTGGAGATCACCAATCAGTAGATTCTTTTGTAAACGACCAAAAACCTCATCATCTTAACGCACGTACTTCGACGAGTGATTCCGTAGATGATTCCGCAGCCAAACGAATTGCCGATATAAATGACAAGGTCCGACAGTCCGTTGCAACTGCCTTGAAGAAGACGTTGGTCACCAGTGCTGTCCCGGAGGCTTTAGCTGCGAATGAGCTGCACATTGCTGAAGACTCGAGTGCCGATGAATTCGCCGAGTTGTTGAGCATTAGCATCGAGGAGGCCTTGTATGCTGAGCATGCCAATAAGCCCACCAAGAAGCCCAAGAAGAAGGACTTACCCCTGGACGTTGGCCATATATATAGGGACAAGTTCAGGTCGCTGTCGTTCAATCTGCGGGATGAGAAGAATCCGGGGTTACGCTTGAGAATCGTCAAGGGGGAGCTGACTCCGCATCAGATAGCTACGTTGACAAGCGAGGAGATGCTCAATCCGGAATTCCAGAAATTGGCCGAGTCCGTGAGAAAGGAATCTATTCGGGAATCTGTGCTTAAGGTGGAGGATGGTCCTCGAATCAGAAAAACACACAAGGGTGATGAGATCGTTGAGGTGCAGAAGGAGGTTGATTACAATGAGATCAAGCCTTCGCATCCAGACGACAAGGACGAATCGTCAAACTCGCTCAAGCATGATTCTAGTGATAGGGAAGAGGAATCAGATGAATCGTCGAGAAAAAGGTCTAGAATCAGTATGGACTCTCCTAGTCCAGGGCCTGCTAGTATTCGACAGCAATCTGCCAATTATGATCAGCATAACCGTCCTCTATACGACGTGGCTACGTTTTCACCAGCTGTATCACCTCATAACAGTGAAGATGAAACTGGCGCAGGCGTGATCTCTGATGATGACGATTACGAGTTGGATGATGTTCTTAATGGAGATAATGACGAGAAGAAGCAGGAAAACAAGGTGGAAGAGGACAAGTCTTCGTCAAGTGAAAAGACTCCTGCAAAGGAAGATATCGGCATCTGGGTCGGTAGTGTTTCTATGGCGGGTATTGCGCAGTTCCCAGGATCGGCATTTCATCTCAAGGGTGCTGATAATTTCAACCCGTATGAGTCCTGGAGTCAAGTCATGGATCTCAGCGCACCCATTGTTATTGACGGACGTCTAGACGAAGCCAAGGCTGGTGGATATCTTTATGCGGTCAAATCTACAAAAGCTATTGTTTCTGCAATCCTAAGATCAGACGAGCAAGTGGAGAACAAGCCTGCATTCAATAAGATATTCGAGTACTATCACAGCCGTAAGAAGATCGGGGTCATTAAGAACCGAAATAAGAAGGTGAAAGATGCATATTTAATAACTCTGAGCAGCACCGATCCGGTTCCAGCCTATTTGGACCTGGATCAGGCTGCAGAGGAAACCGTGTCTAGTCTACAGTCTGAGGGCAAGAACCTAATCATCTGCGTCTTTGTAGCATTGCCATTCGAGAGACGGCCTTCACCGCATCCTTCAATAACATCGGCCCCGGTGATGGAATCGGCGCCCGAACCTATATTGACTCAGGCACCACCGGCGTTGAATGCGTTTGGAATAGGCAATAGTGGGCCTGGGGGTATGGGTGTAGGGGCTATAGGGCATAATGGGCATGGATCTGGGGTTATAGGGCATAATGGAGCGATGGGACATACGGGAGCTTTGGGGCATACGGGAGCTCTGGGACATAATGGAGCTCTTGGACATAATGGAGTTCTGGGGCATAATGGAGTTCTGGGGCATAATGGAGTTCTTGGAGCTCTAGGACAGGCTGGAGCTCTTGGACAAGCAGGACCGCCTGCTCCATCCAACTCGGGAACGTACTTTGGCTTATCGGCGAGAGATTTCGACGTGCTTAAAGGAGTTTTGGCCAGAAACCCGGATGTTGCAAGTAATCCACAATTGCCTAGCAATCCGCAGATGTTATTGGATCTGCTACAGAAGACACAGGGGGGTCGATAGGCGAGGGAGCGAAGGAAAGGCAAATGTATAATAGATATGCTGATAACGAATATATTTATCTACGACTGGTATCTACGGGTGTTTGCTACAATATTTCCTCTGTTTTTTATGACTATTTTCCGACTCGTCATTTCTGACTGATTTTCCACTCGTCATTTCTGACTCGTCATTTCTTTTGCCCTCCTGTTTTAGATCTCTTATTGCTTCATTAGTACAAATGTTACGTTGATTTAATCGCCTTGAACATGCCCAAAGTTACGCAGCACGACTCCCCTGAGTTGCTAGCCGAAAGCCTCCAGAGCTTATCTGGGAATAACTTTGATTAAGAAAAAAAATGCCAGGATTACCAGATCGATCAAGGCTTTCACCACGTTTTTCCACCCCTTGTTTTACATTTTTGCTGCTTTGAGATGCGACCCCAAAATGTGAGATCTAGGCTTTGCATTGTTTGCTGCAGCACCTTCGTTAAGGAATGCAAAGGTAGTTGAAGCGTGTTTCAATTTATATTGTCAATTACATGTTTTTGCATGGATAGTTACATAGTTAGTTACATAGATAATTACATAGTTACTAAATCGAATTCCATTTCTTTTTTTTCCTTCTAAACCTGCTTCAACGTTTCACCTCCTCCATCCGTGCTTTTTCCCTTGGGGTGTTAAATCCCACCTAAATTCTTTACGTTCTTCCAGGGCTTTTTTACCCATAACTTGTGGACATCTACCGATTTATTTTCTGCCATATTCTCTGCAACTTATGTGCAATAAGCAGCTGTGCTAAATCGTGTTTGAATTGCCCAAGTTTGGATATAATCCGCTTTTTTTATTCTCGGTACGTATATTACTAGGTTTCTGTGTTATCTAAGTATCTTCGATATAGTTGCATTCTGCCGTCCAATGGATAGACTTTACTGCTATTCAATTGTATATTAAGGCTATATTACATTTATATCGCTTGATATACACGTAATTCGGCTACTGTTTTCGCTGCAATCGGCCTATACGATCCATTTAAGGTTAAGCGGGTTTCCGGACTCGTCACTTTTATCTCCGGTTTTTTATCAAATGTTAATTATTAATGGACGCCCCATTGATATTCTTGGCCCTAAACTTTCAGGCCCGGTCCAAGTTATGGTGTTCTATATTTAAGTCTTCGCCATAACTTATGGGACGGTGCCCGATGCTAAAATTAACATGATCAAAAACAGGCTCGCAAACTCAAATACCTGGGGTTCGGGACTAGGGAAGCTTATCGTTGACTTTATGATATTGTGGCTCATGTGTCTACAGATTACATTCTTGCCTATTTAGACGGTCCGAATGCTCATATTTGGCCTGCCAATGTTTCAGTTCCGGCAACTACGCACGCAGAATCAACTATTCGAGTTACTTAAATATCACTCGATGCGATTTACCTTGTTCTAACTTTAATAGAGATACGTGACATCGGTTGGTCTACGTTTCAAGTGCTTGATCATATGCTTGGTACGTTTGGTTTCGATAACTCCACCAAGCCTTTAACTAACCTTTAGGAATACATCAAAAACCACAAGTCATGTCAGGCCAAAAGCTGGAAGATCCTATAGTGTTCAAGCAGAGCATTGATGCCAAAGCCTCGAAGAATCCCTTCACACTGCATGAAGAGAGCCTAGGATCCCGTAAACCTGGAAACATGTCTCCAGGCACAAACTACAGCAACAGCAATAGCATTGTCAGCAGTGTCGACGGCGGTCATATTGTTCATGACGACAGTAGTGGTGGCCGAACCGACGATGAAATGGACTACAGTGATCCCGGCCCCAAGCAGCATTATCAACGAACAAGGCATACTTCAAATGGCACTGCAAGCGACAGGTATTACGACGCCAGTCAGCAACAGCATTATACGACTTCTGATGAAACTTACGGCAGTGGTTCTGCTCCTTCCGATGCTTACGATTCAACCCACATTACCGAGGCTGAGGCAAAGTATCCTTGGTTATCTGTACCACCAAATACCGAAAAGACTCCGAGCCAGAGTGCGCTCAAGGTCGATACTGCTGTAACTTCGCCGGAGAATTCTCCTGTCGAGAGCAATTACTCCATGGTTGATCAGTATCTGGCCATGCAGAGGGAATCGGAGCAGCAGCGTACCGGTGTATTAAGCGACATACAAGAGAAAAACGCCTCGCCAACTTCGGTTCGAACGTCTTCGGCCTCCAACAGGTCTTCTCGAAGTAGAGCCGCCAGTCGTGCGGATCAGACCGATGCTACTTCAACTGCTGAACAGCGCAATTCCAAGGTCAGCAACGGAAGATCGTCCATGCCGAAAACTCCAGTTCTATCTCAGTCTCAGCGGGATATGTTCTCAACTCCAATGAGTGCTAGCTCCCCTAACAACCTCAGGAGAACGGCTACTGATTCTCCAAACGCGTCCAAACCTCGCAGCCGTCGAGGTACATTGAATGGTTCAGCCAAGTCCGTGAAAGGAGTCTTTTCAAACCTTGTTCAATCCTTCAAAGGTAGCAGCAATGACAAGAGCGATGAAGGAGAAGCCGCACGAGAAAGCGATAGCTCGGCTAAATCGTCTAGTCTGAAAATCTCCTCTCCTTACGATGCAAAGCATGTGACGCATGTTGGTTATGATCTCTCTACTGGTGTCTTTACTGGTATTCCCAAGGAATGGGAGAAGCTCATTTCTGAATCGGGCTTGTCGAAGTCTGATGTTGAAGAGCATCCTCAAGCAGTCATCGATGTCATGAAATTTTATCAGCGAAACAACTCAAAATCGGGCATTTTCAAGAAGTTTGAGAAAGCAAAGGTTCCTGAGTCTGCTATTAGCCCATTTCCCAGAAACGAGAGTGATGGAGACTACTTGTCATCAAGTGGAGAAGAAGCACCACCTGTGCCTAAGCCTTACTCTGACACACATTTTGTTCCTTCGCGGCCAGCTCCTCGTCCTCCTCAAGCCAACGGAGGCAATGCTACTGCTGTTTCTACCACGAGCAACAATAAGACGACTATAGCCCGGGGAAAGAGCTCCAAGGGACCTGTAAAGAATTTTACAGTCAGGCACCCTTCGGCTGAAACGAACCGATCTGACGGTGGTGCAAAGAGTCCACCTTTGTCATTGTCACCTTCGAAACAGGAACCTCGTTCTCCACCTCCTAGGCCGCCTCCAGCTCCTCCCCTTGGTGTTCCTTCGGTTCATGCTTCTGTCAATAAGAGCGAGCAGCCACAGGGTTCATATCCTCCAAGACATCCTAACCATCAATATGCTCCAGCACCGCATGTTCCTCAACAGGCAAGCTTGGCACTGTTGAAACAGGCACCGGGTTCGAAGCCTCTGACTCAGCAGCAGATGCAACAGCAGTTCCAGGAGCAGCAGGCCCATGAACAGCGACTGAAGAAGAAGCAGGTTGAAGATTATCTGGCCCGTCAGCAGCGAGAAGAACAGCACAAGAAGAAGGAGAAGCCTCAGCCTCAGCCTTCTGATCCTGCTGCCACTGGCAATCCTATAGCTGTTTCTGCTGCTGCTGTTGGTGCTCCGGTTGCTGCAGCTGCTGCCACTGCTACGGCTACTGCTACTGCGACAGCAAATCAGCCCAAGCTTGACAAGTTACAAACTCAACAGGAAGAGTTGCGTCAGCTGCAGAAAGCACTTGGAGTTCGTAAGCAGCATGGACCGGTTGATGCTGGAGCCGTGACCAAGAGAAGAGAGTCGAAGCGAAAGAGAGACGGAGAGGTGATTCGTAAATTGCAGGCTATTTGCACCGAGGGAGATCCTACACGAATATACCGAAACCTGGTGAAGATTGGCCAGGGAGCTAGTGGAGGAGTGTTCATGGCATATCAGTATGGTAGCAACCAGTGTGTGGCCATCAAGCAGATGAACTTAGAGCAGCAGATCAGCAAGGAGCTGATTATTAACGAGATTATTGTCATGAAATCAAGCAAGCACAAGAACATCGTCAATTACATTGACAGTTATCTGTACAGTGGAGCTCTATGGGTTGTGATGGAATACATGGAAGGTGGATGCCTGACAGACATTGTATCATATAGCCTGATGAGCGAGGGACAAATGGGCGCAGTGTGCCGGGAAACGTTGCTAGGATTGCAGCATTTGCATGCCAATGGAGTGATTCATCGAGATATCAAGAGCGATAACGTGCTGCTGTCGCCCAAGGGAGATATCAAGCTGACAGATTTTGGCTACTGTGCGCAATTGACCGAGCACAACTCGAAGCGAACTACAATGGTCGGAACGCCGTACTGGATGGCGCCGGAGGTGGTGCACAGGAACGAGTATGGGCCCAAGATCGACGTGTGGAGTCTGGGAATCATGGTGGTGGAGATGATTGAAGGTGAGCCTCCATACATGGCCGAGAGCCCGGTGCGAGCCCTGTATCTGATAGTGACGAATGGGACGCCGCAGCTCAAGAAGCCGGAAAATCTGTCTCCGACATTTACCGACTTTTTGGCGCAGTCGCTGGAAGTGGATGTGGAAAAGCGGGCAGATGCCGAGGAGCTGCTGCGTCATCCGTTCATAGTCAAGGCCGACAGCTGCCGGTCGCTGGCTCCGCTGGTCAAGGCGTCGCGAATGATGCAGGCGAATGAGAATGCGCAAAAGTAACGAGATTTAACGAATGTAGGTGAATGAGGAATATGATAAATGGTGTGAATGGTGTGAAATGGTGAAAAATCTCTGTAAATTCGCTGTAAAATCGCTATCAAATCGCTCAAGGCGCAGGCTTTTAGCCGTTTCGGCATCACTTGACTTAATTGCTTTTGTGGCTTAAGAGAAAGAGATAGCATGTATGCAAAGATGATAAGAAAAAAGTAGAATCGAATGCAATAAATGATTATAAAACACACACTATATATTCAGACTCCATCAACACCTCAAACATGTCTAAGATATACATATATTGATCCTCCAAGACGCTGTCTTAAACCCCAATTGGGATATGCGGTGGGGTGGCCGGCCGTGTTACGTAATATCGTTTATCTGCATTAAAAAACACTATAAAAGCAGCGCCTAGAACGCGGCATTTTAACCTTATAACCCCCTTGAAAAAACATTCAAAATGAGCGAAGAAGAGTACGGTTTGAGCAACAGCTCGTATTCCAAGAAGAAGCTTAGTCATGAACGATCTCCAGACATGAACATTGCTGTACAGCCCGTCAGGAAAGAAGATCTCCAGCCGTCTTATGCTCATGAGGAGCGGGTGCCCCCTACAGGAACATATGGCAGTTTTATCAACAACCTCGGTGGATTTCTAGGATGTTTAGGAACAATTCCATGCTGCGTCTGCTGCCCTAATCCCTACAAGAGTGTTCAGCAAGGCCAGGTCGGCCTGGTGACGAGGTTTGGCGAGTTCTACAAGTCGGTTGATCCTGGCCTCGTCAAGGTGAACCCCTTGAGCGAGAAACTGCACTTTGTCGAAGTAAGAATCCAGG
The DNA here is from genome assembly GCA_030568895.1 of Casaregolazyma suthepensis. Lineage (NCBI taxonomy): Eukaryota > Fungi > Ascomycota > Dipodascomycetes > Dipodascales > Trichomonascaceae > Casaregolazyma > Casaregolazyma suthepensis. The sequence goes on from JAJMJB010000005.1 coordinate 133,282, forward strand.
TCATGGAGATTCCTCAGCAGGTGTGCATGACCAAGGATAATGTCAATATCAGGCTGTCGTCGGTCATTTATTACCACATTGTGTCTCCTCATAAGGCCAAGTTTGGGCTCTCTGATGTGGGCCAGGCCCTGATGGACCGAACTCAGACGACTCTGCGTCATGTCGTTGGAGCCCGAGTTTTGCAGGAGATTGTTGAGCGTCGTGAAGAGGTCGCTGAGTCCATCAAGGAGATCATTGACGAGACGGCCACCTCGTGGGGTGTGACTGTGGAGAGTATTCTCATCAAGGATATCATAATGAGCCAGGACTTGCAGGACTCATTGGCTTTGGCTGCTACGTCGAGGCGAGCTGGAGAGTCCAAGATCATCACTGCTCGAGCCGAGGTTGAGTCTGCCAAGCTCATGAGAAAGGCTGCAGATATCCTGGCCAGTAAGGCAGCCATGCAGATCCGATACTTGGAGGCCATGCAGGCAGTTGCACGAACAGCCAACACGAAGGTTTTGTTTATGCCGGGTCAGGGAGCCATTGAAAGCTTAGCGGCGGATTCCCTGGGTGCTGGTGGATCTGCTCCACCCCCTGAGGAGCCGTTAGTTGACTCGACTCGCTTGACTGAGAATGCTGCTTATTTGGAGGCGAATCTTCCTCATTGAGGGGTTGATTGAATGAGGAGATCTTCTCATTGACAAGGTTGCAGGTTGCAGGTTGTGCAGGTTGATGTGCTGGTATTGTTTAGCTCGTTCGTTTATGGCTGTTACGTATATTGACGTTAACGTTTATTGTGGAGAAGCTTTGTGGAGTTATGGTATGAGAGATGTAAGTTTTATAATTTAATTTATATGAGAGAATATGTTGAAAGTAGAATATTGGGAGATATATATTAGGAATAAATTGTATTATTTAGTATACACGAACAATTGTATTTTGAAGATATAACTTGATGTTGTTTTATCTCTCGTTTTATCTCTCGTGCTTTTCTCGCTCCTCCCTCGTAAGGCTGAACTCTCTGAAAATTTCTTAACTCTCACTCTCTCAACTCTCCAACCTCCAACCTCCACTTAGCATGCTGAAAAACATATTTCGGACACTTCCTCGAACTCACCGGAATCCAAGTGCATTGCAGCGGTCCATTCGACCTCGCTTAGCATATTCCACAGAATCAAATAGCATAGCCCAGGGCACAGAAAACCTGGACTCGGTAGATCTCTCTCCACAGGTCGAACAAGCGCTCAATGACGAGTTCTCAAAGTTCATCAAGGATTTCGCCATTGACTACGACTTCCTGGAGGAGAAATTGAATCTTCTGCAGGATTCCGCGTTCAGAGAGTCGGATCTCAAGAAGATACTGGACAGTTCGGACACTCAACTAGGCAGTGACGGCAATATCAAGGGACAAAGTGCACAGTACTCGAACGTGGTCATATCTGAGGCTGACCAGGCATACAGTCGCCAGGAGCTGTTTCTAAGACGGCTGTTCCATGCCAAATCGGCGGCTGCTGGCTCCTTCATTCAGGACACTTATCGTCCGTTTGAGAACCTGCACCACCAAAAGAGCATCAGAGAAACCACTCTGGCAACATTACTGGCAGCAGGTGCGCATCTAGGTCATGCCACGTCACTGTTTCGCCAGAACAACCAGCCGTTTGTGTATGGCATTCGAGACGGCATCCATATCATAGACCTGAACCAGACTCTAGTGTACCTACGTCGAGCAGCCAATGTGGTTCAGGGCATTTCCAACAAGGGAGGAGTCATTTTGTTTGTGGGGACTCTGGACGGCCAGGAAAAGACTGTGCAAATGGCCGCTGAACGTGCAAATGCCTACTACGTGCATAGTCGGTGGATCCCAGGCACACTGACGAATGCCAGCCAGATCTCCGGCACTTGGCCCCGAGTCGAAGTCAATATGGCCGATGAGCCGACTGGAAGAGAGCTTTCTCCGGAGCTGAAAAGGTCGATTGTCAAGCCAGACGTGGTGATCATCTTGAACCCTGTGGAGAACCGAAATCTCATCAACGAGTGCCGTCTGGCTCGAGTCCCCACCATAGGCATCATCGACACGAACTCAGAGCCGTCGTTGGTGACATACCCCATTCCAGCCAACGACGACTCGATCAGAACGGCCGATCTCATTGCGGGGGTTTTGTCGCGAGCAGCTCAGCAGGGCCGTGAAGACCGTCGGGAGGCTTTCAAGAGAGAGCCTAAGACAGGAGAGTCTACGGGAAAAGAGGCTACGGCACAAGAGCCTACGGCAAAAGAATTCACGACATGAGAGTTATCTACACACGAAATGTTATCTACACATGAGCTGTTATCTACACATGAGCTGTTATGTTACACAAGATCATGTTAACACAAGATCCATGTTAACACAAATTCCATGTTAACACAAGATCCATGTTAACACCATCCTATTATGTAAATACCGTAAATACCGTATATCATTATCCAATTTATTTGTTCCTGTTGTTTTACAACTTATCTGTTCTTTTTGTCTTCGTCATCTTCCTCGGATTCGTCCTCCGATCGCTCGTCTTTCTGAACATGCTCAAATACCAGTCGGTAAAGAATGCGGAATATCAAGACCAGCCAGTATATGTTCACGAGCTGGAGCGCCGATACCAGGCCAAACGTGATGTATTGCGATATCCAGCACTTGTACTGCTCGGTTTCCCAGTTGAGGGTGAAATCACCAACGGTTCGAAACTCAGTGAGAATTGACCATAGAAACCTCAGATTCTGATAGTGTCGAAGATAGATCCATATGAGCATGAATAGGACGAAAAACGGCCCTATCAGCACTGAGTCAAGGTAACTGAGAGTCTTGGACGAGGCCAGGAAGAAGTCAGAGATATCCATGGTGATATAGACAGCCAGCCCGATCTTGGTGAAATGGAACCGATAAGACAGGAAAATCAGGGCAATTGTGACGACATGATGGAAAAGCAGCTCGGCAAAGTCTTTTCTGTGTTTTTCCACCAAAACCGACACGACGCTCTGCTGAGCCCAGAAGGCCGACTGAAGCAGATAGAAGCACTTGAAGAGAAAGTCATTGGTTCGGTGCGGGAAACCCTCATAGAAAGCCCGCGTGTTGAAATACCACACAGGCCCGTTATACATGATATAAAGACCGAGAGAGCCGCTCAACCCGTAGTAGATGATGCAGTAGGTTTGTTCCATGAAGCGATGTATTCGGCCCTTTTTGGTGAAGCCAGCCTTGATGGCCAGAGGTCTCAGAAATATAGCCATGCAAAATTCCCGGAAAAACGTGAAAAACACCATGTAGAACATGACGAAGCAGAAGTCCTTCTTGCCTTTTCCATACTGGTCCGTTCCTGGGACTTTATAGCTGATGCAGACAAATGGGTACAGTACGCTATCTTCGCTAAACCCGGTAGCAGCCAGCCAGCTAACACCACCCAGAAAAACCACCAGCGGATTCACCCATGTATGCTTGAATGTGAATTCTCGGTATAGAAGCCAAGCGCGGCGCAATCCGGACGCCGGTTCGCTGCCAGGAACGCTACGCCGTCTTCCGTCTCGGAGGGTCTCTTGCTCGCCGCTGAGAGCCCTCTGCCTATTTATACTGGCCAAATTGGCCTTAGTACCGGCTCTGGTAGACAGACTCGGGCCGGAAGTATCACCCAGTTCAATGTTACCTATTGCAGATTGACGTCTAGATCGAGACATGACGGTCGGAGAAGCAGGAAAAAAATTACTAGATTATACGAAACAATGGCAAGATTATTTTTTAGGCAAGTGTGCGGAAACAAGCTTATCCTTTGGGTGAGAGTATTTGTTCTGAACCGGTTCTAGTGGGCAGCAATTGGTGTCGATTCAAGTTGCTGCGTTAGTTTAGAATGAAAAATTGCACTCGGAGCAAAGATATTGGTTGGAAGGAGGAAAAAGGAGGTTAGGAAGTTGGGGAGAGGTGGAGAACGGAGGAAATAAATACGGAGGGAAAAGAAGGAGTGGACGAATAGATGCATTATGTAATCAGAGAAGTGACGAAATCGCGACAAAATAACGCAATGGTGGTGGAAAAAGATGGCTGTTGATAAGGTTGAGCAAAATGGTTGAAGGCCCAACCCAACGAGTATACGATAAGGGGGAGGCCGACGTTTAGAAGTTTTGAATAGTTGATGTTTGTTGTTTATGCATTGAGGGTTATTCAATGTCATGAGGGTTATATAAATGTTTTAAATGTCTCAATTCTTCGTTTGTACGTGCATATAGTTGTGCTGCTGCTGCTGAGACGTTCCCGGCTATGCTGTAGATCTTCCGTATGGGAGACTGGACTTAGTTTGAGACGTTGATTCACGCGATTATGAAACTTTGTCAAATATTCGTTTAGGGTTTTTATTCGTTAAATCATATTCATATCAATACAATTATTAAAGAAATTTACGTATTTCATGCTCATAGTTGTCTATCTGTAGTAACTCAGTTCATGTAACTACTGTACTACTCTTAACCTGTTAACCTAGCAGATCACCAACATACAACACAACCATCAACACACTAAATTCTCAATTAAACCCCCCAAAACTTCCCAATCATCCTCCCATCTCCCATCTCTCTAAATCACCCCCCCTACCCCACATTTGTCTCACCTTCTCCCGATCACATGACCCTCCATCCCACACCTTTCGCCCCCGTTCTCAGCCACTACTTACCTTCTTACTACTCATGTTCAGATCTTCCGAGAAACAAAGTCCTCTGGATGCCGTAGTAGGTAAGTGTGTACCTCTCATCTCCCCCTATCTATCCTAACTTTTCAGTAAAAGCTACTGACCAGAATCTTACCAGTGAGAACTGGGAACTCATACTGGATGTATGCGATACCGTCAATGATGACCCCGAGGATGGCGCTAAGAACGCATTGACGTCTGTTTCCAAACGTCTCAACGTACCTAATGCCAATGTGCAGCTCTACACGTTGACGCTGGTACTTTCACTGGCTCAGAATTGCGGTTCCAAGATGCAACGGGAGCTGGCATCTAAGAGCTTCACCAATCTGCTGCTCAAACTCACTGCTGACAAGGCTGTGCATCATACCGTTAAATCCAAGATAGCCGAGGTCATGCAGACGCTCACGGAGGAGTTTCGCAACGACCCGTCGCTCCGTCTGATGAATGACGCTTACGTTTCGCTCACCAAGAACCACCCTAGCATTCAGCCTCCAGCCAAACCCGACAAGAACACTATTACTGAGGCCGACAAGAAACGTGAACAAGACGAGCTTCAACTAGCACTGGCATTGTCTTTATCGGAGTCTACTGAGAAACCGCAGCTCATGGCGGTATCTGGAGGCGAAGGTCGAACGATTGAACCCGATACTCAAAGTGCCCAGCCGGCTCCTGAAAAGCCCATTGGTAATACTGCGGCTACAGTTAAACGAGTTCGAGCTCTGTACGACCTTGCTGCTTCAGAAGAAGGCGAGTTATCGTTCAGAAAAGGTGACGTTATCATGGTTATCGAGAGTGTATATAGAGACTGGTGGCGTGGCTCTCTACGGGGACAAACTGGTATATTTCCTCTAAATTACGTGGAGCCGTTAGCGGAGCCGACGCAGGAGGAGCTTCTTAAGGAATCGCAGGATGAGCTACGAGTGTTTGAACAAAGCAGAAATATCGAGAAGCTCCTGGTGCTGCTGAACTCGGCCGATGCAAACTCAATTGTTCTGGCCGATAACGAGGACATTCAGAACCTGTATCATAGTACATTGGCAGTCAGGCCCAAGCTCATAAAGCTCATTGACAAGTACTCTCAGAAAAAGGACGATCTTATTGAGCTCAATGATAAGTTTCTCAAGGCTCGCAAGAAGTACGATCATCTGATGGAAGATAGCATGGCACAATACGCACGACGTCATTCGTCGTCTTCGCCTGTGGTGGGACGGCCGCCTTACCCGTCGCAGCCTCAAGGATTTCCGCAGGCTGCAGGTGATTATCGAAGAGCTAGTGCTTCTTTCTATCCTCCGTCGCTGCAACGTCAGAGTACGTATCCCGAGGAACAGCAGCATCAACAACAGCCGTTACCGCAGCAGCCATTACCGCAGCATCAACAGCCGTTATCACAGCAGTATCAGCATTCTGGTGGATTTCAGGAACCTCCAACTACTTATTCACCTTCAGCTGCAGCTGCTCGTTATCATCCCGTCGAGACGGCTCCTCCACCTCCACAGAGCACATACCCGAGTGCTCCATCATACCCACCATCTCAAACACCTTATTATAATGGATATGTATCACAACAAGCTCAGGGACCAAGTGAACCTACGGCAACGGTGTCGGAATATACGCAACAGCCGTCATATCAATACGGGACTTCAGCACCGCCATATAACGAGGAATATAACAGTAGCGGGGCCTACCAGACTGCATCAGTGCCGCCGCCAGCAAACTATTAGGGAGTATTAGGTACTGGCGAGTAGGATATGTTTATAGATAATGGTATTTATGGTATGGTATGGTATACGGGAGTTTGGTATACGGGAGTTTGATATACTGGAGTTTGGTTATTGTATGGTTATTTAGTAGAAGTCGTATGGCTATGATACTGTAGTTAACATATAACAGTATTGCAATATGAAATCTTAAAATTGGTACATTTCTGAAAATCTTCAATTTATCCCTTCTAAAACCCTCAATTCGCCTTTTCTAAAACTAATTATCATCTCTGCAATTTATCAAACGTCTAGTGCTCGTAATACGATATACCGTTTAGCTAACCTCTACTCATGCTTTATAATGGACACTATTTCAATGGATATCCCTACGACTGAACTTTAGTCCCGTTTCAGAAACTCCTCCTCCGTAATTTATAATAAATCATAGATTGAATGTATAGTTAATTATACCGTAAAATACAGTTAAAATCCACAGATAGTACCGCTTAATACGGCAACACTGTCTGTAACTCCAACGGACTGTTCTCATTAACGACTTGAGAATCATGCCAGATACGTTCCAGAGTCTCAAGTGAATGCATGGCTGTTTCAGCTCCAATGTGAACCAAGGCCCCAAATACCTGCTGTATCTTGGTTCGATGTTCATGCAGTACACTATGACGACCAGCAACAACAGCCATGATATGAACATGCAACAGTACATAACTTTCAGAAAGTTTTGCAAAACGCTGCTCATCAGGCAAACTTTTGTTGTGGATGTCTTTATCTTCCAAAAAGATAAAAAGTCGAATCATCCGCTCTATGCTTTCAACAACCAGATGGTGCCGATCGTCCAAACCAAAAAAGGCTGGATGCGTCAACAGAATGAGAAGAGCAGCTTCCAGCATAGCCTGATGGCAAATATCTTTCCATGAATACTGAATCACCTGGCCATCAAGTGTCTCTATGGATCCTATTGATGACTTGGGATAGTTTGTCAAGTCAAACTGAGGCGGCACCACTGCCGTTGGGCTGATCTCAACATGCGAACGACCTCTCTGGATCTCAGCCATGATCTCGGCAAGTTCGTTATAATGAACTGTGGCCTGGGCATCTCTGGCCCGGAGAAGAAGCTTCTGCAAGTTGCGGAATACCACGACACTGTCATTGTTGAATGCATAAAATAAATTGAAGCCCTTATCAGTGACAAGAGCCAGGTTGCGCAGCTGTTCGCAGGTTTCAGGATGGTCAGAGTCCATGAGAGCATCGATGTCTTGGAGAGTTTCCAGAGTAGCTCCGGCAGACAGCGACATGCCAGCCAAGAGATCGATAGATGCGAACCAGAGACGACAGAGGCTCAGAACTCTGGACGAGGATTTTATCGAAGAGCACTTGATGAAGAGGTCCCGAGCACCCTTGAGATGAGCAATCCACGACGGGGACCGAGCCGCAGCATCATCGGCCGTCAAAACCAGCATAGTCAACAGCATGGGTTCAGTCTGACTGATGATTTTGCGCTCGTCTGCCAAAGCCAACGAAAGAAGCTTCAGGCAGTATGAAAGATAAGTAAAGTGTGCAGTGTCGTCCTCTCTGGTAGGTGGGATTTTGTACCCTCTTGCGCCACAAGACAGCAGGGCCGCCAACAAGTAGGGATAACGCTTCGCGTAGGAGACGAGAATAAACCTGAAGGCGTCGTTCGACGTGGCGCCGAACGGAAGCATCACAAAGCACTTTGTGTGGTAGAAAAAACCAAAGTACTTGGTGTGGTTGAACGAGTCGTCCGACACCGGCACATCCCCAGCATCGCCCGCCATGGACATGGTGGCCTGGAAACTGTTCATGGACTTGGAGAAGGGCGAGCCGTCGCCGTGGGCGTTGGCGGGGACGAGATCGGAGTCATCGCCCAAGTTGAGAAGATCTTGCTCATTTAGTCCCATCTCAGCCCCGGCCCTCTGCCGATACAGATTGAGCATCTGGTTGAGCCCCTCTGCGAGAATGTTGATGTTCTTGGACGAAAAGCCCTCGGATGTCGAGTCCTGCTTGATGTACTCGTCTATCTGGCCGTAAAAGTCCGTGGTAGTCGGCGACGGCTGTTTCTGGAGGGTGCCATTGGCCTTTTTGCGTTGACGCTTTTCTACCTGAGCATTGTAATCCTTCTCGGTAAAGATCAGGGTTTTAGACCAGCCAAAGGGTTTTTCGCTAGCTACATAAAGACATTCTCTGCTGAACTGAGTGCAATGAGAACAAGTTGGTTTTTTTTCGTCGCACTAAAGGTTAGTTTAAGCTAGTTGACCAATAGTAAAGGGGATATACCTATACCCCATCTTCACCTTCACCCACAAAACAAAATACCCACCTTTAATTTGCGCTTCTTGCAGCTTTGGCATCCATTTTTACTATACGATCGGCGCTGTCGAGGCGGCGCGCCGGCCTTATCAGCAGATCTCTGTTTCGGTTCCATGCTGAGCTGAGCGGAGGGAAAAATTGATGAGATGGGAGAAGGCTGTTTAAGGAGTTTCTCGTGTCTTGTTGTCATATTAGGTCATAGCGGTATGTCGCATTATCAACAAGAACAACAGGTTAGTAGGGGTGTTTTTTGAGGAGGGGATTTGTTATTGATGTGTAGAATGATAGTCGATTAAATGATTTGGCCTCGAAAATCTCCGCTTTGCGTGGAGTAACCAATGATATCCATGCTCAGGCTTCGGATTATAATTTGATAGATTCGACGGTAGGTGGAGTAACCACGAGTGTAACCACGAGTGTTACCACGAATTGGTATTGTCTAACTTTAGACCGAATCTATGTCTAGCATGTTATCTTCCCTGAGAGGTTCGGCTACTAGGTTGGCCCGATCAGTGGCTAGTGGATACCCGATATGGAAGATGGTGGGGCTTGCGTTGTTGATTATATTTATTTTTTATACGTTATCCAAGTTTTTGTAGGGAAATAGGTAAAAGTTGTCCTGCGAGCCCGTTGATTTCTGCTAGTGTCTCGTTCGTTCTGCCTAACTCTCGTATACTCTGCTCTCTGCTCTCCTAACTCTCTCGTGCTCTCTCTCGTGGGCCCGCTAACCCTCTCGTGCCCCTGCTATGTCCTTTCCAAGCCGATAATTGCCCACCGCATTGCCCCACGTCATCTTCGACCGAGTCACCGGCAATTGCCGTCGAAGAGCCTTGAACGGGCCTTCGTTCAGCCCCAGAAATGCCTTGTTCAGCTGGTCCTGGTACGAGTTCTCCAGCTTGTTGATCTCCCTGACGATGGCTGCCGGCGAACTAGCACCTTCAGCCGTGAGCTCCTTGGACGTCTTCAGCCTGACGTTGCCGTCCTCGTAAAAATGCACATCGACCTCGATATTTCCCTGTAAACTTCCCCCCGAGCTGACTTTGTACCATGATTTCCACCGCCCGCTCCAGAAATTCGCTGGACTGTACTTGGAATCCACAATAGCAATCACCAGTCCGTCCTCCTGAGGATATATGCCAAACCCGCTTTCCGACGGATAATGTTCAGTGATATACGCCTTGACGGCCTGCTTGAGCTCGGAAATGTCCTGGGTTTCCGTGTATGGCTCGACATCAATGCTCTTGTTCTGTGCGTGGTCGTAGCGGAAACTATGCCCATTGACGGCATCAACGTACCGATCGCCCTGCTTGTTGAACGGACTCAGCACCGTCTTGGTATCCTTGGCAATGGTGAATTGCTTCTCGTTATAATTTCCAACATGAGTATCGAGACTTTCGATGAGTGCGGGATTCCCTTCGACGAGCTGTTGGAGATTGTCACGGATAATAAGAGCCTGGGGGTTAGTGGGCGGTGGTGCAGAGCGTGGAGCTACTTACTTCGCCGGGAGGTGCGTCGATGATGAAATTGCCGAGTGTGCTGGCGACTTTGCTCATGGTGAATGCTAGTTGTGTTTTAGTGATATGCCTGGTTGGGTTAGTGATTGTGTTTTTTGAGTTGTGTTTTCAAGTTTAATGTTGTGTTTTCTAGTGTGATGTTGCGTTTACAAGCCTTATGTTGTGTTTTCAAGCTTCATGTTGTGTTTTCAAGCTCCATGTTGTGTTTTCTAGTTTTTGTTTAAACATTTGATGTGTTTTCCAGGCTTTAAGCTAAATCACCATGGAATATGAGGACGTGCTTCTCAACCAGCCGGTGGTCTTTGATAATGTGAGTATACTAGCTGGATTATATACCTCCTATCGTAACGATTTCTCTAACTTTAGGGCTCTGGAACTATAAAAGCCGGCATAGCGGGCGAAGAACAGCCCAAGACCTTCTTCCCTTCCTAGTAAGTAAAAACCCCCCTAGCGGCTCAATTTCCCCTCTCGCTGACTCCCCAGCGTCGGAAGACCCAAATATTCTCGCATAATGGCCGGCGCGCTCGAAGGCGACCATTTCATAGGCTCCGATGCCCAGACCTACCGCGGCCTCCTCAAGATGAATTACCCCATGGAACACGGCATTGTCACCGACTGGGACGACATGGAGCGCATATGGCAGCATGTGTACAATAACGAGCTGAAGATCTCTAGTGAGGAGCACCCGTTGCTGTTCACGGAGGCCCCGCTGAACCCCAGGGCCAACCGAGCCATCGCTGCTCAGATCCTCTTTGAAACCTTCAACGTGCCTGCTTTGTACGTGTCAATTCAGGCCGTACTTGCATTGTACGCGTCTGGAAAAACCACTGGCATTGTTCTGGACTCTGGCGATGGAGTTACGCATGCTGTACCTGTATATCAAGGCTTCTCCATACCAAACGCCATACATCGTGTCGATATAGCTGGTCGCGATATAACGGATTATTTGCAGCAGCAACTACGAAAATCCGGTGTTCAACTCATCACTTCGGCCGAGTTGGAACAGGTACGTCTAATAAAGGAGAAACACGGCTACATAGCGTCGGATCCTCGTCGAGAAGAGAAGAAATGGCTCACTTCCGACTACCAGAGACGTCTGCGGCGACTCACGTCTGCTCCGTCGGACGCCTCTTCATCTGCATTATCCTCATCCAGTGCTTCATTAGGCACTGTATTCCGTCTCCCTGATGGAAACGACATAGTCCTTGGCCCAGAACTGTTCCGAGCCCCGGAAATCCTCTTCAGTCCCCATATAATCGGCTCTGAGTACAGTGGCGTGCATCAAATGCTACAGAACTCCGTATCGCGGTGCGACTTGGATCTCCGCTCTGCATTATGGGAATCCATCGTACTGTCAGGCGGCACGACTCTCACCAAAGGCTTTGGCGATCGGCTTCTCAACGAGCTCAAAACACTGGCTCCTCGAAACACCAAACTCAAGATATTTGCTCCTCCTGAACGAAAATACTCCACCTGGGTCGGAGGTTCCATCCTCGGAGGACTCAGCACCTTCAAGAAGATGTGGATCTCCGCTGAAGAATGGCATGAAAACCCCGATATAATTCACATCAAAAATATGTGATAATTCACGTCAAAAGCATGAAAGCTCCGAAATTCACGTTAAGAACATGAAAGCTCCGATAATTCACGTCAAAAACATGTGAGCCCGTCAACATGTAAACCCGATTCACATCAAAACATGTAATATTTAAATGAACACTATATACATCTAATGCCGCTAACTGAGAAGAAAAGCACCCTGGCCTTCGTGCATCGCCTTGTGAAGCCGGTCTCGTAGAACCTCCTTGGAGCTGTAATCAGGCAGCTTGAGATAGTTCGCGCATGTCATGACACTGGGCAAAAACGAGTCTCTTCCAAACTGGCCTTCCTGCTGCTTGAGAACAACGGTGAAACTGGGATTCAGAGCCTGGAATCCTCCTATGGGCAACTTGGGACTGCCCGTCATGAATTGCAAAAACTGGCGTCGTTCTCCTTCGTCGAACTCGTGCATCACCTCAATCAAGTACTGAATCGTCTGGCTTTCTTTCGTGTATCCATGATCTGCTTTGATGGCCTCATACAATACCGACACCGACCAATCCTCCTCTCCCTGGCCACACAACGATGATAGTTCAACAGGCGTAAATGCCTGCAATGCAGAAAACGGAAACACCTTGGAGAAGCCCGTGCGGAATGCCTCAATCTGAGCCTCAATGCCACTGCTCAACGTCATATCAACCACAAGGTCCACGTACTGTTGCGCATTCTTACTAGTGACTGCCGTGCCAGTTCCGTTCTCAATAAGATTGATATTCGAGTACCCAGGCAAAGTGAAATCCAGCATCATATGCTCAACCTGCGAAGCCCTTGCTTTATCCTTGCTCATCTCCAGAATCACCTTTAACGACGCTGCTAGCTGCTGATCCACACTTGCAATAGCCTCGACTGACGGGGCAAACGTATCCAAAGCAACCTTGAAAAACGCAGGACTCAGATTGATATCGATTATTCTCGAGTCCAGCATCGACCTGGCAACAAACATTCCTAGTGTATGAAACAGCTTGATGACTTTTTGGCCCTGTGAACTTTCCAGAGTTTCCTTATCCATCGGCGCCGGGAATAGTCCAGAAACTGAAAACGCATACTCATGATTATAATTAGGGTCTGTTCTCCACATCTTGTATTGCTTCATGGAGAATGCCTTAGACACGAGAGTATAAAATTCCATAGTAGGACCCAAGCCAGTTCCCTCCTCGTCAAAAAACTCAATCTCCAAAATGTTAGGCGAAGATCCACAAAGTTTCATAACACGCATAGCACTGTGCAGAATGTGATCACGAGAAACACGAATCTTCTGTCTCAACAGTCTTCCCATTTGATGACGGCTATCCTCCCTAGATCGGCCATCAGATCGGCCTGAGTTGCTGTTTCCATGCGACCGAGAATTCTGCCATCGATTCATTGACCTTGAATATCCAAAAGAAGTCGACTGCAAAAAGGCATAACGAGTATTAAACGGAAAGAGAAACGGGCACAGTCGAGTAGCATCCACCATCCACAGCGGCATGATTCCAGATGCCATAATTAACGGTTCGTCCAGCTGCCTGTTCAGTTTTGCTGTAAGTTTTGAGGAAATAAATATCGAATCGTTAGCCCGTAATTTGACATTATCCAAGTCAAACAGCACCGCCAGCATCTTCAACGTCACAGCAGTAGCATCGTCGCTGCCTAGAGAATCCGGCAGATACATTGATGGATCCCAGTGTGACAACTCCGTTGCATTGTCGGACTGCTGCTTGTGAAGAGGCTCGCCTTCGACCTTTTTATAGTTGATCGTGAAAACTTCGTGCCAGACCTCAGAAGGAAACGCCTTGCCGTGTAAAGACTCCAGTTCATCATGTGCCTCCTTTTCCTTATTTTCGAATTTACAGTAAATGGCACTCAAAATGGTACTATCATGCGGTATCACTTCACCATCGATGGAAAACTCAAAATGCCAGTTATCATCTCCCTTCTTGATTCTCTCATCACTGGCTCCTGCACTTGATCCCCCTCTCTTCTCACTCTCCTCCGCAGGCTCATCCAAATCAATATCGTTTGTCGTCTCTTCCTCCTCGGGATTCCTGTCTCGAAGCCCAGTAGCACTGGCCAAAGCTGCAATAGTATGCGACAGTGATCGCTCAGAACCAAACATCCTTTCCACTCCCCTAGCCGTCTGAGAATCACTGCGTCCTCCACTCATAATCTTATTCAAGGCCACCTTGGACTTCAGAAAATCGTCGACAGCCTTAAAAGCGGCAATTGCCTGTATAGATAGAACAATTTTCCGAAAGTGAGCCGGTAAATCATTATCGTCGTCTTCGCTGACCAGCCTGATTCGAATTTGCCTTGCCAACATTCCAGTCCCGCTTGATCTTGATGGCCCCTCCGATCCCAAAGAAATAACCTCAAACCGTTCCTTGCGTGCCAGTAGCTCCTGAAGCTTCTCTACCAAAACTACAAAATGATCATCCTCCTTTCCAGCGGCCCTTTTAGAAAAAGTCTTGAAAAATGCTGCCCTGTATTGCTGTGACGAAGGGCCAACCGTTAGAATATCCAGTAACGTGTCCAATACGCCAGAAAACATCAGTTCAAAGCTGCTTGTGTGATCAAGAATTAAAGCAAAGTCTTCCAGATACTTATCAAAGTTCTTGTCACGCTTGGATAAGTTCCCCACAACAGCTTTCAAATTGGCTAGAGTTTGAGCAGCTTCTTCTTCGTAAACCTGTGAATCGACATTCCCCGAGCAATATATCTCCCGAAAGAGCTCAGCGTCTTGTTTGAGATGATCCTTCAAGCCCTTGAAGCTGCTGTGCGAAAGAAAACTGTGCGAATCCGTTCTTTCCGATGCATTCTCGTTACCCCTGTCTTCATCCTCCTCCTCCTCGCTCTCCTCTTCCTCATCCGAGTCCTCCACGTCTTCCTCCTCCTCCGAATCATCCTCCGAGTCTTCGTCGTCCTCCTCCTCGTCACGTTCCACTTCTGATCCTGAATCCCAGTCCGGCCTCTTCTCTTCTCCCCACCCAGACATCTTCTTCTCCACCTCAGATATGATTCCCAGTCGATAAAAAATAGGGCGATAAACGTTAGGCAGCTTAATTAGCAGGAGCTGGCCAATTTCGAAACCCCCAAGAACCTGCCATGACATTTCGGTCTGTGAAAGAATGGTTGCAACTAATGAAGTCAGATCCGTCTGTTCGAGCACTAGATGAAGCATTTCAGGCTCTAGTAATGATAAAATGCGAATCAGAGACGCAACAACACTCTGCCGAACACTCTTATCGACTGAAGAAGAAAATACATCCAGCATTAGAAAAATAGCAGCCTTGGAAAAGTGCAAGAGATATTCTGGAGCCAAATCCATCAGCTTCTGACGCCTTTCATCTAGAAATTTCAACTCATGAGATGACATGTTCTCCCTAATGACTCTGAAAGGCCCTGAAAGAATGCTGGTATTTGGCAGGCTCAGTTTGTTTTGAGAAACATAATCGGCTTTCGGGAATATGTTTCGAATGATTGATAAAGAAATGACAAGAAGCTTTCGGTCCCCATGAATAAGCTCTTGAATGATGGGGCCATTATCCTGCCTGATGAAGTCGGAAGAGTCAAAAATAGGGGTATGACTGGTGAGAATCTGAAAAAGCAGATCACCGACTTTCTCCTCCACAAGCAGAGCAGCAACATTGCTGAGTGATTTGGCAAGAGCATTAATGGCCGTCAGAATGTCTCTTTTGATATCCTGTATGGCTGCAGATGATAATGATGGGTTTAAAAGGGTCAATAGCTTCTTGACCAACTCATCAGATGCAAGTTGGAATAGTTTGTCTGGTTGATTGGCGTAGCTCAAAATGATGCTGCAAACGCACTCGCAGCCCTTCTGGCAAACCTTCTCGTCGGGGCTGTCCAGCACATTTTGCAGAATTGGCATGGCATCCTTGATCATGGAAAAGTCGGCCTCCAACGATATGTTTTGGCACATATTGGCAGCCGTCGACAATGCAGTTCTTTGGACGTGGCTCGAAAAGAAATCAAGGTATGTCAGGCATGCAGCGAGCCCACCTTCCTGTAAAATACTCTCGGCGCAATCCACAGATATTCGATGCAATGTAGAAAGAGCCTGCTCAGCCAGATCAATGTACTGGATTTCAAAGAGCTTGGCGCACAGAGCCGATACAACACCGCAGTTCACCAAGGCGCCAACTGAAGACGGCAGGGCCTCGATTAGATTAGACAGATTTCTAGTAGCCAGTAACAAGATTTCTGGTTTTTCGGCAAAGGCAGCGTCCTGCAAGATATCAACGAGCTCGTTTCCAAATGCATCGACGGGGAAATACGTGGTCAGAGAATCCTCGTTAGAGACCAGAAGATTCTCTGCCAGCTCATCCAGCCCGCTCATTAGGACGCTGTCGTCGCTTCTGTCCCTCAGGGCAGCCAAAACCGGGCCAACTCTGGTGGAAAAGCCCAGGAAATCATTAGTCAATGCGTTCAGAAGCCGGTGATTCATTAGACCAAACTGCCCCAAACTTCTAGAAGTATCTGACGATAGACCGCTGGATGAGAAGAAAAGCGATCTTGCGCCGAGTCCATGGGGGTCAGAAGAAAGGTTATGGGAGTCATCGTCGTCATCCACATCCACATCCTCCTGAGCATCGTCATCGTCTTCCTCCTCCTCCCTGTCTCTTTCTTCACTACCCTGATTAGATTCATGGTCTTCCCGGTACGACTGCGGATAAGAAGATGACGGCTCATACATGTCGGCCTCGTCATCGAATTCATCGATATTGACAATTCCACCCAGCCCATCGTGGGCCTCGTCGTCATCATCGACCTCCATGACATCGTCTCTCATGGTCATGAGGCGCTGCAGAGCGTCCTCCGATTCGTTAGGGGAGTCCGAGTACTGATCCGAGTCGTCGCCAGCATTATGGTGATACCTGGACGGCTCATGCTTGACGGCGGGCGGTTCTTTCGGCTTGGAGGACGAAGCGCCGTCGCGTTTGGCTACCATGATGAGGGCCAGCTGAGATTATGGCGAAGCGTGGCAAGTGAGGCAATATATTGGGGCTGATTGCAGGTCGGCGAGCAAAGCAGGGGGCAATCAGCGGGGGAAAGTAGGCGGGTTTTGCACGATAGATGTACAGTAGACGTGCAAGACGGACAAGCGTACAAGACGTATGATAAACGCACAATCGACGTACAATAAACGGATTCTGCGACTTCCTATACCTGTAAAGGGCTTGGCAGCGGTAAGCCTAGACGTTGCGTCACGGGATTTTGAGCAAAATAAAAGACAAAATACACAAATATCCAGAATACGTCAGATCAACAACAAATGCAGAATAACCGTTGCAATCGTTCGGGTTATACTGCGACTTTATCCTGGTTATTATAGCAATATGATGTCAGAACATTAAGTTTATCACAAGAGTCGCAGGTTATTTCCAGCAGGGCACGGCTGTGCAGATAAAGAAGGAAAATGAAAAAAGATGGAAAAAGCAGAGTTTTAGCTAGCTCTTTCCACCACCATGGTCAAACTTGATTTATCCCATATGCGGTACTTGTCCGACGATGATTTCCGAGTACTTACGGCGTTTGAAATGGGCTCTAAAAACCACGAGGTCGTTCCAGTGTCTCTGGCGACCAAAATCTCCAACCTTAAAGGCTCCAATGTAGCCCGATGTATAAGTAATATAGCCAAAGTGAAGTTGATATCGAGGCTGCGAAATGCTAGCTATGATGGCTATCGTTTGACGTATCAGGGATATGATTATTTGGCGTTGAAGGCTCTGGTGAAGCGCGAATCAATCGTAGCTGTAGGAAATCAGGTCGGTATAGGAAAGGAATCCGATATCTTTGTAGCTCAAGATAAACATGGAGAACAGACGATTCTGAAGATTCACAGGCTTGGACGAACTTCATTCAGATCAATCAAGAACAATCGAGACTATCTAAAGAACCGCCAGAGTGCCAGCTGGATGTACCTCAGTCGGCTGTCTGCTCAGAAGGAGTTTGCATTTATGAAAGCATTATACGACGCTGGGTTCTCAGTTCCGGTGCCTATTGATCATTCTCGGCATCATATAGTCATGTCTTTGATCGACGGGTTTCCTATGCGAGCATTGAAGGAGCACGTTGATCCTGGCCGGCTGTATTCTACGCTCATGAACTTCATAGTTCGTCTGGCCAACCAGGGGCTGATTCACTGTGATTTCAACGAATTTAATATCATGATTCGCGAGGACTTTGACCGAGAAGACCCTGATCAGGAAATTGTCGTCATTGACTTCCCTCAGTGTGTGTCTATCTCTCATAGTGATGCTAAGAGGTACTTTGATCGAGATGTCAAGAGTATCCGGGATTTCTTCAGCAAAAAGCTCAATTACGTGTCGGAAGAGTATCCTGATTTCGATAGAGATGTGCTTAGGGTGGGGAATTTGGACCTGGTGGCCGAGGCCAGTGGGTTCAGCAAGAAGGAGATCAAGGAGTTTGAGGCGACGATGGCATTGAGCAGAGAGAGTATAGGGGAGGGGGAGGAGAATGAGGAGGGTGAAGAGGAAGAGAATGAAGATGATGAAGAAGAGGAGGAGAATGAGGATGAAGAGGAGGAGGAAGATAATTACGAGTAAATATAAATAACGACGTTGGTTAGAAAATACATTGCATGGTATATTGCACCGTGATGCTTTGATCTCAGCTTCTAACTAACCACATCAACGAACACAAAACAAACACAGAACAAACACTCCAAAAACTCTAACTAGCGAGTCTTACAAACTGTATTCCTATATCCCGTTCTTCTCTCGTGTTTTTCACCATGCTATATAAAATCACCGAAACCCTCGTAGACGAACTCTCCTCCTCCTCCTACGGCCCTGAAACCGTCCTTCCTCTCTCTGATCTCGACAAAAAAGACGGATTTATTCACCTAAGCGTCAAATCTCAAGTCCAAGGAACTCTCAATCAATTCTTTAAAAACATATCTAAAGTATATATATTACATGTCAATGGCCCCAGTAGTAAAGACGATGAACAGATAGCTGATCTTCAATGGGATTGGGTTGCAAGCAGAAACGAGTATTTTGGACATTTATACCGAGATCTCAAAAAAGGGGATATAGCTCGAGTTCAGGAACTGGAGAAATCAGGCGATAGTTGGATATTCAATTAGTACAGGGAGTTATAGTAATATAGTATCATC
Source organism: Casaregolazyma suthepensis (assembly GCA_030568895.1). Taxonomy (NCBI): domain Eukaryota; kingdom Fungi; phylum Ascomycota; class Dipodascomycetes; order Dipodascales; family Trichomonascaceae; genus Casaregolazyma; species Casaregolazyma suthepensis. The sequence continues at coordinate 152,267 of JAJMJB010000005.1, forward strand.
TCGTGAGTCTATACGTCTGGACTTCTCCACACCACCATGTATTACCTCAATGGAGCCGTGGTCTCAGTGCTCAAACATACCGTTTCGAAGCTCCAACAACCCTGTCACTATGCATACTTCATCTGCCTAGGCACTAAAGTCGAGGAACTGCTTTCAATGGTGCAAAACTCAGGCCTGAGGTCCTCTGAGGTCACAGATCGCGTGCAGATCGAGTGCGTGGACAGTATAGCTGATCTTATCGACAAACTAACGAACGTGAACGGGATTTTTACAGAAAACAACTTTCCAAATGCTGTAATTGAGTGTATTGTAGTCTATGGGTTTATGCATTTCGTTAAACGGCCCTACACGGGGCAGTCGATCTCGGCCATGATCCATATGATCAGAGACTACGCGAGGGCTGGGAATAGCGTGTATTTGGCTGATAATGTCAAGCTGGATTTCCGAGTGCCGTTGCTTGACGAGGGCGAGTCCGTGCAGCTGTCACTGAGCCAGATCTTGGAGAAATGGTGTGAGGTGGAGGTTGTACGCAGTGTTGATCAAGGTTCAACAGATTCTTCTAGAGCTTCGCCTTCCTCCTCTCCTATACCCTCATAATCCTCCTCCTCCTCACCCTCCTCCCCCTCGCTCGGCATCCTCATTCGATCCTCCACCGGCTCTTCCTCCTTCACAAACTCCCTGGGCCAGTACCCATATCGCATCCAATCCTTCACATTCATCACTACGTTGGATATTTCGCCCTTCACCTTCATATCATTACCCGGATCGTCATGCAAGCTGACTATTACATAACCTCCACGTCGAACAAAAACGGTATTACGGAATCTAGGAGGCATGGTAGCCAGAAGCTCGTTGGTCTCCAGCTCAAGTCGCTTTGATTCAGACCCAGGAACTGCTACTTCATATAGGTTGTTTCCCCTGAGTTTCACGACCGAAACAACCAGCTCATTCGGCTTCAATTCATTCGGAGGCTCGCCGATCTCCTCAAGCAGTCGTTGAGCAGCTTTGGATTTGCCCATTGGTGAAAGAATGAAGAAATTTTCACAGCCTGTCGGTTATGTAAGCTGGCGACAAGGGCCCTATTCTCATGAAACGATGCGTATTTTATCTTTGTTATATGAATTACAGAAATATTTACGTTGAAATGTCATTTTGAAGGCCCCCATGTACTGTGCTTAAACTACGGTAGATCTCAACGAACCACCTCCTCCTTCTGCTTGTCGTAATACGCAATCAAATCGACCTTGAACTCTGTACATGCTATGCCAAATAACTTGAGAAGCTGTGTTTGTTTGCTATTGAGAGGTTTTCCTTCAATGCAGACTGTGTGTTCGTTGGACAGCTCGACTTTGCCCTTCACAAGCCGACTGGGCACTCCCAGGCCTCGAATTGTGGATTCTAATGAATGTGCAAGAGGAACGTCGTCTTCTACGGGTATTTGGCCTCCTCGTGAGTATACTGTGCCGGCAGGAAGCGTAAACGTCACTGGAGAAACAATCCCAGCCCGTGCGTAGTCCAGCTTGACAAAAGACTCGAAATAATCACGGACGACCTGGGGCTCCTCGTCGGTCATCAGCAGGCCGATTTCGCCCACAATCATGTCGCTGAGTTTGTGCAAGTTGGGCTGATGCTCGTCCTCGAGGCTGCGTCCTAGGGCGACTTTCATGACTCGAGTATGACCGAAGAAGATCCGGCTGCCTTTCCAGTCGTTTCTGACGTTCTTAAGAAATGTGTTTCGCATGTTTTGCACCTTGAAGGCCCAGGTGTAGGTGTAGTTGTCGATACATTGGTGGATTTCCTCGACGATCTTCTCCTTGCCGGCTCTGGTGAGTTTCTCGGCTTTAGACAGGGTGACTAGAGGGTGTTAATGAGACGTTCTTCTCTTTTAATTTATGCTTCTACTTACCGAGCTTGGCTCGTTTGGATTTCGGCATTTGTTCTGAAAAATTATTTTTCACACCAAATTTTTTTCTTGGGGATTTTTGGCCCAATCTGAAAAACAGCGTTGAACAGTGAAGAATGCCGGGATTTCGAATAACACCGGGGGATTTAGAGGAGTTTCATGTTGTTCATTTTGGAGCAAAAGCTCCTGAGGGTTCGATCATGGGGGGGGAGATGCAGGAAGCTGAGAAAGGTGATGTCTCTAATGTCTCTAATGTCTCTATTGATACTTCCTTTGATACTATAAGATCTGATAACCTAAGTTACCCCGAAGAAACATTGAACGAAGAACAAATTGAATGGTTTAAAACGGTGGGAAATAAGAATGAGAAGATGCAGGGAAACAAATACGAGGAAAATTCCCAAAAAAGCATTGAGGAGTCGCCGGCTGGGGTGCCTGGAGCCCAGAGATCAACAGAACAATACGAGGAAACATTCGGGGCATTTGCCGATTATCAGAGGAATCTGGATACGGGAGTGGATAGGGAGTTTGTTGAGTTGGCACGGAAATACAAGGTCGGGAATTATTATCCTAGTTTGCCGGTATTTTTGAGGTAGTTGGGTTGATCACAGGGTTAAATCGCGGGTCTCTAGTAGTTGTTGTTGGCTACTATGGTGGTTACTATGGCTGTCTAGTATGGCTGTTGCCTGTCTGCTCTCTCAATAATACCTATCTCCAAAATCCCCAAGCCCCGGAATAATGTACTTGTCCTCATTCAGACAATCATCAACTACGCCTACAATGACCTTCACCCTTGGGAACTTGGTCGTGAAAGCCTCAATGCCCTCCGGTGAAGCTATCAGGTTGAGAAACAGAATGCGCTCCTGAGGAACTCCCTTGGATATCAGCAGCTCCACAGCCATCATTGCTGAGCCTCCAGTAGCCAGCATGGGGTCCAAAAGGAAAACATAGCGTTTCTGGATATCGCTGGGCAATTTCTCGTAGAAAAACTTGGGTTGAGCCGTTTCTTCGTCTCGTTGGATGAGCATCTTGCCGATACGAACAGATCGACAACAGTCTCTGAGGCCCTGCTCCATGCTTTCCCCGGCTCTCATTATGGAAACTCCGCAGATTTTGCCGAGAAATTTCACACCATTGAACTTTTGTCCCGTCGGCGATGTCACCGTGTTATCGGCCGTAGGCAGTTGATTCAGGCCTTCTTCGACCAGAAGTCGAATGATCCGGTTGGAATAGAAGATAAAGTCCGAGCGAGGAGTGTCTCGATCTCTTATGATGGTGAACAGGCCTTTTACTTGGTTGTTTTGAGGCAGCGACAGCACGGTGGCCGGCAGTTGTTTTGGCATTGTTTGGCTGGTTGCTGGTTTGGCTGATTTGGCTGTATAAAAAGCAGAGGAATATCGGGCGTGGCCGAAAACGGCACATTTGGCGATAAGAAGCAACGGTGAGAAAGATAACAGGGCGGGAAAAGCAAATAGGGGGGAAGAAGTTGATGTCATAAATATCCATTAAATCTTAATATAAATAATCTGCGGAGAACTAGCATGGCTTAGCTCCTAGGCTATCTCAGGGTACTCAAGCCTCTCAAGCTATTCACTCCACTACTCACCATTTAACCTCCACCTACCTCACCCTCCATGCAAAACTAAATCATTGTTAATTCCCATAACACTCGTAACGGACGGCGTCAGCTCTTCCAGCGTCGGTCGGCCGGCAACATTGGCGTACTCTGGCGGACTTAGAGGCACGTCTGAGTACACCGGGGGAACCTCGTCGTCCCATGCGATCCCAAGCCCGCTTCGATCAGTGATAATCACGCTGAATTGCATTCGTAGAACTCGCGCTGCTCCTGTAGGTATGCTTTGTCTGGACGACTTGCTGGCATGGCTTTCTTCTGCAATCACCAGCTCCACGACCAGAGTATGCGTCACTGCAAGCCCAAATACCGGATCAACCACTCGACAGCATATATCATTCGGTATCAATATATCAGTAGCACTGAACTCGATCTTGCCTTTGCCGGAAAAGTCGCTCTTCCATCCTTCTCTAAACTCTCCAGATGCAACTGTGATGATCTCTTCCAGCTCCTTGTCGTCGCTGCGATTGGCCTTATGCTTGCCTTTCTTGGCCATGCTCAGGCTCGTCTCGTCGTGATGATCTGACGGGACCTGGCCAGTGGAGTTTGCAGCAGGGCGGGTGTTTCCAGTTTGTTGTGCGTTTCCTGCTGTTTGTGCTGCTGCCTGTGCATTTGCAGCTCCCTGTTGTGCTGCCGGCTGCCCGAACTCAGCATAACTCGGCGCTGAGCTATCCACCGGTATCTTATGCTTATCGCAAACTCCCCATGCCACTTTAATAGTCTCGTCTAATCTCCAGTTGATCTTTCTCATCTTCCATTTGGCCGTACGGTTCCCCACATGGTTCGTAACTCCTTCCAGAGCCAAATCCAGCGCAAAGTACGACTGCGGATATGCAACGGGCGGCATGGTCAGATTGGCCACCAGGTCAGTCGGTGGAAATACTCGAGCCGAGTTCTTATCGGGGCCCTTGATGACCGATCTCGAGATGTTTATAGGCACAACCAGCTTGATAGGTGTCAACTCAGCAGCTCCCTCGGCCAATTCCTCGGGAATAGCCTCGGCTTCCAGGTAGTACGACACGCTGAAAACAGAGTTATCGCATGTCGCCGGAAGAGATCCTGGAAGCAGATGGCTGAACGGGTAGCCGTGCTTTCCCCGAGGCAGCTTGGCCGTATGCTCGAGCACGTGCCAGCTAGCAAGCTCCGTCGTGTGAAGTCTGCAGTTTTCGCATTTCTGGGGATTCAGGCGCTTCTGCGTGATTGTTTGGCAGATTTTCAGCTCAACCTTGGCCATGGCAAACGGCTTCTCTTGACTGACGACAACATCGAATATTCCACTCAAAAGCGTGCCTGTGGACTCCTGAGGGTGTCCGTAAAGTACCAGCGGCGGCGACTCGATGCGTATGTCGAGGTTTACCGGCCAAAGCGTCTGTTGGGGGACCTCTGGAGGAGTCTGTGAAGCCAAGGAGCTATTACTGGCAGATTTTTCCTTCTTGAAAGAGCCTGCAAATCCCGAGAGAATGGGGCTTCCTCCTATGGCAGCCTTGCTCAGAGGCGTATGGTGGTGTTTACCGGATATTAGAGGCATAGGCTGGGATGTGGAGGAAGTGGCCCATCTCAGCCTTTTATCAGTGCGGGCGAGGAAAAAAATTGTTATGGCAGTTTGGCTGGGGAGGGAAGGGAAAGGTTGGAGACGGACGATAGGGGATATAAATAAATAGCTATATGTTACATTGGAATCACGACAGATCGGAATCAATGAGGATTATATTTCTTTTGCCAGCAGGTTTGTTGCTTGTTGGAATCCAGTGATGATTTGGTGCAAAAGCACGGGGGAGAAACATGGATGTCAGCCGTGTGGATCAACACGACCGATGCGATAATGTTGAGGGAAGTTCGGTAGGGGTATGGATTTGACTAAGGCTTAATTGGGGTGTAAACGGTGGGATATTCTGTAGTATATTCGGTGATTTTTCTGTGGTATAATCTGTATAACCCTCGCTGCTCCCCAGTATCCCCCAGCCCACGTTCCCCTTTGTGACATTTTCAATCATTGTTAAACATTATAAAGGTGGGAAGCCGTGGACGTTCCATTTAAGCTCACGGCCCAACTAGGCAGCTGCATCCGGATACTCAAGCCGGTGCACGCCTTGACAGAGAATTAAGTTCGCCAAGCCGGCCAAAGTCGCCGCAGGCAGGGAAATGTATGATTTTGTAAGGGTGGGATATTCAGGGTCCGAAGGGCTGGAGGATATGTTAAAAATGTATGGATCAGCAGAGGAGGGAGTATAGCTGAAATTTCAATATTAAGGGTATATATAAGTAAGATAATAAGATAATAATGCTGTAATATTATAAGATATTAAGATATTAATATAATAAATCAATAAATTATTAAATTAATAATTAAATTTATTAGATATTCCTTCCTATTCTTGTATTCCTACACTGTCTCTCTCGTGTGCTTCCCCCCGGGTAACTCTCAAATTTTTCAGCCAAATCCACCACTCTTACGGCCACCACCATGATCTTCACAAAATGGCCTACATCTCCACAACAATGCATTAGATCACTATCCCTGAAACAGCTATCTGCTGTTCGATTTGCATCTTCCATCATGGGTTCTTTACAGCCTGCTCCAGGATCAGTCAAGGAGGCTCGAAGAGAGGGCCGTGGACCGGCTTCTGGACGTGGAAAAACAGCCGGACGAGGCACAAAAGGTCAGAAAGCTCGAGCCAAAGTTCGTCAATGGTTCGAAGGTGGACAAACTCCGCTGTTCAAGCTGTTTCCCAAGGTTGGGTTCAAGTCCAAGCTCCCTAGGTATCAGTACCTTAATCTGGATCGGCTACAAGGCCTAATTGACAACGGCCGTTTAGATGCATCGAAACCTATAACTATGAAAGAGCTTTACCGGAGTCGGTACTTTGGAACTATGCCTCATGGAGTGAAATTACTGGCGGGGAATTTCGACAAGTTCAAGTCTAAGGTGAATATCACGGTCTCAAAGGCCTCAAAGCTGGCCATTGAGCAGGTGGAACAAAAGGGTGGGTCGATCCAGACGGAATATTACACCAAATTCGGGCTCAGAGTGCTGTCACGGCCTGAGGCTGCATTGAGGAAATTTGGGCGTATTCCACTGCGTGCTCGACCTATAGATCGACGAAATATCGAATATTATAGAGATGAGGAAAGACGTGGATACTTGGTTGGAAAAGAAGGAGCTCCATCTGTGAAGCAAACATACGTTCCACGGCCCAAAGTATCACCGTTGTTGGAAAGCCTGCAGCGACTGGAACGTGATAAAGAGCATTACTCGATTGGAGCCTCGAGCGGCTTTTATCGACATTACAGGGTTTGATAGTAGGGTCGATGGTAGGGTATCAGTAGTACCGTATCGATAGTACGGTCGATAGTACCGTCAGCACTACTATACGGTTCATGTACATATTCAAAAGACAATTGCTTAATTGCAATGTAAATAATACACGTTTTTTACACTTGCCTTGTCTAGCAAACGGCATCCAGAAGTCGAGCGGGGTTGGCTCGTATTCGACACGGCTATCGACGTCTATCGATGGTTGCGTATCTCATCGGAACGCCGAAGAATACCCGTCAAAGCCAACAAATCAAATCAATTGAATTAAACAAACGCCTCATGTACGATTGATTTGATGTCCTCGCTTTTTTCCGCCCGTTTATCTGGCATAAAAGTCGCATTAGGTATGTATGCCGTGGAATCACTAGTCTCAATGACTCGGAAGTCGGTTCTCCGACCTTCACCGGCTCCCCGCATGTACAACGCAAAGTGTTAGTCACCCAGTTTCAAACGGCCAAGGTGAAGAGTGTATAGGGAGAATGAGCAATTGAATGATGTTTTAATAATGGTTATTGACATAAATTCCAATTGATAAACTAGCTGTATGTATTTGTACTTTGTAGCTGGCTGTATAATACGTGTGGCTATATAGTGATTAGATCGACATCCGTTTTATCTCATTTGAGGCCCGGGGTTAGGTCCACCAACCATTTTGGAAAGAAGCTTGCATTTCACAACAAAAGCAACAAGGTTTAGGCATGGTGAAACGATTAAACGAGTTATTTCGGTAGAAGGGATGAGAATAGCTTCAAGGATGAATAAGGACAGACTAAGCCTTAGAAAGAATGAATTATAGTTGGTGTGCCTTCTTGGCGCTTGGCAGAAGCTCGGAAACATTACTAATTCTTAGTTATTTGTTAGTTGGCTCATGTGAATAACCCACAAGCCTTGATACAAAGGACGGCCGACACATTTGTTTGGGTCAACGGTTAAAGGAGAAGAAATTGGAATTTGACGGGGGGGAAAAAGGGGAAACGGCCAAACGAAGGACGGCGAGTACATTGCAATCAACTAACAAGTAATACAGCTAATATATTCTCTTCTTATTCTCCTATTCCTCTCTCTCCTGGTGCGGCCCCAATTTGTTGCTCCAAGCCGCACTTCGGTCGGCATCCCATTTGAAGCTCACCGACCGTTAGGTCGGTTGTTTGTCATTGCAGCACGGAATTCCGCCGTTTATATCCGATCGGATTTAATAAGCTGGCCAACCGCACCAAAATCTCAAAAAAAAACCTCCTCTTTTTTCTCGGCCGAATACTTAATACTTGTATTCCTCCGCTTTTTGACTACAATTATTGCCCTTATATATTGCACCTTGGCAATAACCTCACTCTTGTATTAACCAGTGGGCTGACTCACCAAACCATTACTGGTGTTAAACATCTGATTACTAGAGTATTTTTGATATTCATCTTGGAATTATAAAGCACCTTGCTTTAATTGAATTCCGTATTTTTCTCCCTTTTTTCTAGAGCGCTTTTCTCCTGTTTAATAGCTCAGGCTACCCTCTGCTGTTTACAAAGCCACCTCCAAATTTCACCATGTATGACGCTGGAGATCAACGCAAGAAACGAGTCGGTAAGGCCTGCGACTCGTGCCGCATGAAGAAGACAAAGTGCGACGGCCTCAAGCCCTGCTCCAAGTGCTCTCAGGATAACAAAATCTGCACCTACAGTGATAAGAAGAAGATGCAAGAGAAGACGTACTCCAGCGACTACGTTGAGCTGCTGGAATCCAGAATAGACATCTTGCAGTCGTCGTTGCAGAAACTGGTATTTATGATCGCCAAGGACGAGGACGTCAATCGCTTTGTGCCTGCTGACGACGGCGATATTCTCTCCATAAACAAGGTCATTGAATTGCTCAAAGACGAGGACGAGCCGACCATTGATTCGTTTGACCATTCTGATCATGAACATCATGACTCGGCCAATGAGGACTACGATACCTCTGATCCTAGCACCTCGTCTGCCCACGAGGTCTCGCCCGAGGGCTTTTCTCCATTATCCTCAATTGATGAAACCGACGCCAAGCTCATTGACGACACAGACCCCAAGACTGTCGACGAGGAATTCCCCATTGCATACGATTCGTTAGGCGAGTTTTCAAACGACACTGATGTGCTCACGGTAGTTGGTGGAGGCATGAATAGCCTCAGTGGACTACTTGGAAAGGACGACATCAATTCTTCATCCTGGGGCTTTGTGTCCCCGGCCGACCTTGAATCTCCGCCCTCGGTCAATTCTCTCACTGAATTCTTGTCTGGAGGTAATCATAACTCGCCTTTGAGTCCAGCATCTCGCACAAACAGCCCCATTCTCAGTGCTACACAACCTCATCACCGATCCAAAAGCGACTATCACAGTAACATGAGCAAAGTACATCGTCCGGGACACTCTCAGGGCAGCCCGTCCATGAGTGTGCAGCAGAAAGGGCCGTATTCCATGCGGGGATCAAGACTAAGTCGACACAGCAAGCCCTCGAGACCTCGACCTAGCGATATAATGCCTTCACCTTCGTCGCCGTTTGCTCCTCCTCTACAGGGTAACATGGTGCCTGACAACATGTCGGGCGCTCTACTGGCAAATGGGCAGACTTTGCGAGAAAACGGCAAGCCGTTTGTACATATGGATGATCTCAATTTGAACTTAGACGAATTATGGCTTGGGAACTTGCAGCAGTGACATTTTTATAGCTTAAATATTCTATTAATGGAATGGTATTTATGGGAGTAGAGATATGATTATTGAATATTCGATTGATTATTGACGAATTGACCATTCTACGAGATCTAAAATCTGAAATCGTGTCCCTCGTTGGCATTCGTGTCCCTCGTTGACCTTCGCGTCCCTCGTTGATGATCCCCGGAGAACCGAAACGATCTGCGTGATTTTCACATGCCAGCCACCCCTCGGATCTCCGAGCTCGTATGAGTCAGAAAATCACGATATTTTTTTGTTTTTTTCCAGAGCCGCATAATGGCAATTTTATATCCTTAATATCCGTGCTGTGTTGAGGGGGACTCGTTGCTTTTTGTCGTTGAGCTTTTTTCCACCGAAATTAATCCGAAAAAACAATCAATTATTGATTAATTATCACATTGACATCTTGTACTATAGCTCAGATTGCCCCAGTACAAATTTCACCCCATTGTTCTGCGTCCTCATCCAATTGTACCGTTATCTTGTACGATCTCTCTGTTCGGAGCTTACGGTGTAACTCCGGGCGGGGCTTCCAACAAATAGGATGCAGCCATTGACTAGGCAGCACAAAGAACACGTTTCACACTAATTTCCAGTGCCGTTTCTATTTCTTTTGGTGCCGTTCTCTGTCTTCCTGCAACATATTCTTGCGGTCTAGCCCCGCTCGAAGATATCCCCCTGCAGTCCCTCATGCTTGCTCTTCTTGGCATTCCCAATCTCGTATCCAACCAGAGCCAAGTTTTGCTTGCTCTTTTGGGGCTCTAGGCCGGCTGAACCCCGGGGGCTTCCAGTTATCTGTTATCAGGTATCAGTAAAGGTCTTTCCAATGATCTATTGTAGATGTTCTTTCCATGTTTCTCAATTATTGAACGGGGAACACTGTACTCGGATCTACCGTCTAATCGGAAAAATAACGATGAGATGATCCATGGTCTTCAGGTCAAGCACCTTAGTGGTCGTTCCATATGTTCCAGGGCAGCCCGGCTTCAATCGAATAGACATATCCAAACCCGATTGAAAGCAACAGAACCTTGTAAAACACTTTTCTTGTTCTGTTCTCCAGTCTTGTTTAAAGTACTTCAAGCCCCTTTTATCCGTAGGTGTAGCTGAAACTTTTGCTGTTGTCTTTACCACCGGCAGCCTCTACATCGTAGATCTCCAGTAATTGCGGTTTGAGTATCAATTCAGATCTGCTCATAGTTTTCATATCAAATTAAGAGCATCTGAAATAGCTGAGTGTACATCTTGACCAGCATATAGTGGTATTTGATGTGCTGTATCGCCGGCAACGAAGAGTCGGTCATGACGAAGTTCGGTAGCTCTCACTGATCTACCATCAGCTGATTATCTGATAATCAGCCGTTACAGTTGAAAGATCGCATCGCCATTTTCACGATTTTTGAGTTTGGAGTTTGACAGTGATTTTTTCCTCATCTTGTTTCATCTCAAGCATTCGTATAGAAATCGTATTTCACCACCTTGATCTCTGGCATGTTTGAAAACTACCGGCTCAAGCGAGTCCTGAGTCTCGTATATTCCGTTCACAGAGCAAATGAAATCCATATGATATGATGACAATAGTCCTTTTGGCGGTATTTTTAGCGCTGTTTCTCAAGCACTGATCTGAACGATGTTCCTGAAAGAATCCCGCTCGTATAACCATAGAAACAGCAGCCTCAGTGCAGCCTCAGCGATGCCGATACTGCGAGATAACTCCATTGTTCGCACATTGACATTGTGTGTTCGCGGGTGAATGATGTTCCAGCATGACGTTCAAAGAGTAGCGAGTGAATTGATTTCATAGTGAGAAATAAACACAGAAGGTCATAGGCTAACAATGCTGCTGATGATGACAGAAATCGGTAGAGCTCATCTAGGAGAAGGGTATTAGTATCAGTAGCTTTGTAAGTTTTATTTTATTACTGCGGTGTATATTCATCCATAATCCGCAGCATTATATTTCAGGCTGAACTAAAATTAGTAAGTAAGTCATTTTTGCAGAAATCTCTCTATATCTCCTGGTTGTCGTTGTTGACGTTTGTCGTTGAATTGCAACTCCGCTGCCAAGCCCGTCGTAAAAACCCACGAGAGCGGAGATCCATCGGATGGTAGTAGGGTTATTGTATAATGGTTGTATCATCTTATCATTACAATAGATGGAATAAGGAGATAAAACAAGTAGATAAATAAGTAAATGGAATAAGTATATGCATAAGTAGATGCAGTAGAGTACTTATTCTTATACTATTCTTGTATTATTTCCATGTCATTGCCTGACGACATTCACCTCTGCATACAAACAACTCTCTCTGCACACAAATAACTCACCAAGTTACATGCATGTCGACTGTAATCATACGTTTAAGGTTATTTGCTCATTAATTTGACATTTGATATTTGATATTTGATATTTTAACTTTATCTCTCTGCTATTAAATGGTTAAACACTATCAACCCTGATCAACCCTGATCAGCAGAGCTAATACTCCATTGATGGTGCCGTACAGAGAATACGATGAGTCAACTGAGGGTGGATAACACGTTGAGCCAAAAGACGAGCAAAGTACGAGGAAAAGACGTCTATTTCCAACATGATAAATCATTCCTCTAAACAATATCTTAACATTTCTTCCCTCGCTTTCTCCTCCTCTTTTGCAAAAAAATCGCCCATTGCGCTTTCGCTCTCTACCTGCCTAAACTGGCACGCCGATTGGGGCGGCTTCACTCTTGTGGGGTTGCGCTTATGGAAAAAGTATGACTGAAAAAAGCCAGATTTAGCACACAACGTCTGCACAATTGGCTATATAAAGCAAGGACTGTCTTACTTTTACTATACATCTACACCTATTTCATTATCTTAGTTATTCTCAATGTCGGATATAAATAATTCTATATCCGCAGGCTCTACAGATAAGGTCGCCGATGAGACGTTCAATGAACTCAGCGATAAGTCGTCGGCATACAGAGTCGTCAGCCTGCAGGAGAGGAATCAGATGGTCGATCAGCTGGCTTTGCAGTACGGTGTGAATCATTCCAAACTCATGATGAAGATCGACTTCCGTCTCGTTCCTGCCATCTGCTTCCTGTACCTGCTTGCATTTCTGGACCGAGTGAACATTTCCAATGCCAATATTTACGGCATGTCCGAGGATCTTCATCTTGTTGGAAATCAGTACAATATTTGCTTGACTATTTTTTTTGTTCCCTATGTCTTGGCTGAAGTTCCCTCGAATTACCTCGTCAAAAGACTCAAACCTCACGTCTGGCTATCGGCCTGCATGGTTGTTTTTGGTGCAGTTTCAATATCCCAGGGTTTCGTCAAGAACTTTGGTGGGCTCATGACTACTCGTTGGTTCCTGGGAATGCTGGAAGCAGGCATGTTTCCCGGCTGCTTTTACCTGCTATCCATGTGGTATCGGCCCATGGAAGCTCAGAAACGATACTCCTTCTTCTTCTCGTCGACCTGCTTGGCCGGAGCCTTTGGAGGCCTTATAGCCTACGGTTGCAACCAGATCAGTGGTCAGAGAGGCCTCAGTGGATGGAGATGGCTCTACATCATTGAAGGTGCAATTACCTCGACAGTTGCCATCATTCTGTACTTCTTCATATCGGATTTCCCTGAGGATGCCAAGTTTCTTACTGAAAACGAGCGAGAATTCATGAAAAAGAAGCTCGAAGTCGATACCGGCACTTCTCTGGCCGAGCACCGAATGACATTCTATGACATTCTCAGCGTATTCAAGGAGTGGAAAATATGGGTCATTGGTCTCATGTACTTTGGCCAGGTCGTGCCTGCTTACGGGTATGCGTATTTTGCTGCACCAATCATCAAACTATTCGACTATTCTGCCGTCAAAACCCAGCTTTACTCGGTTCCTCCTTGGGTCGCTGCTTTTGGACTTTCCATGACAGTTGCCGTCATCTCAGATCGAATCAGGCATAGGTTTTTCTTTGCAATATTCTGCTCATTGGTCTCAGTGGCCGGTTTCGCCATGCTTCTGGCCGAGCACCACAATGTCCATGTCCGGTACGGAGGATGTTTCCTAATAGCCATGGGTTCCTACACAGCCATGCCAATCATCATATGTTGGACGAATATGAACCTGAGCGGCCATGTTCGCAAGTCTGTTTCTACAGCATACCAAGTGGGTTTCGGTAATATCGGTGGTATTATAGCTACGTTTTCCTTTCTCTCAACAGAAGCTCCTCTTTACACCAAGGGGCTTTCCATCAGTCTTGGATTCACTGTGTTTTCTGCTCTCTGCTGCTGCGTCTATCTGTTTGGTTTAATGTACGAAAACCGCCAAAAACGCTCGGGAGCGTGGGCTCGCAAGTTTGACAAAAAATCGGCTTACGATAAGATGATTGCCGGCGACTTGCGTCCGGATATCATTTATGATTACTGATATGTAGTGCACAAAAGTTTTTCTGGTTGAGTTAGGATTCGGGGGCGGAGTCGTTTTCAGCTGTTTCATCGACCTCTTCTTCCGCTTCTTCAGCCTCTTCTTCCGCTTCTTCGTCCGCTTCCGCTGCCTCGTCTTCGACTTCGGCGTCGTTCTCCTCGACAGGCCCGTCGACCTCCACCTCTGCTTTCGTAGTGCCATTGACCTCAGCCTCGGGCTCAGGGGTCATGTCAATCAAGTCATTGCTCGTAAGATGGTCCGGCTGCACCTTCGGCACCTTCTGGCCAATGTTCTCGGGAAACGACTCGGGCTCTGTGTCAGGGGATGCTATTAGTGAGGCGATTTTTCCATGTCCAGACTTCTTCAACGATTCTTTCCACTTGTTGACTGAGGAAAGAACATCGCCTCCATAGGTCAGAGCCAGCAACGACGCCTCAACTGACCTGTTTGTTTGGTTCAGCAAATCAACACAGCCGTCGACATCTCCAGCGTACCAGAGAGCATTAAAGGCAATATTGTATCTACCACCATCTATACTCTGCTTAGACAACGATGGCAGCTTGTCCTTGTTGCCTGTCGAAGTATAAATGAGCAGAAGAGAATCCAGATCTCCTGCATGCTCAAAGCACTTTTCAGCCAAATCAACGTTCCATTGCTTCAGTGCAGCATCACCCAGTGACTGCCACTTGGAAATAGCAGATGTCTTGTCATCTCCAGACAACGACTCTACAATCTCCAATGCAACTGCCAAGTTGTCATGTTCCAGTGCAAGCTCAAACTTATGATCAGGATCTCGCGAAACCTCAAGGGCCAAATCACTGTATCCCTGAGTGTCCAAGAAACGAGCCATCTTGGTCAGCTCTGACTCGGGGACTTTTTCCAACAGTTCTGCAGCATATTCCATCTCTCCCCGCAACACAACAGTCTGATATTCGACCACAGCAAGCGACAGGTGATAGCTCGTCACCCCTATGTCCTTATCACACAAATAGACGGCATCATCTCGGGGAATATACCCTAAAAAGTACATCTGCTGATCAAAATGGCCAATAGTGTAGGTGTGGGAGCCGACCAGATAGTTGAGTCGGTTCGACAAGGTGGTATAAATAAAAGAATCTCCAACCCACTTGCCTGTGCGGACACCTTCAGCAATCTCCTGCTCCACTTCGAAGGCACCCTCTACACCTTCATCTTCATCATAGTCGTTGCTGTCAAGGCCCTCCAAGAAGGCATCTCGGTCAAATCTCAGTACATAGAAGCTTTCTTCTGATATAACCACCACCAAGTCACCGGCGTCATTCCACACAATCTGCGTGGCCTCTACGTCGATTCGTCGAACCAACTGACCCGAGCTCCAGTCATAAAAGGCTATGAACTCATCGTCTCCCTTGACACCCAAAAGAGTGCCGCCAAAAATCTTGACAGCATTGAAAGCCACGTTGAAATGGCCAGCAGGCCGCTCCTTGAAGTTTTTATAGGCTCGAAGAGCACCAGACGATTCGCGAGCGACATATTCATTTGAATCCGAAGACCAGCACACCTCTACACCGGTACCGAACGCCTTGTTACGCCAAGCCAAGGCCGTGTATATGATATATTCGCCGTCACCACTGACGGCAACAAATCGCCCGTTTGGAGAATGAATCAGCTGAGTCGGGTACACTTCGACGGTTCCCAGCTCCTTCTGACTCAAAGCTAGCAGTTCACCGTCCTTCGAGTCGGTTCGTTTGACAATGCTGGTGAACACTTCAGAGTGCTTGGACCAGATGAGTTTTCCATTGGAATCCATAGACACGGCGGGCTCTTCATGGCCGAGTTTCAAGACTGCAGCTCCGGTATCAAAGCCAATAGCCACCAAATTGCTGCCTGGTTTGCAAGTAACGCACCAGGCACGTTCCAAGCCATAATTCAAAGTTTGCTCAAGACGATAGGTGCTTGCATTCCATATCTTGACAGTGTTATCTTCGGAACCAGACACAATGATGGGCAATTCCGGGTGGAATATGGCAAATGATACATTGTGACTGTGATCGTTCATGGTAGCAACACAACTCTTGGTCTGATAATCCCACACTCGAATGGCCTGGTCATCAGACGACGTAATGATGTACGGCTTATCGGCACGCGGATAATACTGGACCCAATTCGCACAGGTGGCATTCCTGGAAGGAAGAGTGAAGTTTGCAGTCGAAGAAGACAGCGACCACACCTTGACCGTCTGGTCCATACAGCAGGAAGCAAAGGTATTGGGGTCCTTGGGATTGAACGCGACGTGCATAATGTAGTGATTATGGCCCTCGAACGTCTGAATGCATTTCCAGCTGAGATCCCAGTTCCACAGCTTGATGGTCATGTCATCGCTGCTGGTCAGCAGATACGGCATCGACGGATGCACATCGATCGAGCGAATGTAGTCGGGATGCGCCTCGAACTGATGCACCTTCTCGGCAGTGTTATAATTGTATACACGGATATTGAAGTCGTCTCCGCCCAGAATGACCCAGTTCTTCCTGGTGACGAACTTGGCAGCACGAATTGGCTCGTTGCTGGCCTCAAACGTGCGCACCACGGCCTCGGTCTCGTAGTTCAGGATCTTGGCCGTTCCATCGTACATGGCGACGAGAACCCATGGCTCGGTGGGATGCAGATCGATGGCCTTGACACGTTCCGTCCTGGGTTGAAAGATTTTCTGGGGTTAGTATGGGGGGAATTCTATATATCTGTTATTCGTGTAAATTCAAATACCCACCTTGATATCCAACTTCATGGCTGCGGTGTTCTATGGCCGGTAGATGGTGGAAATATCAAGTAAAGTGCTGTCGTGTTCAATGATGAAAAAAGCTCCCAAATGCCCAATGGGGGGAAGTAACGGTAGGAAGGGGATTAATTAGAGGGGGGAGGTGTTTATAAGGGTTTATTGTGTTTATGGTGATTTTTGTGCTTTTTGCGATTTTATTTATTTTTACAATTGTTTATTGTATTTGTTACGGTAGTTGTTACGGTAGTTATACATTGTTGTTTGTAGATAGAATGTGTTGTTAAAGCTCTCTCTCATTAGGCAAGTACAGCAGAAGAGTGAAATTTTAACACAACAAGCATCAAAAGAGTAAAATAACACGAAAAAATAGAACTATTTATTACTCACAAACAAATTCCTCACTCTCTCAACCAATTGCCCTCGTTCTGACCGCCAAAAATATTGACAACCGAGGGATTCGAACCCTCGCCTCCGAAGAGATAGGAACCTTAATCCTACGCCTTAGACCAACTCGGCCAGATTGCCAGATACTGGTGTTTAGGAGGCAGAGGGTCGACCAAATGGCTGTGCCGCGTGGAAAGTGGGTTTTTGCGTGTTTTCTGTAGTTATCTGTATTATTTGTGTTATTTTATGTGCTTTGGCAAGTTTTCCAGCTCGTACTAGTCATTTGTGGGGTTTTATATCTCTTCTTGTGGTTCTCTTCTCTAGGCTGGTTCAGAGTAGTCTACAGTAAAGAGCATCAAGAGAAGCAATAAGACTATAAGCAAGACTCTAATAATCATAAATGAAATCATTCACTTCTACTTAATTTAACACCTCTCCTGAATAGAACTATTAATGAGTATTGCAATCCTGTCATTAAACCAAATATGAATTTTATTTACAATCCAGGTTACAGCATGTTCGACTGTACTTGCATCGTTTGATCAAGTACTTATAAATAGTTTAGTAGCATGCCGGTCAGGCCGATCTAGTAATGTTAATCACACTGACCCTGGCTGCTAATTTGATAATCCTGCTGTTCAGCCCTAACATCGTGCCTACTCTCCTATGACATGCAAGTCAATGAAAACTTCCACTATCGATAGAAATCCGGCCTCCTTGCATTCAGTCCATACTCCGACAATGCTGAGCCCAAATCCTCCATCGTAAGTATCAGTTTGCCCTGGCTTGCCCCCTGCTGTGATGATGAACCTGCTGGACCTCCTTGGCCCGGGGCTGCACCCTGAGCTCCTGCCATCAAGGAACGAGCACGAGCCTGTGGATTGGCAGCACTGGACACCGACGAGGCTGAACGTATACGCGAATACTGATAAGCATCAGAAGCTATATCGGAGATGAATTTCTGGGTTGCAAGAGCTAATAGCCGTTTGATTCGACGGTCATTGGTCTCGAAGCCTGATTTCGCAAGATAATAGTCCGTCACGGCATCGGGAATAATAGGAGCGTATTCGTCCATGCTATTGAGGAATTCTTTTAGTGATTTGTCTTTTCGTTGTAAGGGCACGGAAGGCTGTTCCTCATTGCCTTGATCTGTATCTTCGGGAACGAACGTCTGTTCATCGATATCGATATCGAGGTCGTCAGGAGCGCTCATGATAATACGTTAGAGTAGGTAGTTCTAGAGAAGAATAAAATGAACACAGTTGTTGAACTCTAGGTGTTCCAATTAGTTATTCACGCTAGTTTCAATAAACTCAGAAACGAAACGAAATGCAAAGCTAAAATGTGAAATTTCCCAATTCTTTGTTGGAACGTAAACGAGGCACGTGACGTAGTCAAGCATCGGATGGGGTCACAAGTAATACTGAGATTTCGGGCGGAATATACGATATTTTTTATTCGTTTTTTTATAGTATGATTCTCCTAATAAATCTCTATCCTAACCTACCCCCACACTCCATTCTCTCCCCTCCCTGCCTGTTTTTCCCTCCTCCTTCTCTCCCCACCCTCCCTCCTAATCATTATAAATCACACCGCAAATCTCAACTTAAATACCCGTGGATATCCACTTTTTCCAACACAATTTACTCAAGAATCTCCCCCCGGCTCGGCTCAATCGCACGACATCTCACCCGAAGCATGTCCTCTGCTCCTGAACATTACAAATTCCTGGTCATTGGAGGCGGATCGGGAGGCGTTGCGACTGCCCGACGAGCTGCCAAATATGGCACTAAAACGCTGCTGATTGAAGGAAATCGCCTTGGAGGCACCTGTGTGAACGTTGGCTGCGTCCCCAAGAAGGTCATGTGGTCGGCCAGTGACTTGGCGAGCCGTCTTTCTCATGCCAATGCCTATGGATTCACCGATGTCGATTCCAGCAAGGCCGTGGCCGATTTCGACTGGAAAACCTTCAAACACAAAAGAGACGCCTATATTGAGCGGCTGAATGGCATCTATGCTCGAAATCTCGAAAAGGAAGGCGTGGATTACGTCTTTGGATGGGCCAAGTTCAAGGATGCTCATACCGTGGAGGTTTCCCTCAAAGACGGCTCTGGAACCAAAGAATACACTGCGGACATCATTCTCGTGGCTACAGGAGGCTCGCCGAAGATCCCTGACGGTATTCCCGGTGCTCAATACGGTATCAGTTCCGACGGGTTCTTTGAGCTGGAAGAGCAGCCCAAATCAGTCGTCATTGTAGGCTCCGGATACATTGGTGTAGAGCTGGCTGGAGTCTTCAACGGGCTCGGAACAAAGGTCGATCTGCTGGTTAGAAGAGAACATGTTTTGACCAAATTCGACCCCACGATCCAGGAGACGGTCACTGATATCTATGAGAAGCACCATGGGATCACCATTCACAAGCAGGCCATTGTTGACGAGGTCACTGCTGATTCCAACGGTAAGAAGAAGATTGTGTTTACTACCGACGGTAAGGAGAAAGCGTCAGTCACGGCCGATGTTCTCATCTGGACTATTGGTAGAAAGCCCGTCAGTGAGAACCTGAACCTGGACGAAGTAGGCGTTGAAGTCGACAAGAAGGGCAAAGTCGTGGTCGATGAGTTCCAAACGTCGTCTGTTCCTCACATATTCTCACTGGGTGATCTTGCTTCTGACATTGAGCTGACTCCTCTGGCCATTGCGACTGGACGAAAGCTCGCCAACCGACTCTTCGGGCCAGAGCAGTACAAGAACCAGAAGCAGGATTTCACCAACATCCCCAGCGTGGTGTTTGCTCATCCTGAAGTCGGCAGTATCGGTCTTAGTGAGCCTGAAGCCAAGGAGAAGTTCGGGGAATCCAACGTCAAGGTATACAAGTCGCAGTTTGTGTCCATGTACAATGCCCCACTAGAGCAGGACCAGAAGATCCCCACGGTGTACAAGCTTGTTTGTGCAGGAAAGGAAGAGAAGGTCGTGGGACTTCATATCATCGGTGAAGGGTCTTCTGAGATTTTACAGGGTTTCGGCGTGGCTATCAAGATGGGAGCTACCAAGGAGGATTTCGACAGCTGTGTGGCTATTCATCCTACGTCTGCTGAGGAGCTTGTTACGTTGGTGTAGGATGTAAGTAAGTAACATTTAGCATATGATGATACTGCTTTTATTTTGTATATTGCTCTTTATGTTGTAGTACTCTATTTAGCATCGATGGTACTGTCATTCTATGTTGTATTACTCTATGTTGTATTACTCTATGTTGTATTACTCTATTTTGTATTACTCTATTTTGTATTACTCTATTTAACATCTAAGATCCCTCTATTACTCTATGTTACTCTGATACCCCTACTGTTCTACTGCTCCTGCTCTTGCTCGTCTTCTCGGTCCAGAGACCTATGCAACTTATGTTCCTCGACAATGGCCTGGAAGAAAGCTGAAACGAAAATAAGAACCACCCCAAAGAAATACACTGACCTGGCAGCATAATAATATGAAAGAATGATGTCGTGCTGGTACTCAATAGGCTGCTCTCGAATGGCCTCGACGGAATCCACCACCTTCTTGATGATATCTGGATGATCGCTGATTCTGCTGTTCAGCTGCCTAGCAAGCGAGTTAGAGAAAATCGATGATCCTATGGCGACACCCAATGTTGATCCTACGCCTCGGAAGACATACTGAATGGACGTCGTGGTGGCTTGAAGCTCGCGAGGAACGGCCGCAATGAGGGCTAGCAGAGTCACTGTGAGCATAGACGCAAAGCCCAGGCCGTCCAGCGTTCCCGAAGCAAACTGCTGAACAATCGTGACCCATGAGTCCGAGAATGGACGTAGTGTGATATGCAAAGCTATACCGATCAACGGAACAAAGACGGATATAATACCCAAGGTATAGTATTTGCCAGTACTCCTCATGTAATAGCCCGACAGAAACGAGCCAGAGGCCACGCCAAGGCAATTGGAAACCAGCCGATATCCAACCTGCTGTGAGTTGTAGCCATATACACTGGCCAGATGCACCGGGGCAAAGAACAGTAGGATGTAGCCGACCATGGTCATGAAGAGCGAGCAAAAAGCCGAGCCCAGGATCGTTTTATGAGCAAACAAGTTCAAGGGTAGCACTGGCTCCACGGCCACATGAAGTTCGACGTATGCAAATATGATGAAGCTGACCACAGCCAGTACAAACGAGGAGATGATGAGGCTCGAAGACCATGGGAACTGAACCCCACCCGTAGCGATGGCAAACATGAGGAAAAACAGCCCGACAACGAGCCAAAACGACCCCAGGAAGTCAATGCGCTTCATGCTGTCTCGCGGCACATAATGAGTGGTCGGACGGCCCTCGTAGGCGTCTTCCAGCGACGCCGGGTCCGCTTCCGGGACCATATCGTGCTTCACGGCCTCGCGACCGGGCGCAACCAGGAAAATAGCCAGCATGGAGAAGCCGATCAGAGGAACCTGGCACCCGAAGGCGACTCTCCAGCCCCACCTGTTGCTGACGGCGCCCCCGAAGACCCCGCCGATGCCTGCACCGCTGCCGAAGACCATGTTACCGAGCCCCTGGTACACGCCACGGTCCCTGAGAGGAATGAAATCACTGATGGTGATAGTAGATAGCGAGAGCATGCCTCCGCCGCCTACACCGCTGACTACACGGCCAATGACGAGGTCCACGAGGTTCCTGGACTTCCAGCATATCAGGCAGCCGAAGCCGAAGAAGATATTACAGAAAATAAGCAGGATTTTTCTGCCGTAAATGTCCGATAACTTGCCGAAGATGGGCTGGAACGCCGTGTAGGCTATCAGATAGCCCGAGCCGATCCAGCTGATGCGCCGAAGCTCATTGAGCTCACTGGCGATATGGCTCATCAATCCCGTGACCATGGTACTGTCTAAAGCAGTGATAAATACGCCGACATATAAAGAAGCCACTAGAATATAGACGCCCTGTTTTGAAATGGGCTTTTTATGTGCACTCAGCAACGGCTCATTCTCGCTGGCCATGGTGAATTGCGTGGTGCGTAGGTTGATAAGTTATCGGTGAGTAAGGTGAGTAAGGTTATCGTGATTACGTGATAGGGGAGGGGGAAGAAGAGAAGAAAGCGAGAGATACGGTATTTAAGGAGATAACGGTATTATAATTTATTTATAATATTTGAGAGAAATTAGGAAATACGGTATTTATAATAATTGCAGAATTAAGAAAATATTAAGAATGACATATTTAATATCTTAGCCAAAATTAAGAATCAAACAATCAACGGCTACATTAAGCTTGTAATGGATCTTATATGGAATTAGTGTACTTACATTGTATAGTGTACTTACACAATGTTTTTACTGGAATTGCATTATGTTTATACTGGAACTTGCATTACGCTTACTAGTACCTTATGGAATTAGTGCACTTACATTAAATCTTTATATTGGAATTACTGCACTTACACTAAATCCTACATTGGAATTAGTGTACTTCCACCGAATCCTTACATTGACTCTGGATCTTCCATCGGACTTAGTGTAAACCCTACATCAAACTACCATCCTTACCCTCCCCTTACCACCTCTCATCAATATATATATGCTCAAAATCAAAAACTATGACGTTACCTACTCCTGCCCAAATCCAACCGTTTCCTCCACGGCAATCGACAGCTTTTGTACCAGACTCTCGTAGTCTCGATATGGTGGTAAATCTACCCGGTTGAAGCATGTATGAGACTTGGGCAAATGCTGCGCTTCCCCAGCCTTTTCAATGGTAAATCGTCGCGGTCCATCCGATCCCTGTAGATCCTTGAACCCGTTGACGGGGATTCGCGAAGTTCCCGTGGTGAATTGCAACAGTCGAGACTTTTGCTCCGAATCCCAGTTCTTAACACACTTCCAGAACCATTGGATAACCTCGTCACTTTCCGAATACCCTCGATAGTCGGTATGTTTCTTCCAGTCATCGATATCTATGTCAGCAATACCACCAATCAGCAACTCTAGTTCCCGTTCATCGAATACATTGACCAACTCCTGTGGAATCAACTCGTTGAATCCCGTAATGAATGCATTAAACTGGTCCTTGACTCGCTTTTCAATCTTCCACTCCGTCACAAGCTGCACATATTCTAACTTGTTGTCGTTAGTCACAGGAATATCAGCTCCACCCGGCTTGAGTTCCACCGACACAATTTCCCCAAACTGGTCATCCTCAGCAGTAAACGTGAGATCCAACACATCGGTGATATCGTTGTCCAAAGTCCACTCCAAACTCTTGTAGAATTCCGCATCAACACCTTCCATATCTTCCATAACCACCTTCTTCCTCAGCATCATCTTATAGAAGGCCCCAATGAAAAATGCATCCAAAAACCGTCGATGGAAAATGGCCAAACCAACCACTCTTCCAATGAATTTAAAATAATTAAGATGCTCGGGATTGATGCCCGAGTGAGGATTGATCTGTAGAGTATAGTTATCATGAGCAGAATACTCAAACAAGCAATAAAAAGGATTAAACATTTCATGGGATAGCAAGAAGAAGAACTCTCGAGAAACACCACCATAATCGAGGCCTTCTTCGCCATCAAATTTAATCATGAGTCGTTTCTTCAGATCCTGAGATGACTGCCTCATAATCTCCTGATACGAGTCTTCGAATATGTGATCTCTTCTCACCTTGATGTGGCACTGCCCGGGCAGAATTCGCAAAGCAGGCTGAGATCGGAAATATATCAACTTTCGACGGAAGTCCCGCTTGTACTGAGGTACATTCTGATCAAGACTCGAAGGAAGTCTTGGATCGTCCCATGTAGTAGTTTTAGTATTGTGATCAACAAAGTAAACTCTGGCAGTATTGGTGAGACGCATTTCCCAACCCGAGGGAAGAGGACCCAGCTGAGACACCGGCTGCTGCTGAATGGTGGCCGAATTGGTATTCGTGCCGTACGTACGAATATACTGCTGCCTTCGGGGGTCTACCCACGTGGTGGTTCTGGTGTTGTGATCGACAAAGTAGGGTCTTCCCTCCGGAGTGACCCGCTGTTCCCAGCCAGGAGGAAGTTCTCCAAGACCAGCAGTGGTGGTTCCCGAGTTCATCATCTGAACAGCTGCAGTACTACTGCTGGCAGAGGTGGCCGAGGTCGCCGGTGACGTGGACCTGTTTTGAGGCGATGACGATGAGGTGGTTGAAGCAGAAGACCCCTCGGGACGAGGAGAAGCCCCCCTACTTCCTTCACCCGGCAAGGTTCTATTTTGATGACGCTGTCTCTCGAGATCAGTGGTATTCTGACGGGCAACACGCTGCTCACTTTCGCTGAAGTCAGACGACGGCCGAGTCCAGGTGGTGGACCGGGTATTATGATCAACATAGTAGGTGCGACCGAGATTGTCGGTTCGGCGTTCCCAGCCGGCCGGAAGCCTGCCAAACTGGTCTTCGAAGGAGCTGAGGACTCGCGTAGACGTGTGAGAAACACCGTTGGACGGTTCGGCGCCATTGGTGGAGGTATCGGTGACCAAGACGGGGGGAACGGTTCTGGTATCCGGAGTGCTTGCTGCAGTGGTGGTGGCAGTAGAAGTAGGCACAGCAGCAGCAGCAGGAGTACCGTTGGTAGCAGACGGGCCCGCAGTAGACGCCTGGTCAGCATTGGTGCTTAGGTTTATAATGAGTTTTCCGTTGACAGCGAGATTATCGTTGGACTTCTTCAAATCTCTAGTGAGCATTTCATCGCCGCCCAAAGACAAGTCTATGACCTCACCAACGACAATATTGATGACACCCAGAAACCCCTGGTCCTTCTTCTTGAACTTTTTATGGTCAAAGATCTGGATGGCTAGAATACTTCGAGAAGATACATTTCTGTAGGTTAGATTTTGGCCTGGATTGAGGGGCTAAAAACGCAAACTTACACATCAAAGCTCTCGTTCCAGTACGGATTGAGCGTTTTCTTGATCACACTGGTCGACTTGGTCTGACTGCCGTCGACTGTAATAACCGCAAAAGGATCCGGAAGGCCTGGAATTCGACTGGTTAGCAATATTGAGTGATATACCCGGGCGGCGGCCCACCTATTCAAACTACTTACGGAACACGTCCCGCTTATATAATGCATCGGCTGCAATGACTGATTAAATTAGCATGGGATTGCAGATATTCTTCTGGGGTTTTATTCCCCCTTTGTACCACACTTACCCGTCACTCGCAACTTGGTGGTAGCCATTGAGAAGTTTTGGTCGGTGTCACAGTTGGAATTGGTTTAAAGAGGCTTATTGGGTCACAAAGCAAAAAAGGTGGGATAATTCAATGAGAGGGTAACAAGGGAACGACGAGAGTGAAAAGACTGCGATTTTATATAATTCCTGTAAATTCCGTATAATCCGTAATGATGCATCCGACCTAGAGTCCCTATGAAAAGTTAAGCGTTGTTGAGGGTAGTGGTTTGGCTGGAAAAGCTCTGAATACCCTATGACTTCATTGACCCAGCTCCGACAAATCATTCACCTTCCTGGGTTCCGAGGAATGCTCCTTGTTAAATAATGCCTCTTCCTCGGTACTTCCAGGCAGCTTGACCTCGACCGACTCGTATGTTTCATCGGTGTAAATAGCGTGGTCAAGATTCACCTTGGGGCCCTTGAAGAACTTCCTGGCATAAAGGAAAAACCAGCACACTGCAAATAACATGGGCCCGAAGTACACTAGCACGGTCCAGTTCATAGTAGATGGCGTGTTGTCGGCCCCCCGGTACTGCGGGAAACACAGAATAGGAATCATGAGCGTCGTAAATGCCACCGATACATAGCCACTAGCTCGAGAAAACCGCCCCAGATTCCAGGGGCCCTGTCTGAACTTGTTGCCGACCACAAACACCTTGAGTCCGATGGGAATGGTGAATGCAATGTACGCCGCAATGGCTCCGACCGAGAAGATGGCTCCTATGGCAACGTCTCCGGCGAAAATCAGCAGAAGAATCAGTCCTCCTATGGTACTGTTGAACCATACTGCGTTGACTGGAGTGTGTGTAATACTGTTGACTCTGGCCATTATAAAAGAGCAAGGGAAACATCCATCTCGAGCATAAGCATAGGCTACTCGGGATGCTGCAACCATGGACGCTTGACCCATGAAATACGAAGATATCATCGTCAATGCTGCAATGAAGTAAACCAATTCTGTCGATAAGCATTGGGTCAAGTACGTAATAAACGGTTGACCAAGCTCATCGTCAAGCACAGCACTGATATCGACCACCGTATAAGCCAAAGCCAGCATAAAAGCCCAGCCCAACAGACCTCCGAGAGCAGACGTCATGACAATGGCTCGAGGCGATGCTACATTGGCGTTGGAGCACTCTTCAGCGAGATGAAAGGGGGCATCGTAGCCTGACATGGTCCAGATGATAGATATGAAGGACATGAGAATAGCAATGCCGTTTGGCCATTCCGTCTGATTGTCAATGACGCTCCAGACATCGTGGTTGGAATTGTATCGAGGAAGCCCTTGAGACGTCCTGTTATCGGCGCCGATAATCACGAAAAGGGCCACTATTAGGGCAATTCCGTTGATGCTGGTACCGACGGTGTTGAACTGAGCGAGAAATTTGGTCGGCATGGACGAAATTATACTCTGCGAAACCAGAATAGCAATTGTCAGTAGAAAGATCTGATAATTGGACGCCGAGTACGAGGGATCATGCATGCTTTTCATCGATAGGAGCATGCACGCCAGCGCATAGTCAATTGACGGCGCACCGGTCACCTGGCAGAGCCAATTACTCCAGCCTGTGCACCAAGCAGCAATGGGGCCGTAATTTGGAGGGGCCAAAACGGCTGCTGCGTAATATAAACCTCCGGAGGTGGGCATTGAGGAACAGAGCTCGGCCATAGAGTTCGCAACGGCCTGGATGCCAACCATGGCAATGAGCCAACCCCAGGTCATTCCTGCCGTTCCCGCATATCCCATTCCGTAATATATAGTGCTTGCAATTGAAGGCAGTAAGCCCAGCAAGGCAAAAGAAACACAAAAGGAGGAAATCAGCCCGAATTCTCGCTTGAATTCCTGCTTATATCCAAGAGCCACTAGAGCTTCCTCATCGCCAGTCAGTGCATGGTCCGTGACGACCGGGTGAACATGGCGAGCCGATAGCACGCTTGTTACAGGAACAGCTTCCAGATCGACTTCACCGGCCATGGAAGTATGGGGAGCAAGATCATTTTTATGAGACATATCTAAGGTTGTAGTACAATTGTGCGAAAAACCCTCAATAAATAGAAAATGTCAAATTTTTTCACCTCACCTCCGTTTAGCGTCGATCATCGAGTTTTTATCTAAAATCCCTGTTATCGAGATAGTGTTCGTGTTAGACATGCCTAATTGGGAAACCGCCTGCGTCGCTTGATACCACTGCTTGTTATCAGGAGCGAATCCGGTTGCGGGATATGAGACAAAGTGCCGGAAAAGGCAGTTAAACCCAGGCGCCCAGATAACAAGACCCATACAATAAAATAATATATTGATAAAAATAGTTAAGCTCATATGTCCTAGATCTATATTCTATACTATCTAGATAATGTCAAGACTTGGCAACATCCAGCTCCAATATAGAGTCTTTGATAGAGTTGATAAAGAGTTTCCCCGCCCGTTTTATATTGACCCACATTGACGTTCATCAGCAGCCAGGCGCCTAAAATGATGGTGCTGCGGCAGGTTATAAGCTGGCCGGTGAAATCGTTGGGTGCAACAAGATCCGATAACCCCAGATACGGTTCCCCAGCTCGTCGCTGCGTTTTCAGCCAAAGACTATGTAGATAAAAGGTAGCGTCCTGAAGAATTCGCGGCTCGTTCAGTTTCCCTATAACCCCTGCGTGATATCCGTCGTTGTCCACGTCGATCATCTCGGGAATCATTCCCTCGTAGTGAAAAAACGCCAAGCTAAAAATCCATATGATTAATACCGCATAGTAGGCCGTAAGCCCCAATAGCAAATTCTCAGGCCGATCTCGCACAAGTAACGGTTGAGCATGAATGGCTCGAGTAAGGAACAGACATGCAACCGATGTCACTCTTCTTGCGTCCGGAGTATTTGCCCATTTTCGACATAATTCCAGATCCAAATTGTCAATTATATTCGCCGGTTCCTGCAGCGAGATCCAAAATGGAATTCTATTAGCTATTGTCACAATCATGTGCAAGTCGTCGTGCATCAAGATCTGAGCAGCATGATTATGCAGTAGAATTAATAGAATGTAGCTCGAGAAAATATCTCCATCGTGACGTAGCTGAATCTGACCCATCGGATCATTGGATACAGTCTGGCCATTCTGGTTGTAGGCTCCCTGGTCCTCCTCGGCCTTGTTGTTGAAAAGCACCGCGTTATTTTCCTGCATCCCCAAACATCGGTTATAATACTGATTCCAGATATCAAAAGCTCGGCTGAGTCTAGCCTGAATCGACTTGTTTTTGAACTCAACGTCCCATCGGCCACTGATGCCTGCATTGTTCAGCTTCTTGACCACGCTCTCAATTGTAGTATTAGACCCAGTCATTGCTCGTGTTACACTCAATAGTCCATATAGAATGATAATCAGAGCAAATGGAGGCAGTAGTCCCGGGATAGTCGACGTTGCATAGGGATCCATACATCCTGGTAGTCTCAGTATGCTCTTTATAACATACAAATAAGGTACCGAATGAATGATTCTTTCGGGTCCAACCAGTCGGAAAAAATCATAGGGATTATTGATCCTCCAAAACCTATCTGAACAAGGCATGTGCGTATCAACATCGAAGATCGATAGTTGCATTGCAGCATCTCCATCCTGAAGCATATGTACACAATCGCAGTATAATGCGAAGTGCATGGCTCGTTTACAAGCTTCATATTTGGTCCATTCAAGCCACGCGGTGTACGTATTGACTCCATCAAAAAATCGGTACCCTCCTTTGACGGCCTTGGCAGTGGTAAACGGCTGCTCAGGATCCTCATCCTCGTACATGGAAACTCTGGGCAGCAACAGCCACATATACCGTTCAAGAAGCCATTTGCTCTTAATTACAACAGGCTGCTTTCTGTTGATCCTCTTACTCTCAGAGTTGCCAGCATAATTGCTGGACCCCTGATGTTCATCGTCGTCAGATTCCGAACGACGGCCCTCGTTAAGATGATCTTCATATCTCATCAATAAGCAAAATGCCTGAAGAAGGCCCACATCCTCTTGAAACTTCGGCAATTCTTTATTGTTGAGTATGAAATTGAGAGAATTAAGCAAGTTTTGATGTGCTCGAGTCGCAAATCGCTGAACCCTCTCGTCCTCATTCAAAGACATGCTTAAAGTCACCATGACAGCTAACAGATGAGTATTCTCCATTTCGGCACTGAAAGTTGGATAATGCACAAAAAGGTGGATTGGCTTTACAGCAGACCAGGCATGATCAATATAAAATCCTATGCTAGAAGCGTCCAAGTTAATTTCACTTTGGGGCATAAAACAGCTGCCCATTAACAATTGGATCACCTCTTGCGCTTTATTTTCCGATATAATTGTCGGATGTGTCAAATCTACTGCTGCCCCTTCCACTGCAACACTACTTTGACTGCCGGCAATGTTTAGCTCTTTTACTTTATCCTCGTACTCTCTCAGAATAGATATATACTTAACGTCATAGTTTCCGGTATCACTATCTCCTAAGAAACGATCTTCAAAGAGCCACTCGTAATTAGGCGTTGCAGGCACCTGATGAGAACAATTAGTTCCTCGATAAATACTGTAAATACTATCAAGCTCATCCAATGCAGAGTGACTAATACTACTTTCACCGTATATCATTTGCGAGGTTCCAAAAGATTGGTCTTCATAAAGGCATGGATTTGACTGAAATCTCTCATAGGACGAGAGCATTGGATCATTGCGTTCGATTTTGACTACTGATGGCGCCGGAGGTTGGTCATTGACGATAGGATCATCCAGAATAGATATTGGTGTAGTCGGAGGATTCTTATCATCAAATAAGCTATCTTCAAGTCCTGTGAGATTGTTTGGCATAAACTTTTTGTTGCGGGTTGGTTGAGCATCGCTGCTGTTGTGGGGCAACTTTTTTCTCAGGCGCATCTTAGTCGCGATATTAGACTGGTTTTCAGAAGCTCCCCAAGCACTTCGTTTTTTGTGATACTTGGTATTTAGATGACTATTAATGTTAGTAAAAATATCATATTTTTTTTGGAATTTTTTTAGTTCGGTGGCGGTAAGGAAGTTTGTTGATACTTACTTTTCATATAGATCAGCTCTTGCAAAATGCCTTTCACACCAATTGCAATGATAAGGCTTGATATCTAAATGGTTGGCAGAATGCCGATCCAAGTAATCCCTTCTATTAAACGACTTATTGCAGCCTTCGAATTTACAGGCAAATTTCCTTTTCTCGAAATTGGTCATTCTAGAAGTGGTTGAGTTTGGAGCGACCGGATAGCCAAACCTAGATTGACTTTTGACCAGTTCATCCATCATATATACTTAAGTAACAACACAGGAAATTTTTGTTGGATTTTTTTCACCCTTAAAATTGATCCTGAATTGGTTGAGTTGAACTGGATGGGGAGGGCAGGCTACAGATCACCAGAGAGCTATGAAGCAAGGCCTTTGCGAGTTTCAACTATTAAAAGCACAATTGAATGAATTTTCTGTCGAGAAAATGATAAAGATGAAAGGATTTATTGTTCAAAAAGTGACCGAGTAGTAAAATATCAGGCCATCTTTATGATACGAGTAACTACGTTCTGAAGAAGGGCCTTTTTCTGGAATAGGCACCGGATGACGGGTACCGTAATAGACCAAGTATTGATCTTTGCTATACAAATCGGGCAATTTCGTCACAGGCTCAATCTTCCAACACGGTAAACTAGCAGATGAGGGCCTAGAAATGAGGTACCGAATGGGGTTAGTTGCTTCTTGTCAGATGAGGCTCAACCAACAAGCGCTGATTGAAATCACAAAGAGTCAATAAAAAGATTTTTACTTCGTATTCTAGATAATTACTCTATAAAGAACTTTCATGCTCACGGGTTGCGGTCCAACAGTTCTTGGCGTGTGTTTGGTGTCGTGCCGTTAACATTCAACAAACAAAGCTTGCAAAAAAACTAAAACAATTTTTCCACTTGACATACAACTCTATATGCTAAATAGGAAAAAAAAAATTTTTTGGGGGGTAACTGAGGAGACCATTTTTTTTATTTTTTTTATTTTGTTTTTTGTTATGGAATGCTTCTATTTAATCCCCCGTTCCTGTTCAAGGTAATTGGAAGAATAGTGGGTATATTAGCTGCTTAGACCTCAATTGGAAGAAGCGACCCAATCATGTAACAGTCAAGGAGTTGGATGCAACCCTAAGAAGGTACTGGTGCATAAGTCGTATTAGAATTTACCCGTCTGAATTGGTACAGATACTTGAGACAAGAGACGCTTGCCCATAAGTTTACATAGGTTCCCCCATTGTGGCTGAAGTTGTGGCAAGATCTGATTAAATTTCAGTCCGCCCAGACCATACGATTACCGAGAAGAGTAATGACAACCTTAAGTGTGCAGGAAATATACATCGAAGACAAGGGTTGTGGAATGGAATATATATTTATGTGTGACAGGATAGAATGTATATCGTATTGAGGCAATTGATAAAATATAGAAACAAAGTTAAATCATATAAGGAAGGAATTTATATAAAAGTTTAAAAAGAAAATTTTTTTGCCGGGTTTGATATTTTTTTTTATTTTTTTTTTCTTGTATCAATCATAAACAAATGAAAGAATCCTAGATGGCCTTTTCCAGGTTGTTTGTTATATTTTTTTGAATATTTTTAACATTTTGAATTTGATGAAAGTTGCATACGAGGACAAAAAGTAGTTGTTATTTTAGGATTAGGGGAATATCGGCTTGTATAACTACAATGGCCGCCAAGGTTAGCATAAGGTGCCTTTTTTTTTTAATTAACAAGTACAAGAGATGGAAGAAGAATGCCGGAAAAGAATCCTAGCCCTCCCTTGATATTATTATCGTGGGGATAATTTGCCGGTGTTAAGTTTGAAAGATTACAATTGTTACATGGAGGGGCATTAGATCGCCTAACCCCAGTAAGAGAACATTGGCGGTGAAAAAAAAAAAAAAATAATAATAAAATATAGAAAAAATGATGCCTTGGAAGAAGAAGCACGCGATTTCGTGTTTAGGTTGGATGGCTCAAATACGTGATAATGATATAATGTAATTTAATACCCATCTTAATGATGCTAAGACGTGCTTGTATTGTACTTTGTATTGGATTTTCATGAGCATATTTTGTCGTTGGGTAAACAAAACGTGAGATGATCCCTAAACGTGCGTGCTGGGCAAAAGCAAACTGGTCATACAAGGTAGAGGGGTTATTAAGGGTTATTAAGGGTTAAGATCTGGGTAAAAACAACAACAAGCATGATATGGGCAGTGAAGCGCAACAGACGGCAAGCAAATAAAGAGAAGAAGAAAAATATATAAGGCATATGATTCACCCGGATCTTCTCCTCTAGTTTGCTCTATTTTGCCTTGCTCTCTCCCCTCTTGGGTGTTTGCGCTGCCCCCCTCTCCTATTCCGTCATTGTCAGGTGTGCTTGTGTTGTGCTGTTGGGATTGGTGCCAACGATTGACTAATTTTTTTCACGCTTAAACCATATTAAGACTCATCTGGGAATATAAATGAATTATCTGTGACAAATTTGACTTTGCCTCAAGACAACAACAAACGCCTTTTTTCTTCTTCTTGTTTACGTTTCTTTTATATACAACCGGGCGTTTCTCTCTTGCGTTGGTTCAATGTGGTCTCACGATTTCTGCACCGTCTGCGACAAGCAATGTGCCTTAGGCGCCATGTATTGTTCTCACCAGTGCCGAATGGCTGATACAAAGGCCAGTAGTGGCCAAAACATGGACTGGATATACTCCAGCCTGAGCCATAGCAAGGCCAGACATTCACTGAGCTCTCTGCCTGTGCCTCAGGTTGAAGACGAATCTGTCATTAACAGTAGTGGTATTGCGGGGCCGCCAAGCCCGAAATCACTGCCTATTCAGCAGTCGTCGGCTCCTTCCAAGAACTTTCTCTACGCCAGTCCATTGTTACTACCTCAGTCTACTTCTAAAAGATCTTCATTGATCAGCCAGCATAATAACAGCACTCACGCCAGTTTGGCGTCGCCGCCGCCATCTCCGCTACTCATGAGCCTTAACCATGAGGAAGATGAGGAGGACGACGATGACGCTGATTCGGAATTTGAAGGCTCAACCCCGGTCTTTTACACTACCTTGGAATCCAAGGCCCGATTGTCGCCAATTCACCTGGTGGATCATGCATCTGACGATCATCTCAAGAGCTCGACTAATTACCGGCGTTGGCTCACCGATGTATGACCATCACGTGTCAAAAGGCACCAGTTGTGTACGGCAAACAAAAGGCCATTAGTTGGAATGACATGACATGATGAACGAAAAAAAAAATTATATCTTGACGCAGGAAAAAGGCTACACTGCATATGGCTGTTTTGAATCTTGTCTTGCCGTGAAGATGAAGGCTTTTAAAAAGCCGTTTATTGTAAATATACGGCCTCACTCTCTTCACTTATGTACGAGCTCTTAGATATGACGTTGCTATTTATTATAAAATAAAGACTTTGCATATAAGATCAGGTTGGTATTTAGACCACAGCTATCCCTCTGCTATCGCTCACTATCCCTCACTATCCCTCCACGCTCCACTCCTAAACCCAAATCATTTCATCAAAGGGCCCTCGTTAAAAACCCTGCCAAAACGTACATAACACCACCCAATTGTTTTGAGCATTTTGAGCATTTGTCCAAGAAAAAAAAGTAATCAGTACATAAACTCTACATGACCCGAGCCGTTAACTAAATCCAATTTAGTTTGTTTATATATGCACGGCGTTAGAATCCGTTACTTTTTATTGCCGTTTGTTGGACTTCCCTATCTGTCATTATTTAAGCACTAACAGGCTTATTATGACTGGATTCCATTTAAGGGGCTAAGCTAAGGTAGCAAGCAAATCCAGACCCCCCAACTCAATTCCTTTTTACCCTTTATATTCCATAAACCTTAAATATATTATATTAACAAAATGCTATTTATATGCATTGTTCAATACCTTGTCTTGCAATTTTTTTTTTTGCATGCTTTTTTTGTTTTTTTCCTATTCCATTCAACTACCCCTTATGCACCACAACAGCCGGGTAAATCGAGCCACTCCATGTGCTAAAGGAGTAACCACCCTTTTTATTCTGAAAAATCCGCACTCCTGGCTCGGTTCTTTCTTTCCAACCTGCTAAGTGTAGGACTGATTGTAATTGGATCAATTGGCAAATCTGCACGTCTGCCTCGTCATTTGACTGTTTTTGCCTGCTCCTTTTTTTTCACCGTGGTTTAAAAAACTCGGTCCTGGTGAATTTTTCACTTATCTTTCCGTCCTCCGGCTCCTGGACATTTTCCCCTGTTACCAGCCTTTGGACCAGGCCTTCTTTGGACTTTAATGACCGGCCTATATCACGACATGGTCAGACCGCCTTCGCCGGACGACGATTCGTTCGACTTTAGCCCGACTACCGGGTCGGCTCGCAAGCAATCGTCGACGCGGAACCACTCAGACGCCCGCAATTCCAGCATACCGCGTTCCGTGCGCCTCATGCCGGTCCGCAAACACAGCAGGAACTTCAGCCTGTCGAAGCCCAGCCAATACACCTCCATGGTGTCGGCCTATTCGTCTCCTCCTCTGTCCCCTGAGCCCGTCAGCAGCGTCAGCAGCGTCAACGGCGCCTCTGTGTCCTTCAATGACTCGTCCAACGACGCCAGCAGCAGCAGCGGGACCAGCAGCGTGCGGTCCTCGGCCGTTTTGGCCCACTCCAAGCAGGATTCCGTCGACATGAGCAGTGATTTGTCGGTGGATTTCCCCTATCTTCGGGCCACCCATGCTTTCAACCCGCAGGACCTGTTTCAGCAGCATAATATCGAGGCCGACAACTCTAGCGTATGCCTTGCATTCGACGAATTGGACCTTGTTATCCTGCATAGTGTCCATCCGTCTGGCTGGGGCGACGCTACGCTGCTATCCACCGGCCTTAGGGGCTGGGTTCCTACAAACTTTTTCCTGCCCTATGTGGAATCTCAGGCTGTTCCTCTGTTGGCCGCCGTTCTGACATTCATTATAAACCCCCGTTCTCGTGAAATCTCGCGCGATGCCTCGGACACTTCTCACCAGATGACCTTCAGCCAGACGTCTATCAGCAACATTGTGGCCGGTGTAAGAAGCCTTCTAGAGCTTTGTGGATCACTTACTCGGGATTCTCTCGCTGTCAAGAGATCGCCTTCTGTAAGGAAACTAAGAAAGGCTCTGCTTACTGAGTTGGCTCTTTTGGTGTCTGTTGCCCAGCAGAACAGCAATTCTACCGACACTCTAGTGATAGACAAGCTTTTGCACGGATGCTACAAAATCGTCATTCGAGCCGTCATCTTCTTGGACGTCTGGTCGATTGAAAACGAGTCCAAGAGGAAACTCGAGGATAGTGCTGACGACGAGCAGCCAGTGTCTCCCCTGAGTCCCACTCGGCCCCAGCCCTCTTCTGCATCGGTTTACTCCAAAACTCTCCTATCCATGGCTCAGAGTCCGTCGCCTATCAAAAATATGAATAGAGCCAGCGTCATTTTCCACAAGGGTCCCCCAATGGCGTCGCATCGCATTGAGGAGGTCAATGAAGCTCTCACTACCTACCTAGGTATATTTATTCATCGCATGTCCATTCTCGAAACGGACCCTTCGGCATCCTCGGAGATTCTCCTCAACACTCGCAAATCCATGCTTGCTAGCAGGGAATTGCTGGCCTGTGTTGATGCAACTGCTAGTCGTTGCGCAAGGAATGCCGACTTGGAAAGGTCCAAGCAAACTCTGTATACAAACGTTAAGTCGCTGGTACGTGTGGCTCGCGATGCTGCAAATGAGTCGTTGCGAGGGTTTGAAACGAGTGACGAGCAACAGCAAGGCTCTGAAAACCCCAACCATGCAAGGCTGGTCAATGTGGCTGTTGATTGTGTCCGATGCGCTGGAGAATGCGTGGTTCGTTGCAAGAATATCATTGCAAGTGTCGGTGATTTCCAAATGTCTGCATCTCGTGAATATCCTGATTTTTCTAACGGGCTGATGTTTGTGCCTGGTAGCAATTCGGCTTCTTCGTTGTCGTCTTCCAAGAGTGAAAGTGACAGCGGAACCGACTGTGATACAACAGCTACTACACCTTTGCATTCAAGCGATGAACAATCTTCGAGCTCTTCTACTGATCAGCAGTCCACTCAGTATTCTGCTGCCAGCCGAAGCCGAGTGACCATCGATGCAGTCGACGACTATGAGTTTTCAACAGACGATGTAGTCTATGACAGCCGTGGCAACATTCATGGAGCTACTGTTCAAGCATTAATTACCATGATTATTGACGGTAATGCTAAATTGGCTCCTTACAAGGTCTCAGCGTTCTTTTTGGTGTTCCGAACATTTACTACTCCCGACGAAGTCTTGGATATTCTGTTCAATTTATATGCGCCTGATCAGGATGTCAACAGTCTGGATGATTCTGAAGGGTCTCTTCTGTCGAAGAGGCGTCTTAATATTTTCTACTTTGTGGAAAGATGGTTGAAATCACACTGGCAGTCGGAGTCTGATAATGCTGTTCTCCCCAGGATACTGGAATTTTCAAATGCCAATTTCCAGTCTGCCGCGGCCAAAGGTGCAGAAGTCATTCAAAATCTGTCTCGACAGCTAGATGGCAGCCAGCCTATTCTTCACAGGTTGATTGACATCAATAATGAGTCGGAATTTTTTTCACAAAGAAATACTGGGGAAGCATTGGGCACGAAGAAATCAATGACCAATCTCAGCAAATCTCAACTTAATCAGTTGCAACGTTATTACGAGATTGCCAATGGTAATACTGCTAAGCCGGACAATTCGGAGGATATCTTTATGAGTGGGATTCCGAGAAGGCAGTCCAATGTGTCGAATTGGGCAGCCTCGCTCAGAAGAGCTTCCAGCTCCAATCTGGCTGCTGCTGCTAGCTCTTCATCACTGTCACTCTCGGGAATGAACAATGACGGTAATTTGAGCATTTTGGACTTTGATGCAGCGGATTTGGCTAATCAGCTGACTTGGGTTGACTACAATCTATTTGCTGCTATTGAGCCTAACGAGTTGGTAAATCAACATTTTTCACTGCGCAAAAGGGACCTAGGGTTGGCCAACAATGTGGTGAAGTTGTCGACTCATGCAAACAAATTGTCTTCGTTTGTTGGCGATTCCATCTTAGGAAGCTCGGAGTCTCGGTCCAACGTCAGCATCAAGGCTAGGGCCAAGATCGTCAAGCAGTGGATCAAAATCGCCAGCAAATGCCACGAAATCGGGAACTTCAACACGACGATTTCCATTGTTTCAGCTCTGCAGTCAGTCAACATCATGCGGCTCAAACGAGTGTGGGATGCCCTATCAGCCAAACATCACGCTACATTTCAGAGCCTCAAGTACCTGCTGGTTCCAGACCGCAATTTCAGCGCCTATAGACAGAAACTGAAGACGCAGCCTTTTCCGGTCATTCCTTATCTTGGACTTTATCTGACGGATTTGACGTTTGTTGAGGAGGGAAATGCAAAGTTTCGAAAACAGTCGTCTCCAGATGCTCCTCAGCTGGTGAACCTAGACCGATGCGAGCGAACCGCACGGCTGGTCGGAGAACTACAGCGGTATCAGATGAACGGTTATAACATTGTTCCTAGCAAGGAATTACAGTTTTGGCTTGAAAGCGAAATGTCTCGTTCTCACGACACGGTAAACAGCGACCATCAGGCCCTCTGGCGACGGTCGTGCATCATCGAGCCTAAAAATTAGATCCCTATTTATATATAGATATCTGTATATATCTCTTTTTATTATGTCCTAATGGCATGTACATTCATTAATAAAGCTATTTTTTTCTGCTACTTTTCTCCTGCTATTTGTTTTGTCCAATGTAGTTGATGGCTGATCCGGCCTTGAAGAACTGCACCTGGTCCTTCGACATTGTATGCTTGGCTGTGATATTGAATGAATCGCCGGTATCGTGTTTGGTGACACGCAAGGTCAAGGTTCCGCCGTTGTCGCCGTTCTTGTTGAGCATATCCAGAAGATCGACCGTCTCTATCTTGTCTAGGGATGATATCTTGTCGTAATCATCGGCATTTTCAAACGTCAATGGGAGCATTCCTTGCTTCTTAAGATTGGTCTCGTGGATTCTAGCAAAAGACTTGGTGAGAATGACCTTGCCTCCAAGGAATCTCGGTGATAATGCCGCATGTTCTCGAGCCGATCCCTCACCGTAGTTGTGCTCTGCAACCACTATCCAGGGCCTGTTCTCGGTTTTCCACTTGATCATCAGCTCGGGGATTCCCATATTGTCGCCGTTGAAGTCTCTAACTTCGTTGGTTTTGCCTGTTTCCTGATTAACAGCACCAATCAGTGTGTTGTATGAGATGTTTTCCAGATGGCCCTTATACTTGAGCCAAGCACCGGCTGCAGAAATGTGGTCTGTGGTGCATTTTCCTTGCACTTTCAAAAGTACAGTGGTTTCTATTTCCTTGTTGTCAAAAGGCGCAAAAGGTTCCAGAAGCTGGAGTCGGTCTGAATCGGGGGATACCTTGATCTCAGCAGTGGCATCAGGAACAGGATCTTCCAAGACACCGGTAGAAGGATAAAACTCTGATCTGGGGCCAAGCGTGAATCCTTCAGGTGGAAGTTCATAACCTTCAGAAGGAGGATTGAATTTGAAGGTCTGAGTGTCGGTTTCAATGGTATCGGTCATTGGGTTGAACTTGGTTGATCCCGAGTATATCATGGCCGTCACCACTTCAGGCGAAGTGAGGAAGTTCATAGTTTTGGCATTTCCATCGTTTCTGGCCTTGAAATTTCGATTGAATGATGTAAAAATAGCGTTTGTTTCCTTGGGGGCCTCGTCGCCTCGATCCCATTGGCCGATGCAAGGGCCACAGGCATTGGCAAGTACAATTGCACCGTTTTTCTCGAACTTCTCAATCAGGCCGTCTCTCTCCATGGTGGCTCTGATCTGCTCGGATCCAGGGGTGACGAAGAATGGGATTTTGGGTTTTAGGCCTGCATTTTCAGCCTGGTCTACCAGTGATGCTACTCGAGTCATGTCTTGGTACGACGAGTTAGTGCACGATCCAATGAGACCTGCAGATGCCTGCTCGGGCCATTGATCGTCCTCGACCTTCTGAGCAAAGTCTGAAAGTGGAGTAGACAGATCAGGTGTGAAAGGACCGTTGATGTGAGGTTGTAGCTCAGATAGGTTGATCTCAACGACCTGATCGTACTCGGCACCTTCGTCGGCTCGAAGCAGATCGGTAGTAGCAGCTACTTCGTCGACGACAGCTGCAACAGGGCCTCGATGAGTAGATTCCAAGTACCTTTTCATAGACTGTGTGTAGGGGAAAGTAGAGGTGGTCGCACCGACCTCAGCACCCATATTGCAGATAGTAGCCATTCCAGTGGCCGACAACGACTGAACGCCTTCACCAAAGTACTCAATGATGGACCCAGTTCCTCCACGGACAGTCAGAATGCCCGCAAGTGTAGTAATTACGTCTTTAGGCGACGTCCAGCCGTTGAGAGTGCCCGTTAGTTTCACACCCAGCATGTTCGGAGCCTTGAGTTCCCATGGCGTGCCCGTCAACGCATCTACGGCGTCCGCACCTCCGACCCCGATGGCTATAGCGCCCAGACCGCCTGCATTCGGCGTATGCGAGTCCGTTCCCAGCATCATGAGGCCTGGGACTGAGAAGTTCTCGAGCACGATCTGGTGGATGATCCCGGAGCCAGGTCCCCAGAACTGGATGCCGTACTTTCGTGCGCACGACTCCAGGAAGTCAAAGACCTCCTTGTTGACGATCTCGGCCGACTGCAGGTCCTGGGCGGCGCCGTTTTTGCCGACTATGAGGTGGTCGCAGTGGATGGAGGCCGGCACTCTAGTCGAGTCCATGCCACAGGTCATGAACTGCAGCAGGGCCATCTGGGCCGACGCGTCCTGCATGGCGACTCGGTCGGGGTGCAGTTTCAGGTACGCGTTGCCTCGAATGTGGGGGGGAACGAGGGATTCCTGGGGCTCGACGAGGTGCGAGTAGAGGATTTTCTCGGCCAACGTCAGCGGCCGCTGGAGTATTTTGCGCACAGACGCCAGCTTGCTGAGCAGCAGGTCGTACGGCGGCGTCCGCGAGCGCAGTTGGCGGGGCAGCGAAGCGAGGCGGGCGGGCATTGGAAGAAGTAGCGAATTTTTCAGTGGGGCTCGCTGAGAAATGGGGAGAAGAAGATTGGCGGAGGAGGGGAAGGGGGGGTCTGCGGGGCGAAAAATACAAAAAAAAGGATATAGTTTGCCTCGTCGAGCATTGCTTTCTCTCCCAGCAAACTCCCAGCGAACTCCCAGCTGTTTTCCCGCCGTGTGTTCTCCCTCGTGCTGTTCTCCGCATGATTTCTTTCCTCCCATAGCTTTGATTTCTTGATTTCCCTTCACGATTTCCACTCTCCCATTATTCATCACCATGTCCGACGATCAGAACACCAAGCTCGCCGAGTTCGTCTCCATCACCCAGCTCAGTGCCAGCGAGGCCCGGCCGTTTCTCGAGCAGACCGCCTGGGATATCGGGGTAGGTAAAGCACCATAGGTAAAAGCACCATAGGTAAAAGCACCTAGGTAAAAGCAGATCCCTAACTCCAGTCCGCCCTCGAGCTCTTCTACGCTGCCGACAACGACGACACCGAGGAGGACTACCGTCGCGAGCTCGAGTCCAGCCGTGTAGGACGCACCTGGTCGCCGGCCGCCCCCGTGGCCTCCAGCAGCAGAAGCTCCAGCCAGGCCACCAGCGGCACGTCCAAGAAGCGCTTTGCGACGGTCGCCGACATCCGCAACGAGCGCGATACGTCGCCTGTGCATCCGGGGTCGCCTGATCCCGAGAACCTGTTTACTGGCGGCGAGAAGTCGGGGCTGGCCGTCCAGAACCCCGACGACAACGGCTCGCAGCGTCCAGGCAGGCTTATTAGCGATATTTTCCGCCAGGCTCGCCAGGTTCATGATAACGGCGACGACGACATATACGACGCAGGCCAGCCCCGTCAATCCCTCAATACCTTCAGTGGAACAGGCTACACACTGGGCTCCGAGGACTTACCGTCAAGAACCATCTCCAATATGTCCAATGATCCTGCAACATCCCAGACTGCACGCAAGGAGACCTTTAGAAAGCTGTATTTCTGGAGAAACGGCTTCTCGGTCGACGAAGACGGCCCGCTTTATAGATATGATGATCCTGCCAACATCACGCACCTGGAGGCCATTCGCTCGGGGCGTGCTCCTCTCTCACTGCTCAATGTCCAGGGTGGAGAAGACGTCCGAGTAGATGTTTATAGAAAGGACGAGGACTACGTGGCGCCCAAGAGAAAGCCCGGAGGTTTCAGTGGCAGAGGCCTTCGGCTCGGCTCGCCTGTTCCTGGAGAAACCGTTTCCCAGGAGCCTCCAGCAATTCCTGCATCTGCATCTTCATCATCCACTCCTGCTCCAAGTGGCCTGGGCCAGTCGGGTGATGCAGCAGTTCAACTT
Source organism: Casaregolazyma suthepensis (assembly GCA_030568895.1). Classification (NCBI taxonomy): domain Eukaryota; kingdom Fungi; phylum Ascomycota; class Dipodascomycetes; order Dipodascales; family Trichomonascaceae; genus Casaregolazyma; species Casaregolazyma suthepensis. Next base: position 194,055 of record JAJMJB010000005.1, read on the forward strand.
CGGTTGGCCAATGGTCAGGCTGTTCGGCTCAGATTCGACTCGGGGGGCTCTGTCCAGCAGCTCTACGACTACGTTGAAAGCGAACATCCATCCACCCGGGCGTATATTTTGCAAACGACATTCCCCAACAAGGAACTATCAGATAGATCGGCTTCTCTCAAGGCGGCCGGCGTCGTTGGATCAGTCGTGGTTCAGAAATGGGTGTAATGCTTATACGATTATGGCTGTGATGACCCCAAAAAAAGGCTTTACTATCATGTAATGCAATTCATAAAAAGCTAGCATGTTGATATGCATGATGTATTTAAATCAATTGAAGTCCATACTTTTGGCATAGCCGGACTCGAAGTCCTTCTCCACGCCCCGGAAAAACGTCCTCCAGCTCTGTTTGCCCTTGCTTGGACTGCCGGTCGCCGGCAGCGCTGGGACCTGGCCCGTGGCGGTGACGCGCGAGATGCGAGGTGTGCTTGTTTTGGCAGCGTGCATTTGAGCTGGGGGGTTGGCGATGACGAGGCTTTCGCTGTTTTGACGATTGAGCCATTGTTGCATGTCCATGAGTCCGTTCGGCGTGTTGACCATCATGCGGTTGTTTACCATTTTGACTTGGAGGGTTTGAGATGGTGGTGCGTTTGACGGCGGTGGTGCGTTTGACGGCGGTGTTGCAGTGCGGGCCGGCGTGGTGCGTACCGGTGTGGTGCTGTTGCGGACCGGTGACGGCTTAGGTGTACCAGGAACTCCTCTATGATGCTGAAACGGATCGTGATGCACGCCGCTTTTTCTCTTGTGTTTCAAATCAGTCGGCGAAGATGTCACTGCAGTGCTGGAGCCGACTGCAGTGCTGGAACTGCCTTGTTGAGATTGGTTCGCTGATCCTTTGAATGCGGCCATGAGAGACGGCAATTCATCAGCTATGCTTGTTTTGGCCGTCGAAGGAGACGTCATCGAAGAATCCATGGAAACATCACCGGAAGAAAACGCCCCTGAAAAGTCCCTCCGGTGTGTTTTTCCCCCGGAATATTCGTTCCAGTCGGGCCCTCCTGGTGTCGACGGTTCTTCCTGGAAGTTGGGGGGAGCCTCCCCGTTTGCGGCGCTGTAGAAAGATAGGAACATATGGCGCAGATCATGCACCACCTGGAACATTTCCTGCTGAACGCTCTCAAAGGGAGTGGATTCCATCTCGTCCAGCAGCTGCTTGATGAAGCTTCTATATTTGAGAAGTAGTGGGTTGTCTTCCTGGGGCATTTGATGCGAGAGGCCGAATAACGACATGAATCCACCGCTTGATTTGCCCTTATTGCCCACCTTTGACAATAAACCCGTCAATTCGTAGTTGATTTTGATCAGGGTGGACCGCGATAGAGCCAATTGGAGCTTGAATTCCAGCTTGGTGAACTTGGATAGGATTCTAAGCACCAATATGGCCAGTAGAGATGCGGCATTGGACGACACAATGCTTCCACCGGCTCGATGGACCTTTCTTTTTAATTTGCGGATATTCCAGTTATATATTTCGTCCAGAAGCGCCTGGGATCGTGCACCGACGCGCACAGCCAGGTCCAGGTGGAATTGGTCGACATCGGTGTTGGTATCGATCTCGTAGCTACTAAGCAGCGAAAACCACCCCGAATTGGCTTCTTCCGTATATGCGTTTACAGACACCCATATTTTGAATGCATACAGCACGTCGTCGGCTTTTATAGTGCCGTAATCGTCGCATAACGACAGGATATCTTCTTCGGTAATGCGGCTTTTGTCTAAAACAGCCAGCACGGGGTCTGAACTGGCAACCAAGGCCATTTGGTTCAATGATGCCGGAAGCAGAGAAGAGGCCCAGGAGAAGATGCTAAAACGGATGCAAATATGCACAAAATACGAAATGTCCTATATATAGATCACAGAGATATATGACTAGCGGTACTATATATAGCTACGAGGGCCTTGTAATAGGAGGTTTGTAGAGATCTATTAGGGTATGAAGGATCAGGTCATGAAAACAAATGGAGGGATTTTGAGTGGTTGAGAGTCACGTGGACAGGTAATGGAGAGGGCAGAATAGTTACAAAAAAAGCATATAAATAGCATAAAAATAGCAATTTTTTATTATTCATAATATTCATATTGATTCATGTCTTATATTCTGAATCATTATATTTTTCATTCATAATACACCCAAACTTTATCTTTGTATTCGTCCTCCTGCATCTCACACTTTGTTGAAATTTCCCCTTCCGGTAAACCACTTCACCATAGTAATTCCATTCCATGTCCTTTCGTAAATTCGTAGATATCGGCATCAACCTGACCGACGGCCAGTTCCGTGGCATTTACCATGGCAAAAGCTACCATTCAGAAGACCTCCAAGACGTCCTGGATCGGGCTCAGCAGAGTGGTGTTTCCAAGATGCTAGTAACTGGATCAACTCTGCAGGATTCCATACAAGCTCTAGAATTATGCCAAAAATACTCCCGGCCCGGCATCTTGGACTTATACTCGACTGCAGGCATCCATCCATGTCAGGCGGCGGAATATGACGCGGAGCATCATGGAGATGTCAGTCCCATTGTAGAGCTGATTCGAAGCCAAGATTCCACAAAAGTTATACGAGCATTTGGAGAAATCGGTCTAGATTACGATCGGTTACATTACTCGCCTGCCGATATACAACGAAAGTATTTTGACTTGCAGCTTCAATTGGCTTGTCAGGTCAATCTCCCACTGTTTCTACACTCGAGAGCTGCAGCCCATGATTTCGAGGCCATTCTGTCTCGGTATCTCAACAAACTGTCAAAAGGTGCTGTAGTGCATTCGTTCACGGGAACAGTCGCGGAAATGAAGCGTTTATTAGACTTGGGCTTATATATAGGGATCAACGGCTGTTCTCTCAAGACCCAAGAGAACCTCGAGGTGGTCGAACAGATCCCTCTCAATAGATTAATGCTAGAGACCGACGGCCCATGGTGCGAAATCCGGCCGACCCATGCGTCTTTCCACTATCTCAAGGACCAGGTATTGCCATATAAAACAGTCAAGAAGGAAAAACAAGCCCCCGGTTGCTTGGTCAAAGGAAGATGCGAGCCATGTTCCATCTCATTAGTAGCAGAAGTAGTCGCTGGAGTCAAAAAAATTCCCACAAGCCAGGTCATAGAAGCAGCATACAGCAATAGCGTGGATCTATTTGACTTGTAAGACACTCTAAAACCAGCATGTATTAATGAGGACGATGACAATTGCATATATAGGGGGGGTCATCTCGTTTATAACAATGGAAGATTTAAGAATAAATATTTCATATCTCGTTAAATCATGGTTGCAAGATTTCGTCGCAAGCAATCAATGATGAAATGATCTATGGTGATCAGGACGGCGGAGAGTGAGATGGAACCTCCTCGATCCGGTCCTCGTCTCCTTCGTCCTCAACCACTTCAATGTCCACTCCCTGTGTATCATGTGTATCCGGACCTCCTCGTCCACCGACTCCGAGTCTTGAGAGCAAAGATGACGCGTTGTCTGCCTGGACAATGTACGATGCTAAATCTGGCCGTCCCACAATGGTGATGCCGTTTCCAAACAGTTGTTGAAGCACATTGGATCCCTGAGACAGCGAGGCATTGTCCCCATCTTCGCTGATGCCATCGTTAGTATTTCGGTTGTTGTTATTGTCTCCAGACGAGCCTGAGAAGGGGTTTCCGGCCAGGACTGCTGCGCCCTCAGGAGCAACGGGGCCATCGCCCTTTTCGACTCGTTCGGCAATCATATCATACCATTCCTCTTTGGTCTTGCCATTGAGAATAGCCACAATTATTACAGTCATATTATCACATCCAATTCCGGTGATGTCGCTTTCCGAGGCCAGGCAGTTGTCCAATAGGTTCTCGCATATCAGATCCAGCTCCTGACGAGCAGCAATTCCCCGGCGAACAAACTCGACGGCCGTCTGTGAAAACATGCAATCCCAGATCCCATCGCATGCCAGAATCAAAAACTCGTCCTGAGGCGTTATATGATGTTCTAAGATGTCAGGGTATGCTGACACCACCTGTTCTTCAGGAGGCAGGTCCGGGGACTTTTTGAAGTCAAAGTCTCCAATGGCTCGCGAAAGCGCCAGATTGCCATTGACACGGCCAGACTCCACGTAGCCGCCGGCAGCGCGAATCCTGGCCCGCTCGCCTTCGTTCTGAGGCTTGTGGTCGTACGACATGGCCTTGGCAGTGCCCTTGACGCCCAGAACGGTTCTGGAATCGCCGGCATTGGCCACGACAATCATGTCGTCGGTGATGATGGCCGCAGTCGCCGTGCAGCCGCTCTGGTCCTGTTTGTACTGGTTGTCGGCCAAAATGGCCGAGTCTGTTCCGAGAAAGCCCTTCTTCAGCGCCTTTGCAAAGTCGCCCTTGGCAAACTCGGCCTGCTGGGCAACAATGCTATGAAGATGCTCTCCGGAATATAGCGCGACCTTGTCGCCGCCATGGCCGTCGTAAACGGCGAAAAAAGCCACCTTGGAGTCCGAGTCCTGGTCCGGAGATTGCAGGTCCAACACGGTGGCATGGGCGTCCTCCATGCTGACACGCCATCCCTGCATGGCCGATAGTCCGTAGTATAATTTGTCATCTTCTCCATGCTCGGATTGCTTGCCAACGACGGGCTGCGACAAGATTTGGCCCATGGTGACGATTACAGTATATATATCAAAAGAAACAAAGGCTTTTACCTGAGAGAATAGTCAAAGGAGAAACCTGGTACGATTGTGGTTCAAACTAACTCAAACGGGTTATGCAAGCTGCTATGCAAAACTTTTCAAGTGGGGAACAGGAGGGGAACTGAAAAGGACAGGAAGAAAATTTATAGAGGGAGGGGGGAGAAAACGATTGGGGGGGTTGAGGAGGGGGGAAAAGCTTAGGTAAGGGACGATTCTAAAATACGCGTTTATTAATTGTATATGGTATATTACAGCTGGTTTATCTGGTTTATCAAGGTGGATTTCCTGTTTGAGTCAATGTGCTCAAATGTACGAGAAGGGTAACGTAACGGGGATTCGTTTTTTGGTGTTTTTCAATTTTTGTTTTAATTTTTGGTTTTGCTTTGCATTTTCCGTGAATTCTCTTGGGACTTTCTGGGACTTGGAACTTTTTTATTCCCTTCCTGAATCCCATGTCTTTTATCGCTTGACTTTTTATCGCTTGACTCTTTTATCTCGCTTGACTCATTCTCTCCTCTCTTAGCCCACCCACCATGACGCCCAAGTCTCAGCCCGAGCTCCATGTCCTCGAGCATGAAATCAAGGCCGACCTCAACGCCCTCTATAGCACCTACCCTATATATTCCACCATCCTCGCCGAGTCCCTGACTCCCCATGTAGCATACCTCAAGCTCAGCCGATCGTCTACCCACCCGGTTCCCAGCTTTCTGCTCGAGTCGGCCGTTTCTGGACAGTCGCTGGATCGTTATAGTTTCATAGGCGTAGGTCCCCGGAAATCAATCAAAACCGGCCGGGGGTTTGGTCCTGAGGTTGATCCGTTGGTGCTTCTAGAAGATGAACTCAAACAATATCGTCTCTGTAAACCCCTAATTACCTCTGCATTGCCAGATCTGTCCGGTGGTGCTATAGGCTACATCTCGTACGACTGCATCAAGTACTTCGAGCCGACGACTGCTGCTGAGCTCAAGGATAACGTGGGGATCCCCGAGGCCTGTCTGATGCTCTTCGACACCATTGTGGCCTTTGATAACGTATACCAGCGAATAGTCATTATTCACAACATCCATGTCGCCGACGGAACCGACAGATCAACCGTCGACGTGCAGGCTGAGTACGAAAATGCGCAGAGGATCATTGCCGATATCGTTGATCGCTTAACTTCTGATAATAACACCGATGAGCAGAGTTATCTGCCGTATCAGCCGCCTGTGGAAGTTTCCGACGAATTCAAGTCGAATATCGGCCAAAAGGGCTACGAGGAGCATGTGAGGAAACTCAAGGAGTACATTGTTAAAGGTGATATCATTCAGGCTGTCCCTTCTCAACGAGTCACTCATCCTACCAACGTGCATCCTTTCAACATCTACTCTTACCTGAGAACCGTCAATCCCTCGCCGTATCTGTTTTACATTGATTACGTGGATTTTCAGGTCATTGGGGCTTCTCCAGAGCTGCTCGTCAAGGAAGAAAAGGGAAGAATCATCACTCATCCCATAGCAGGCACGATTAAACGAGGCAAAACCATCGAGGAAGACGACGCATTGTCTGCGGAACTTTTGGCGTCTACCAAGGACCGTGCTGAGCATGTAATGTTGGTTGATCTGGCTAGAAACGACATCAACCGAGTCTGTGACCCCAATACTTGTTCTGTGGACCGTTTACTGACCATTGAGCGGTTTTCTCACGTCATGCATTTGGTCTCCCAAGTCAGTGGAGTCCTCAGACCTGATAAAACCAGATTCGATGCGTTTAGGTCGATATTTCCTGCAGGAACCGTGTCTGGAGCTCCTAAGGTACGAGCCATGCAGATCATCAGCGAGCTTGAAGGTGAAAAAAGGGGAATATATGCCGGAGCCGTTGGCCATTGGGGCTACAATTCAACCTCCATGAACACCTGTATTGCTCTAAGAACAATGATGGTCAAAGACGGTCTGGCTTATCTGCAGGCTGGAGGAGGCATTGTGCACGATTCAGACCCGTATGAAGAATACATTGAAACAATGAACAAAATGAAGGCGAATAACCAGACGCTGAAGGAAGTCGAGGCCATTTTACTGGATAAACAGGCCAGAGCATCGAGAAAAAAAGACATCAGTCCGTAATTTTAATAGATTTATAGAACGTACGGCAGTTCTGACGGAGAATAGCGTACGGCAGTTCTGACGAAGGAGAATTCAACGTATCGCAGCTTCTGCTCATTGACGAAGTACAATTCAACGTTCGGCAGCTTTTGCATTGACAAAGTAGAATAGCGTATCGGAAGCTTCTTGACAAAGTAGAAGTACGTTCTGCAGCTTGTTGATAAAGTAGAATAACGTTCTGCAGCTTCTGCAGCTCATTTAACGTATCGGCAGCTTCTGCAGCTCATTGACAAAGTTCTCTCCCCAGTATGCCGCCGTGTACTTTGACACATACTTGAAGAGCTTCTTGAAATTACCATCGCGCTTTTCTACCGGGATCGTCAAGGCATCGAAGATCGCCTCTGCCAGCTCGTCCGTGTTCCATGGATTGATGATTATCGAACCATTGAGGTTCTGTGCAGCTCCTGCGAATTCCGACAAGATCAACGATCCATGCTTCTCCTGCTGACATGCAACGTATTCGTACGATACGAGATTCATACCGTCTCGAGTACTGCTGACGAGACATATATCACTGACGGCATACAAGGCAATGAGCTCGTCGAACTTGATGCTCTTGTGAAGAAAATGAATCGGGGTGAATTCTATGCTGCCGAATTTCCCATTGATACGACCAACCAGCTCATTGACCACTGCTCGAAGGTTCTGATACTCCTCAACATCTTGACGAGATGGCACGGCCACTTGCACCAGGACGACCTTTCCTATCCATTCCGGATGCTGAGTCAAAAATACCTCAAATGCATGCAGTTTCTGGGGCACTCCTTTTATGTAGTCTAGTCTGTCGACTCCAACAATGATCTTGGTCTGCTGAAACTTGGACTCGAGCTCCTGCATTCTATGTCTAACCTGAGGAAGTTTCAGACCATTGAGGAACTTCTCACAGTCAATTCCTATGGGAAATGCACCGACAGTCACGCTTCTGCCGTCAATTTGAATACTGTTAGGAGATGTCTCGTAGTGAAGGATTCTAGTCACAGACGAGAGAAAGTGACGTGCATAGTCATAGGTATGAAACCCAATAAGATCGCACTGCATGACACCAAGAAGAACCTGCCTTCTCACAGGAAGCACTCTGTACACTTCGCTGGAAGGAAATGGTGTATGCAGAAAGAAACCAATGCGTATCTTCTTGTCGGCGACTTCTTCTCTCAACATTGCCGGCAAAAGCATAAGATGATAATCGTGAATCCATACGGAATCACCAGAGTCCACCAGAGGAGCAATTGTCTTTGCAAACAGCCGATTTGCCTCGGTATAGGCCTCCCAGGCGACCTCATCGAAGCTCATTTCTCCGGGATGATAGTGAAAAAGCGGCCATAGAATCGAGTTTGAGAAGCCGTTATAGTGCAATTCGGCAACCTCGTCGCTCAGAAACACCGGGTAACAGCTGAATTTCTCGGATAAATCCTTGTAAACTTGATCTTTTTCGGAATCAGGAACTTGAAGCCCAGGCCAGCCAAACCACTTGAAATCCTTGTCTTTTTTCACCCCAGATAATGCAGTTACAAGGCCTCCTGAAGACATGCTATAGCTGTACGAGCCGTCATCGTCACGCTTGATTGTCACAGGCAGTCTGTTCGAAATAGCCAGGACTTTTCCACCCATTGAGCTGATGGTGGTTTTGGTGGAGAAGATGGGCTTGATATGGGGGTGTTACCCGGGGTGGGGCACGTGACGGTTTTTGCAAATAATATTATAAGTTTATAGTAGATTGGTATTAATTGTAGAATAGTACGGTGTTAATATAATATACAGTGTTAATGTTTCTATGCGTTTGTTATTCTCTTCCTTTTCATGTTCGCTTTCTATCAGTCTTTGATCTAAAGTAACTTATACACTCAAATACAATCAAAAACACCAAAACACCAAACAATCCCATATTTAAATCCCACATATAAATCCCTCTAGCGGCCTTCCCACCGACAAAAGTCCACCTATATTATGCTTGGTCGACAAGTTTCGAGTCATAATGACGGTACATATACTCACCACCCTGCAAACGTCCCCATAGCTCGTGATACTTAGCCCCAGGTAAGGCTCCTGGGCCCTCCAACCATTCCGAAACACCAAATCCCCGCAGGTACCTATGGATAATGAAACGTAGAATTTCATCTTCGGGCGGAACAAAATAAAAGGCTGCAGTAAGGCCAAGCTTTTCAAAGAAGCTGAAGGCCCTCTCCCCTTCGGCAGGAGCCATCTGCATTAGCACCCTGTGGGCATTATGATGTTCATTGAAGAGCTCTATTTCGTAGATAATAGCGCAGAGAAAGTCAGGCCATGACAGCTGATCGCCTTTATCGCGAGCATTGACGTATCTAACTGGCAGACGAAAGCATCGCTGTGAAATCAGAGGATATTTTGCAGTGCGCACAAAAGCATATTGGCCGTACTTAGCCCACTGATCAAATGGTATATCGGCATACTGCAAAGCGTGTTGGCATCGAATAATGAGTTCTCTGAGATGGCAATTCGTGGGAATGCTGCGAATGTCGTCCTTGATGCCTGCATAGTCAATGCAATTGGGATTGTGATCAAATTGGCTAATCACCTCTGGAACGAACCTTTTAAGCGTTTCCGGTCGCATGAGAAGCGGTAAAGGTGGTGTAGATTGGTCTCGCAAAGGCACTGTAGGTTGCTCTCGCAAAGGCACTGTAGGCTGCTCTCGCAAAGGCACTGTAGGCTGCTCTCGCAAAGGCTCCCTAGGTTTCGTCTCAGCATAGGCACCCGTCTGAGCGGGAGCGGGCTTAGTCGTCACTGACGGTGTTGCTGCCCGTGAGCCAAGTTCGCTTGCTGCTGAACTTGCTGGTGTCATCGGCTCACTGCTTTGTGGGGTAGCTGAGCTGCTCAATAGATTCAGGTCCTGGAAGCGCTCAAACAATTCTTCAGTGTCCCGGTAACTGAAAGAGGAGATGGTAGTTAGCCATGAGGAGATGATGGTAGATAGCCATGCAGGAGGTCGCTGAGATTCCTGACGCTCCAGAGCTGAAACGCATCTATCACAGATTTCAAGGGCCTCCTGCACGGAGAGACTCCACGGGACCGGGCTATTCACTTTCCTTTGTAGCTGAGGAGAAGTACCTGTGTTTTCACGGACCCATGTCCTGATCTCGAGGCATGTTTTTTCAGGAAGAGCTATATCAAGACGAAGCGGATTTTGGAAAGGCTTATCAGGTGTGTAAACAGACGGAGCAGCCATTGTACGAAGCGTTTCGGTCGAAATCTGAGCTCTTAAGTAGATATGAGAAAGTAGATATGAGAAAGTAGATATGAGAAAGTCCGATTCAACGAGTGTATTACCGAGAAGAGCCTTCACCGGTATGGAATTGTGCCTTATAAGGATATACCTTTGGTGTTTCTACTATAAAAATATAATAGAAATAGTAAGGTATATGAGTTAAGGCTATGTGACGTTAAATTGTATAACGCTATATGGCATATAACGCTGTGTGATCGCAAAAGAGTGTGATAGCAAATCCAGGGGTGCATCGGCAAGTATATATACAGGCTGCGACAGGGTAACTTCCCATTCAGGCTAATCAGTCGATCGGCTAATCGATCTATGGTATCACAGCCGCTCAATTGGCTATTTTTTAAATATTATAAAAGGATTTCTTCTCAGGCTTCTTCTCACTCTTATTGAATATTCTTACGCGTTTCAAGCAACTTTTTTCAAGCGTTGTTTTATCGCAGTTTATCGCAGTATTCAATCCAACGATCTACCCTCAGTATTCCATCCAACGATCTCCTTCCAACTCCACATTCTACCATGCCAGGCTCCTTAGCACCCGAGCATTCTCTAGATCTACCAAGAGCAATTTCCATTGAATTCCCTGCCAATGTTCAAAACAACGACAAGGCTCTTTCAATGGTAGGAGGTCCTATAGCTATATCTCGAGCAGCAGATAAACAAGAATCTCTACAACTGAGACTTCGACCTCAAGATCCGTTTGAACATCCTATAAACTCGCGAGTTACCAAATATCAGAATATTCTTCTGAAATTAGAAGTTCCTAAAAAGTGTCTCGAAGATGCCAATTACGATCTACATGAAGCAGTTAAGCGTTCTAAGGGCCATTATAAAGCTACACCGACGCGGATTCTCGAGACAAACTTCCGGTTTCGAGAAATGAGCGACTTCCAGTGGAATACTTCATCGTCGCCGTTTTTATCCAAAGTTGCCCCGAGCATATTTGCAGGAAATCTCAATGAAATCAAGAACCTCAGGCTGAACGAGCTGGACAAAGGCCCACTGGACGCCATGCCTCCTCCTCGATTTTCCCAGATTTCGTTTCCTTTCAATTACAACTACCGGCAGAATCCCCTTGTTACGGCCGTCAGCGACGAATCGGGAAACTCGCGTCTGGTCAATCAGTCCACGGCCCAAAAGCTGCATTCCTCCATAATTGGATGGGCTGATCCGGCTCCGGCTGCACCGCCTGATTCTTTGCCTGAAAACCCCGAAGTTTCTGTAAGGCATTGCATTAATGCTATTAAGGAGCTTTTTGAAAAGAGGCCTTTGTGGACGAGAAAGGGTCTTGAAGCTAATATACATGCTGATCTACGCAATGTTCTCAAGTATGCATTACCCTATGTGTCCTACTTCTTCAAGTCCGGACCCTATCGAAGCTCCTATGTCAAGTATGGAATAGATCCACGGACTTCTAGGGAATATGCCATGTATCAGACGGAGCATTTTCGCATCTTGAGAAAGTCAGAGAATGACGATGTTGATCAGAGCTATGACCAGTCCTCTATTGAGCAGCCTTCACAGTCTGAAGAAGGTCGTGAGGAAATCACTGAAAAGTCGTATATTTTCGATGGTTTACATTTGATAAAGAACAGAGTCATCGAGCTGTGCGATGTGACTGACCCTCAGATCGTTCCACTGATCCAGAAAGCCAAACTACGGGACGAATTCACTGGCCCTTACGATGGCTGGTTTGACTCTGACGATATTGACATTATAAGAAGAGTCCTGAGAGCCAAGCTATTGGCCATCAAAGAAGGTCAAACCGTGGATGAATCGTTCATCGGGGACATTATCAATGAGAAAAAGTCACGGCATAAAGCTCCTCCTGGTCAAGCGAAAGATGCACTTCTCGAGAAGGTTTTCAGTCATGGTGGAAACTCAATGGCCGTCCAGGATCTCGGTAGCGTATTGCAACGGATGGAAGAGGAGGAGAATGACGACGACGACGAGGAAGACGATGAGTGAATGCATGCAAATTTGTATTAATATTAGCTAATGATCTATAAATATTTTCTATGGTTTGTCTCTTCTTGAAATGTGCGTTATGTTAGCAGTCTAGATGTTAGCAGTGAGTTAGAATATTTAGCAGAATGAATCGCACAAGAGATAATTGAGTTAGTATGCCATGATGGAGCTCAGGAAAATCATGATGAAGTAAGTATAGTTCGGGCTCTTGGCAGCAGCGTTTCCATGGTTGCTTGATCTAGTGGTGGTAGTCGAAGGTCGAGTAGAAGCCAGAGAGCTGGAGGTAGCAGGCTTGGAGCTAGTAGTAGCGGCTGTAGCAGAAGCCGAAACTGCTGAGCTTGACACACTTCCAGAAGCAGGGAATACTGTAGTGCTGAGACCAGACGAGGTATTAGCCGAGTTGGTAACTGTCACAGTATAGGTGATTGGTGGTAGTGTCACTGTCGATAGCGGTATTGTCACATTCAGGGTAGATAAAGGTATCGTCACGTCAACTGTAGTCGCTGGTATTGACACCTCTGGTGTAGAGAACGGCAAGGTTATGCTCGGTGTTGAGAACGGCAATGTCAAGCTAGGCAATGTCAAGCTAGGCAACGTCAAGCTCGGTACTGACACGCTAGGTAGTGTGACAATAGGCGTCGAGATCGGTAATGTCACAGTAGGTATTGACAGAGTAGGTATTGTCAGGCTAGGTAGCGTTATGCTGGGAACTGACAAGCTTGGTACTGACAAGCTCGGCAAGGTCACGCTAGGCAGGGTCACACTAGGTATTGACAGGCTAGGTAACGTTACACTAGGTAATGTTACACTAGGAACTGACAAACTAGGCAATGTCAAGCTTGGTAACGTGACACTAGGTACCGACAAGCTGGGCAACGTCACGCTAGGCACTGACAAGCTAGGCAATGTAGGTACTGACAAGCTAGGTACTGACAGACTAGGCAATGTCACAGTAGGTACTGACAGACTGGGCAATGTTACGCTAGGTATCGTCACACTCGGTACTGTCAAGGTAGGGACTGTCAAACTCGGCACTGTCAAGCTGGGGATCGTCACGCTAGGCAATGTCACACTCGGCAATGTCACAATAGGAGTGATTCCCGGTATACCTGCTGTCGACGAAGTAATAGGCGGAGAAGCGCTGGTAGAAGAAGGCGTTGACTGTTGTGCCGTTACAGACCCAGCCGTTGTTGTTGCGGCGGAGGTTGTTGGCGGCACCGTGGAACTCCCGGCCTGGGAACTCGCAACAGTAGAGGAATCAGAGGGGTTGAGAAATGGAAGGCTGAGAGTAGGCAGTCCAATGGACGGGATAACACTGGCAATGTTGTTCAGTGGCGGCAGCGATGGTTGAGTGACGGTATCGGCGTCAGTTGCATAAGCGCTGCATACGGGTCCGTTGCAGTGGAAGCCGCCAGGGTTCTCATTATGAATTCCCGGGCAGATCGACTCAGCATAAACATTGGAGATGGTGGGATACAAACTGGTGACGGCAGAAAGATTGGTAAGGCACTGGTGAAGGTCATTATACTTGACCATGTTGTCAACTGCGCATACTACCTGGCTGTGATCAAGCTTGGAACAAAGTGGATTGGAGAAGCTATCACTAGCAGCCGTGCAGCATTGAGTGACACCAGTGACGTAACTGGTAGGGATAAACGGGTTCGCTACTGAGATAACAACAGCGGGAATATTACTCATTGTTTAGGTGGTAAAAGGGAGGGAGGAAACCGGGGGATCTGATATGCTTATATAGTTTGGCACAGCCGTGCGTCATCCCCATTCGGCTGTGTGGATCAACGGAAGGGCATAAGCATGGCAATTGGGTGATTTTAGACCGGATTTCGGAGTATTTGTATTTCACTATTTGTATTAAATCTCGTCTTTGACGTATATTCCTAATTCCCTCCAACCTCCCTTTGTTCCTGGTGCCTCTGCGCTTCTCCACAATTGCCCAACCCGTTGCATAACACTTAGCTTCCTACCTTCCACTGCCATGAGAATCCAACCTGCGGTGCGAGAACCTACTCCTGTGAGAATATATACTCACAATATCCGATATGCTACTACATCTCCGTTCAAAGGAGAGAAATTCTGGACGGATCGTCGAGCTAAGATAGTCTCGAGCATCCTTTTGAATGCAGCTGTAGCTCCTTTGACGTTTGTTTGCCTGCAAGAAGTTTTGTATGAACAGCTTGAATATTTGGAAAAAGCCCTTGGTTCTGACTGGGCGTACGTTGGTGTTGCTCGCGATGACGGGGATAAAAGAGGTGAATTCAACCCCATATTCTACCGTAAAGCCGACTGGAAGTTGCTTGATCATCACACCACCTGGCTTAGTGAGACTCCGGGAAAACCAAGCAAGGGCTGGGATGGTGGATCGTCTCGTATGCTGAATTGGGGTTATTTTTCTGCTCGTGAGGACCCTAAGGTGAAATTGAATGTCTTTAATACTCACTTGGATGATTCCGGCAAGACTGCTCGTCGTGAAGGAGCCAAAATCATCATTTCCGAGTACAAGAAGAAGTCGGAGGCTGCACCATTGGTTCTTGCGGGAGATTTCAACTCGCCTCCTGACGATGAAGCGTATCAATTGGTGTCACAGCATCTGACTGATAGCTACTTGTCGGTCCAGGAACCTTATAGGTATGGTCATTATATTACCTATACTGGGTTTAATGATGAGGAGCCTAACAAGCGAATTGACTTCATTTGGACGTCGTCCAAGGTCAAGACGTTTCGATCGGGTGTTCTTCATGGACAGTTTGGAGATACGTTTATCTCAGATCATCGGCCGGTAGTTACGGATATTGGTGTTTGAAAGATGGCTGGTGAGTAGCTATTGGTTCAAGATGGTTGTATACTATGTGTATATGTGAAAGCTGATGTTGCTGTCTATGGTGTCTGTGCATACTATAGGTGGTGATGTTCCTTGCTGCTGATCTGTGATGAAGCATGGTCAACAGCTATTGTACCTTCAATTACATGGAAATAACATTTGATCTGTTATATTCTCAATTCTATTTTATTATTTTATTTTATTCGAATTTCTATTTTAAGTTTGTACTCTTAGTTTTATCATGTTGTATAGCAGTTGCCATACTTAGGCTGCTATTATTCGTCTTGCCAGTGCTTCACTTCTACATACTAAGACCAGCTCTACTGTAGTCCAATATCAAGCAACCACGAAGTTTTTGTTTATTTTTTTATATGTAGATGCTGTATACTGTTATTTATGTTCATTTACGTCTATTTTATTTGATTTAATCGTTACACTTTTGTCATTCTGTGAATTTCCTTCATTATATGCCTGTCAATTACATAGCATACTAAGGTAGAAGTACGAAGAAACATAGAACTAAGCAGGGTAACATAAATATTTAGCAAAATAAGCACCAAATATGAAATAGAAATAGCAGAATAATCCATTACAATCAAAATAAATAAGAATATACATAAAAGTACCTAAGTTCCTGTTGTCTCCTTCCCGATGCTCTCAGACATCACTTTTCACCCAATCGCTCAAACTGAAAATTTCAACATCACCATTTTCATTCACAAACACCACCAACAATGCGGAATTTCGCAAGACGTCCACTATTTATAAGTGGTGCAATTCCATCTCTTGTTCGTACTGCATATATTCCTCCAGGCGGACGTAGTTTACTGCCTAATAAAAGAGCTCTTCGTAAGCTGAAGGTGGGCCAACTACGACCAGCTATATACTATAAGTTCGACAGCAGAGTAGAGCTTTCCGATGGATCAACAGTGACACGTCGAACACAATTTCCAAAGATCGAATGGCGTTACTTGTCGGATCAAAAGACACATCCTTCGTGGAATCCATCGAGGCCCAATATCAAGGCTCTGGAAGCCGATGCTACAGGAAAAATGGCCAAATTCAAAAAGAGATATGGAGAATTTGATACGTCGAGTGCGGTGGGTGCTGAAGGTGATGCTGGTGCAGAAACAGAGTCGTCGTTTGCAGATATGATGGAGGAAAAGGCAGTACCAGTGCAGACCGGAGGACATTTGATGTCGACGTTACGAAAGAAGCGCAAGGGAAAGAAGAAATAAGGGAGTGCATTCTGGGGTGTGGTCATATACTATCTATTGATATATTTGTACAATTGTAAATACAGTCATGTTGTTGTTACTTGTGCATATGCTATTGTTCACAAGCTAATAGAGTGAGTAAGCTAGACATTCAGACATTCAGACGCGAAGCTAGTAAAACGAAAAAACAAAGTACTGGGCTATATAGATGATCTGAGACAAGCAAATCACTGTATTAGTACCCTTTTTTTCTTTGTGACTTCTCAAAACTTTAATCTCCACATGACGTAGTGCCCATCTAATACAGCTAAGCTACATCTAAACACCACAAACACAATAACTAAGACATAATCAAAAACACAACAAAAAAACAAGCAACAGGAGAATAACACGCTTACTCAATAAATATCAATTCTCTTTATAATATTCTTACAAAGTTACCAGCGTTGTCTTACAACACCGTTCTAATCTTGGCTTTGGATTATCCATTGCCGCACCGGCAGCGGCCTTCCAAAGCAAATACAGTTTCTAATGCAAATCAATCCAATCCAATCCAATTCAATGCGTTAAATAATGCACGACGGCCATTACTACTCAACAGCCTCTAATTCTCAATAGCCCTCAATGACCAACGGCCCTCTAATTCCCACGAGGGCCATCACCTCTAATAAACGTCCACCTGAGAATACTGATTCCAATAAATGTCCTCTTCGTCCTCGCTAGAATCATGCTCAGCAGATGCCTTGGATTCAAACAACGAACTAGTTAGAGCCAAATCCCGTAAACCATCAAGAACTCTATCAGGAGTAGCACTTGTTCCAAGTTGGATTTTCCGAGTAGTTCTAATATTGAAGGATTTCCTCATAGAGTAGTCCTCCTCAGCCGAATCAACCGAAGTACACCAAGGAACCCAATAATACATATCATCGTCGGAATCCTTAAACATGAAATGACACAAAACATAGTCGTTTACCGACATGGATCCAATAGACCACGACTCCCATACAAATGCTACATCATTGGACATTTCACACAGAGCCTGGAACTTATTGGCCGTCAAGCGACGGAAACTCACCGAGGCGCACGCTTCTTTCTCGTTCATATGACACAATTCCCGAAGTTGATCCACAGCAATATCACATGCGACTTTTGAGGACATGAACATTTTTGCAAATATTCGTATTAGCTCATCGTCATTGGTTGAATTTCGTCGTAGATAACCTCCTCGCTCAGAGTCCAGATGCGATGCTACCGAGCATAATTTATTGGAATTTAACGACCGTATCAGTTCATATGTAAGTCTTTCAATGCCCATTTCCCTCCAACTGTGGTTGTTTTTGGCGGCGATGCCTTTAGCTTTATATCTCATTGCAACCCCACCCCATCCGTTTCTCCGAAGTTAATCAAAAAACAAATTGCAAACACCCATGCGACGGAACGGCACGAGTGGGATTAAGTTGGGATTTTAGGTTGGTTAGGATTAAGTTAGGAAATGGAAGAAAAGTGGGGGGATATGGAAGGATACGTAGATCAGTAGGTGGTGTAGGAGGTTTTAGTGATATAATGTTATGGTGTAGTAATGCTTAGATCTAGCAGAGCACAACAGTGCTTGATCACACCAGTGCCGTATAACACCAAATCCCTCATGACTTCCTACTCATGAGACCTTTCATGGGTCTTTCGGATTTCATAAATCCGTTAACTTTCATGGGTTCCGTTGACTTTCATGGGTACTGGTACCTTAATTGTAACCATATAGGTATAAATAAATATGCAGGCCTAATTTACACAGTCATTACAATAACACATGAAGAATCATCATATGTCTTTTTAGCCTTTTTAGAGCCTTTTATCGCAGCTTTTTATCGCAGCTTTTTAGAGCCTTTTAGCGCAGCTTTTATCGCAGCTTTTTTAGAGCCTTTCACCTCAAATTAACTCGCTCACACTGATGCGTGTGCTCGGGGCTCGAGGCTCACTGACCTGATCTCCTCGCAGACGAGCCACCTCCTTCTGCAAATCCGCCACCTGTTTTCGAAGATAAAGCTCGCTTTCGCGAATAGCGTCTTCTGCTCGTCGCGCTGCCAGTTCACTCTGCTCCAACTGAGAGATCTTGTTTCGGTACAAGTCGTTGACAATCTCCAGCTCCGAGATGCGAGTATTCAAAGCCTTCAGGTCATTTCCTCCTCCTCTAACGTAACCGCTACCTTCTTGTCTGCCTCCCAAACTTGCCAAATGTGTGCTCTCTGAATGTTCAGGTTGCAAATGCCTCAGTACAGGGATTCTTTCCAGGCCCATTTCTGGAGATCGCGGCCTCAACTGCTCGCTCATGAACCCCTCACGTCCTGTAAATCCTGTCGGTCGCCGTGCTGATGGTCGGCTAACATTGGACTCGGCTCCATGAGGGGCATTATTTGCTTTTGCCAAATTGTTCAATGCCCCTGCAGTCACAGCCCCTGCAGGTACCGCCCCCGCAGTGACAGACATTCCTGATCCCTGTTGAGGAGACTGTGGATGAGACTGAGGCGTGAGTATATGCGGAGAATGCACCCTGGTATACGGCGCACCAACCTTGTTAGTGACAGTAGTACCACCGGTAGGTGAGCCCTGCACGTGACTGACTGCCGCATTCAAAGAAGCAAAGCTTGGAACGGCACCGTTAGCCCCATTCATGGGCACCAATGAGGGCGAGTTGTGATTAGAAGTGGGGATTCGCAAAGGCGCAGTAACCATGCCCGTCATAGGACCAGCTGATATAGGAGGCAGCTGAGATGAGGTGGGCAGAGGATGAGAAACCGGCACGTAGTGTGGCTCGAGGATCGGGCTTCCAGGGTATGAAAAGATGGTCGAAGGAGTCGACACCACTCTCTGAGGCGCCGTTCTATCCACCACAGCACCACGGGGCTTTTCATTTTCATGTCCAACGGCAGATAATCGCAGATGATCGATATTATTCAGCTCGATATGATGTGAGGCACTTGTTTGAGGAGCCGACAGCGGAGTCCTGGCCGGGCTCGCCACAGATATGATTTTAGGAGACAGAGACGGAAACGAGGGCGATCCAGTGCCTCTAGAGTCGCCGCGTGAATTAGTCTTGAGGCGCTTGACGGCCACTTGTGTGTTTCTTGTTCTGTTTCGAGATTTTATGACATCGGTCTTGAGAGAAATGGGCCTCTTTCGTCCATGAAGCTTGAGAAACAGCCCACAGGCATTGCACAGAACCTGGCCATTTTCATCTCTTCTCCATAGAGGAGTCGTAGTGGTCTGACAATTAAAGCATACTGTTGTCGATGAGTCATTCAGGTCGTTGAACTTGGAGCCTGGGAACTCCGACAAGGTCTCCGATTTGTGATTTTCGTGAGTCTCATGAATGCTCCCGTGTTGCTCGGCAGTTTCGCCTCCTGACTCATTATGTGTCGCATGCGGCAATAATTGGTGAGTAACATTGTTGTTATGTTGGGAGTCCAATGACAGCCCGGGATCCGACGCAGACGACATATCGACCATTGCTGGAGGTTATGTAGCGAAGAATAGATGGTATTAAAAGAGACAGGATCGGGTGACAAAGTTCAGGATTTAATCGAAACGTGGCCTGCACAAATCCAGATTAGAAGCGGAGAAGAGAAACTTTAGCCGTCGGAGATGGTCAACCGATTTTTCCAGGCCACCAAGGGGATTTTTCCCAAAAAAAATCAAACAGTAAAGAATTAAGCTCCAAATCAAACTAAGCCCCGGGATTTTCCAATAATATCACTTGTTTGGTGTTGTGATAGATGTTTGCCGATACCCAGTAACCTGAAAATTTTCTGATCTCAGCAGCAATTGTAAAAAAAATCAGACCAAAAAAACAAAGATAGTACAAAACCCCTGTAAAAAGCAAGCCAAAGTCGCGTGATTGTTCAAGAAGCTTTGAGGCCCGCGATATACTCGGATTCCAAATTATCCAGCCTAATTATTACCTTTTAGTAGTGGCAACACAATCAATTAGGTTCCCTATAAAATTTCCAGATCGTCAAATATTATCAGATTAATGAAACACCAAAACCCAAAAGACCCCAAATACAACCGGCGCACCCGCAAGATAATTAGGCGCTAATGTGGTGCTGCTGTTGGTTTGTTTCAATAACTGTTCTGTAGTGTTCCAAGTTCAAAAGGTTGTGAGGGAATTTTTTTTTATCTAACGAGGTTCTCGTTAACTATTAAATATATCTTAATGAGGCAACTACGTCCGATCTTATCGCCTTTGTTCCGCAGCAGGGTAACGGAGGGCCCCGAAAATTTGATGAGCTACTTAATTTGGAAGAACAAAATTAGATCGAGGGGGGAAAAAAAAATAAAATAATCAAGTGATCAATTGAGATTTGAATATTCTCATTAATTTGTTAATGGTTTATTTGTGTTTTTTAACTGAATTGTTCAATCATACTCTTCAATTGTCTTTACCATCATCTGCGGCACAATACCCAAAATACTCATAAAAATGCCTTGTATTCCTACATTTTTCTATCCGAATGAAGCTTGTATTGAATCCGTTGGGCCTGGATTATGTGGGTTGAACTCTAAACCAGTGCCGATCTACCCTGCATATTTGCCAAGGCGACGTTATGATGATGTCCTTACCCCAATTGAAGCTGCTGTTAATTTCTTAATGTTTGCTTATTTCTAGTTATACGTTCTTAAAATAGTATGACGGCTTGGGAATTCGCTGCGTTGCATTTTTGTAAGTGCTGTTGATTCATGGCTTGGCTTCATTTATTATTCAAGTTTATTGCTTCAATTGTCACAAAAGAAACCTCTGAAAAATATTCCCGCTGTTTGTATGAAGGTTTGCTAAAATGTGAGACATACATGAAGTAAAGAAATGGCTTCTTCGGCTGCCTTGCAAGCTCGGTTTAACTGTTGCCGACTCGTATCCGGCACAACGGCACTGCTCATCTTGTAGTGTAAAGTTTTTACATTTTTCGCGTAATTCTAATATAAATTGCCATTGTGCATGCTTGATTGTTTATTTGTTTGCTGCGAAATCTCATGTGTTGAAGACTGTCAAACTATACGGTATGGCATGGCTATGATTCCCTCCCCCTTTACCAATGCTCATTCAAAAGAATCTTTGGTTCTCGGTGTATTATTATTAATAAGCAGTAATAATAGTTTTCTCCACTTTCGCAGGCGGAATTTTCATATATTGTCTCAGTCATTACTTAATATGAACAGCTGCGTCCTGCAGCCCATCGGATTGGCCAGATTTCACGATTATCGTCCATTGAAGCCCCGCCATTTGATAATGCATTGTATCTGGAATAGTAATACCCACAAAGAAAAATAATAAAAGCTAACCGATCAAGCTAGATCAAAAGGTCAAAAGGTCCATATGACTCCACACCTCCACGATGACCCTGTCATGACTCAGAGACAAGAAAAAAACAAAATATATTATCTACTATACGCATTGTATCGTATACGATTTCATTGTAGTGTATTAGTAATTAATGTTCTTATTGGATGACATATAGGACCTAGATCTTCGGCTGTTGAACATCCATAGCACCATCATTTCAAGACTTAGTAAGAACATGGCCAGTATATTGTATACCGGAAGGAGATCTCAGCACAGAGCAAAATACCAAGAATGAAAGGTCTTTGTTTAAGGGGGAATTAACTGCGGATTTTGCAACGGGCTCGGCAACTTCACGGCAGCACTACTAAGAACAAGACAATAAACAATAAACAACATACGTCGTAACCTCTGTATTAAACAGCCATATATATAAATACGTTTCCAACCAATTAATAAGCAGAGCCAATAATAAAACCAATTTAAGATTTGATAAACCAAGACGGAAACAAAACAATGCCTCATATTAATATATCAAATACATAAATACCGATAAACATAAACCCATGAGCAACCTCCCAGCAACAAGTGTAACTGCAAGCTTCAAGCTTACAATTCCTGGCTGGCACCCTTGACCTTGGCGGTCTTCTTGGGAAGCAGGTTCTGGTGAATGTTGGGGAGAACACCACCTTGAGCAATGGTGACGTGTCCAAGGAGCTTGTTCAACTCATCATCGTTTCGGATGGCAAGTTGCAAGTGTCTAGGAATGATACGAGACTTCTTGTTGTCACGAGCAGCGTTACCAGCCAATTCAAGAATTTCGGCAACCAGGTACTCAAGCACAGAGGCAAGGTAAACAGGGGCACCAGCACCGATTCGCTGAGCATAGTTGCCCTTTCGGAGCAGTCTGTGGACACGACCGACAGGGAAGGTCAAACCAGCCTTGGCTGATCGAGATTGAGTAGCTTTAGCGTCGTCGCCAAATTTACCACCAGCTTTGCCACCAGACATTGTGTATATGTGTTTTAGAAGTTGAAATAAAAGGTGAACTTTTTAGATCCAAATAATTAAACCGACTTGGTTGATGTTGGAAAAGAAACAAGAAAAAAAATCCAAATAAATGCTTGGGAATAGCTTGTTATTTATATGTAATGTGGCAATGGGTTTAATCGTCGCACTTTATCAGGGTGTGCTGTGATGTACAGGGTGTATATCACATCCCCGGCCCAAAAGCTCCCATCATATGCCAACGCCACAAGTATATAAACACATGTATTTGTTCCAGCTTCCCTTCCTTTTTGATTTCCGCTCTACACTGGTTTGTTTTGCACCAACTCCGGAAAAAAATTAACCAACTTTTATACACTCAAATCTATTAACAATGGCACCCAAACCTGCTGAAAAGAAGCCTGCCTCCAAGGCCCCTGCTGGAAAGGCCCCAGCTGAGAAGAAGGCTGGAAAGAAGACTGCCGTCTCTACTGACAAGAAGAAGAAGACCAAGGTAAGAAAGGAGACCTATACTTCTTACATCTACAAGGTCCTCAAGCAGACCCATCCCGACACTGGTATTTCCAACAAGGCCATGTCCATCATGAACTCGTTTGTCAATGATATCTTTGAGCGAATTGCCTCTGAGGCCTCCAAGTTGGCTGCTTACAACAAGAAGTCGACCATTTCTGCTCGAGAAATCCAGACTGCCGTGCGTCTCATTCTCCCTGGTGAATTGGCCAAGCATTCCGTTCTTGAAGGTACTCGATCTGTTACCAAGTACACTTCTTCTTAAAGAGGAGAATCTTAGTGGGTGGGAACGGTTATATATGAACATATGTAATTTGGCTTTTATTTAATTAATGGTTCACGTATTGGTTTATATGTATTGGTTTATATTCACGTACGTTTATTTTCCCAGTTTGTTTATCACGGCGTCTATTTTATCCTGGGGTGTTTGGTGTTTATCGGTTCTGTTGTTAGAATATCGCTACTAGAGCTCCTACCCTACTTACCTCGTACCAATTCGTATATCGCTTTGAATTCTCGCCACCCCTTGTTTATGCAACTCCTCGTGGCATTTCCCAATCAGGGCTGTCACCTGGTCCCAAGGCCCTTCGATGGTTGTTCCTGCTGAATGAAGAACGTAATGGAGTCCGGAAGCCTTGATGATTTTGACCACTTCTGTCACGTAGTCTGAGACTGAGGAGGTTGGGGTGCCGATCTGATAGTTAGTTTGTGTTTTGGGGTATTTGTTTTTGTTGTACGTACTGGAATAAGGCATACGTCGGCTAGGCAGTGGAGATTCGTCATGTTGGTGGTGGAGTGTTGGATGTGAGAATGGGGGTCCGTTTGGCCCGGGGGAGGTTCATTCGGTTTGGATGTGGTTTGGACGTTTAGTAGTGTATGTGTATTGGTATATTGATACTTTGTACGATTCTGTGCTCGTGTATTTTGTCTATTTCTTGCTTTATCTTGTGTGGTGATGGTTATCGTGTTATAGTTTGGCTTTAGTCCATGGTTATGCCCATTACGGATATACCGTCTGCATAATGTATGACGTGGTTGCGTTGAAAACGTGTATTTTGGGTTTATGATGATATTATGTATTATTATGATATTGAATCTAATGATATGGGTACACTGATTTTAAAAAAATATTTCCCTGTGTTGTTTATCTGGCTGCTATGATCCGTGAAGATGCCAATGCTCGGTGGTGAGGGTTAGGACTGTGTAGACTTCACTTTACGTGTCAAACCATAATACTTTGTTTCGGTTTTTGCGTATACGTTCTTAGCTCTATACGGTCTGGTCTGGCTCCTCTTTGAACGCGTAATCACCGTACTATGTTCTTTGCAGTTGTTGTTGTTCATGCTCAATGATAGATTAAGCTTCTGCATACTGTACAGTCTAAGGCCCTACTACCCGGCCATAGATATCTATCCTGTATATACGGTCGTTTCTATTTGATTCTATTTAGCTCTTTTTATTCTATTCTCTTTTTTTCTAGACCCTCTTCTTCCGCTTCTGTATCTTTCTCCTTCGCGTTTATATTATCTCTATCTTTCATTAGGTTATCTGATAATGCGTTGTCTGGGGAACCTGTCAACTGTACATCTACGCTTGATACTGTCGTTCAACTTCTTTGATCTCCTTGTTTTTACGTTCTTTGCATTTCTTTTGACGTCTTCTTTTATTGTATCCGTGTTTAGTGCCTATTTCTCTTATTTCATCTCTATATTCTCAATTTCCCTCATAATCCAACACTCTATCCATACCATTCTCTAGCTATATTTCACCAAAAAATCCAAATCTCAAACTACACAGTCAATTTAACATTCATACAATCACCAAAGCAGGGTAACTCCCCACCACCCGACCGGGTAACACTCCCGAAAATCTCTACATCGACAAACTCAAACTATCAATAAACTTCAACATTTAACCATCCAAGCAATGGCATCAAAACGAAGAAGATCAAGTAAGTATAAGCGTCAGGAAAAAGCGATACAAGAGAGCCACGAAACTCCATAGAAATACCACACCACAGCCCTCTAACACCCTAGCACGGTCTCAAGACCCCGAGGCAGACGAACCAGAAGAAGACGCTTCTTTGGAATTGGAACCCGATCAATCGATCGAAGGAGACCAAACTGTCGATAATGACTACGACGAAGAAGAAGGAGAAGAGGACGAAAGTGGCCAGGTCGTCGAGGAAGAGGAGGATATCATGATAGACGACGACGACCAGGAGGACGAATACGAGGAAGAAGAGGACGAGGAACCGAGGCGAACAGGGCGCCGAGGACGTCCACCGGGATCGAAAAACAAGTCCACACTCGCGCGTGAACGGCTGCTGTCGAATGGCGGCGATCTCGACGAGTTAACCAAGGCAAACAACGAAAGAAACGGCATGCCAGCTCGTAGAGGCAGACCGGCTCGAGGATCACACAGCGGCCGAGGAAGAGGCCGTGGAGGACCGTCGCATGTGACTGCTGTGCCTCTTGATCAAGATGGAAACCCCCAGAGGGTTGAAAACGATGAATTGGTGCTGAAAGTCGACGAGAACGGAGAGAAAAAGGTGGATATGCTTGGAAACCCGCTAGGCGGACGTGATTATCGAGTCCGAACGTTCAAAGTACTCGGAAGAGGAGACCGACTGTACATGTTATCCACAGAACCAGCGCGATGCATGGGATTCAGAGACTCGTATCTACTGTTCCAGAAGCACAAGAAACTGTACAAGATTATAGTATCGGAAGAGGAGAAATTCGACCTGATTGATCGGGAAATCATTCCTCACTCATATAAGGGTCGTGCCATCGGTATTGTTACGGCACACTCCGTGTTCAGAGAGTTCGGAGCCAAAATCATCATCGGTGGAAAGAGAGTCACGGATGACTACTACGAGGAAGAGGCCAAAGAAGCAGGATTCCTGCCAGGACAAATTGCAGACCCTGAAGACAAGCTCCCTCCGCCAGGACAGCCATACAACAAGAACCAATACGTTGCCTGGCACGGAGCGTCTGCTGTGTACCATCAATATCAGACTGCACCACCGCAGACTAGAGACACAATGCTCAAGGAGTCGAGTCTGCTCAAGAAAAAGAAGGTAGTTATCACCGACGAGAACTGGATGTATGAAAATGCTTCGACAACCAGCCAGTACAACACGATCATAAAGGACATGCGAGCAAGGTCGTGGAACATCAACGGTGCCTACGAGCCGAACACCGGTATCAACTTCTACCCAGCCTTGACACAGCCGACATCGGCAAAGAAAGCACGAATCCCGAACGAGTCAGTCGACGACAAGAAGCTTATAATCTCTACGAATGTAACGGTGCCAAACCCATTCACGAGAACGGGACTCGCTAGCGTTGATCGCAGCATATTCGAAGGAGTTGTCGATGATACTATTCTTAGTGCTATTCTGGAGCAGCAAAGTGCTGAAAAGCAATGGATAGATGCTACGAGTTGAGGCGAATGCAACGAGCAGACACTGGAAGCTAATATCGACGACTAACGTTACAAGATAGTACTAGGCGCATATTTCTAGCTAAGTCACAAGCCGATACTGCTACAACCTTCAATTCAATGTCGATATAAATACAATAATATATGAAAACTACACAGACTATATACGAATCAACGTCCAAGCGCCTAATCCAGCGTCGTCCGGGTAATGTCAACAGTCGTCTGCCATACGCAACCATCAATGTACTCGCGCATGATCTGTTTTATCAGGCTAGGAACCACCTGACGGAGAGCCTGCTCATCGTCATCAGTGCCAGACATGACGATGTTCATACTGGCCAGCCAGAGCCCATGATGGACCTGCCATAAGGAGATACGTGAAACAGACTCCACCAGTGGAGAATTCTTCTTGATAGCCGTCTCGATCTCACCGATATGATCCTCGCCTGGATAGCTCATGACCAGCATACCACCAAGAGCCTTGGCCAGACTCCAGCCCATGTAAAACATCGAAGCCGAGATCAAAGGAGTGAGCAGAGTGTCCACGAATCTATAACCAGAGACACCCATCAATGGAAACAAGAGCAAAGCAAAAGAGAATGTCAACGTGATGAAATGACAGGGGTTCGAAAGTACACCGTACAATTGGCTGCTAGAAGTCCCTGCTTCCTCGGCCAACGAGTTACTGCTAGCACGTCGTAGAGTCTTGTTGATCCGAGAATGATTGTCCAGGCCAATTGCAGACACCAATGTAACTATTATAGCAAGAATGACACGAAACACCATGCCGAGCCACGACAGAGGATCGTGATAGTCAGCCACGGCAGAATTGGCATGGTTATGAATCTCCTTGCCATGACTGTGAATGTGCTCGCCTGGAGATGCATAGAGAGACTGGATCATGTCCTGTAGAGCATGAGACATCATATCACCACCCATAAACAGCAGAAAGACAGCCAACGCATAGCCAGCCAGGACCTCGATTCGCTCGAGACCAAACGGATGATGAATAGAGCTCTGCTTCCAGACATCGAAGTTAGATAGGACATCCACGGCTACACATAGCGTTGCACCGACAGCATCATAGAGTAACAGATGAGCCAGAGCAGACAATGCAGTGAATGGCATATCACAGTTGTACACCAAGTAACACACGACGAAATGAAACCCACACCAAGCAGCACGAATTCTCTGATCCTTAGACATGCTTTGTATGCATTCGTTGAAGTTGGGGATCGGAAGCGACTTGGGGATGGGAAGTGGTGCTCTAGGAGGAGGTTCCTGAAAGAAGTTGAGGGATACCGACGAATGCTTATATCGGTGGCCTCGTCGCTGAGACGTCGCCGTCTTCATGACCGGAGACGAGCTTCTGACCACTGTGGACTGGAAATCAAAGGGATTTGCAGCATCAGGAACAGATAAATGACTCGGCGAGCCAGTTCTCGAAGCAGGCCGTGACGGAGGACTCGAGCTTACGCCGTTCTCGTCGAACAAAAACGGCATATTAGGAGGAGCCAAATTGGGTATGAAACCCGACGGTGCCAAGAAGGAGCTGGGGCGCCCGGTGCGAGCGAGATGAGCAGAGCTCGGAGATGCAGATATCGAGGGCACAGGGCTTCCAGATCGGTAAGGATAGGAAGAAGGCAAGCCAATGTCCGCGGGATCGCCCATTATCGGTATCGAGTTGGATTTGAATCTCTGATGCTGCAAAACCGTCGATTTCATGCTAGAAGTGGACCAACGCTTGGAGGCATCAGCCGGCGATCCCGATCTCTGAGGAACATAATGGGCGGAATCGTCATCAGCAGCAAAGACCATTCCATTATTGGAATCCATGACGCTGACCATGGCTCAGTGGAGGAGTTGAGGGCCCTTCAGGGATGCATAAACCGAGGAATCAGAAGGAGCAACAGTAAAGCCCGGGGTATTCTCCACTTTTTTGCGGTATAAACTTTAATAAAAAAACAGACAGAAAGAAAGCTTGTTGAATAAATAAACCCTTGTTTCAGTTTCGTGCAATTGTCTTGTGAATTCTGGTATCCATACGTTGATTTAGCGGATTGTTTAACGTACAAGGTAGAAAGGGAAGTACGAGTAAATTAAGCATGAAATCCAAGGCCGAAAGCAAACATGGGAGGGAGGGAAAAAAGGGGGAAACAAAAGAAGTGGGGAGCGAGGAGGGAGGGCGAGTAGACAGGGTAATGGAGATGGGATTTAGGAATATTAAATTAATTGTTGAGGGGTGTTGTTAATTGGTGTTTCTAGTGCTAAGTGAAGTGCTAAATGCTAGATTCGAGGTACTCGTTCCTTAAGTTCGAAATAGAGCACAGAAAACTAAGCGAAAACTTTAGAAAAATTTACGAAAAAAAAACACGATATACAATAAAGGACATCGTAACAATCATCATAAATATCTTGAAAATCAATTTAATCCCCAACTCCAGTGCTAATTGAAGTGCTAAATGGTAGATTCAAGGTACTCGTTAAGTTGAAAATAGAGCACAGAAAAACTAAGCGAAACCTTTAGAAAAATTAACGAAAAAAAAACACGATCTACCATAATTAACACCATAAAAATCATCATAAACACATCAAAAACCAAATTTAACCCCCCATTCTCGTGTTTTCTCGTGTTTCGTTCACTGCTACGATGGCCCCGCACGGCTGTGCATCTTCTTCCCTCTGCCAAATCTCTCCTTCATGACTAAATGACCAGCTTAGCACCACAGCTCCTAAAACTCTCCGAACAGCCGCCGTCGCTGACTCCAGATGACCTCGTAGACGCTCTGGATGTCATGATCCAGAAAAAGGCCAGCGACGTCCAGGTGGCTGCGTTTCTGACGGCAATGCGCATCACAAGGCTGGATCAACAGCCGGAATTCATCGCAGCAGCTGCTCAGCGCATCTTCAAGGAATCTCACAAGCTTGACCAGGCGCAGTTAGATCCTGATGGATACGTAGATATCGTAGGTACAGGCGGAGACGGCCAAAATACTTTCAATGTCTCGACTTCTTCGGCTATCATCGCTGCTGGCATGGGTATTAAGATATGCAAACATGGAGGCAAGGCGTCGAGCTCAACGTCCGGAGCAGGTGATCTGCTGAGCTGCCTTGGCGTCAACATGTCGAATGTCAATCATTTGTCGAGTCCTGCGATCCTGAAGCGTTCAAGCTACTGCTTTCTGTTCGCCCCGGTGTTTCACCCAATCATGGCCGATTTCGCCCCGCTCCGAAGACAATTGGGCGTCGGCACCATTTTCAATGTTCTAGGCCCCCTGCTGAATCCTGCACCGTTAAAGTCTCGCATAATAGGCGTTTACAATGAGAAATTGGGGCCAGTGTTTGTTGAAGCAGTCAAGAAGCTCAACGAAGCAGCCAACCGGCCGGAATCCACTGCTCTGATAGTGTGCGGAGCTGAGGGATTGGACGAAATTTCTCCTCAGGGAGAAACAAACGTATGGCAGCTGAAGAACGGTGTCATTTCCCATTATAAGATACATCCTCGTGACTTTGGACTGCCTAGTCATCCTATAGAAGAATGTGCTTCAGGGACACCTTCGGAAAATGCAGAGTTGTTGAAGAAGTTGCTGGACAACGGACTGCCGGAGAATCATCCAATTCTGGATTACGTGCTGTTGAATGCAGCAGCACTTGCGGTGATAGAAGGCACGGCTAAGGACTGGAAGCATGGGGTGGAGCTTGCACGGGAAAGCATATCCAGTGGCCGAGCAAAGAAGGCGTTAGAGCTGTTTGTGGAGTATTCGCAGAAGTTACCGACGGAGTAGCGACGGAAAACTATCGAGGGACCAACTTTCGACAGAGAACTACCGAAGAGTAGGCACCTACTAAGTACCCCCCTACAACTTCTGTAAATAACCCTGCTGAATCAACCTCTGCACATCGGCCTGCCGCACGAAAAACTGACTATCCTTCGTCAAATTGAACACTCCGTATTCCGTCTGAATCTCCCCCGCATCCTTAAGCACGCGAACGTCAATAAACAAGTCCTTAGGAGGCTCCATTGGCCCAGTCAGATCGATATCCGTCCATTCTCCCTTGATATTCACGACCAACTCCGAGTATCCCCGAGCGTACTCATGCTCATGAGGACTGAAATTCGTAGAAACCACCGGATCAAGCATATCCACGTCGTCCCAGACCATTTCCATCATGCGGTTGGCACGCACCTTTTCGTAGCCAAGTAGACACCGCTTATTTCTCCTCATGCATAAATGTATAACAAACAAAGCACATGACGTCGTTCGATCCTGCGACGGCTCAAACCCATCGTGATACCGTGCTAAAATCCCTTCCATCTGACGCTCTAGATCTCGTGTTTCTCTCGTGATAGATCTGATCATTTCTTCCTGGTACAGCGGAAGAGCGTCGAGATTGACGGTTCGCTTAGCGTCCTGGATGAGCTTAGCGGCAGTATCTCCGTACATGGGAAAGTATAAGTTTACTACGAGACGTTTGGAGAATAAGAGAATGCCTGTTTTATACGAAAACGTCTGTTTTCTACGCGTAGGTTCGCGAAGATAAAATTAATGTAAGGCTGAATTATTATGTTGCCCCGACAACCACTTTTGTTTACTTCCTCACTTCACAAAACAACCCGTAGAAACCACCTATTTATTCAACAACAACCGCAAAATGCACAGATATGCAAGTCTTTTGAACGATTCAATTGACCAGTCAGGCCATATCAGAGCCCTGCCGAAACGACTGGTGCAAACGCCGAATCTCGACAAGCCGGCAACCGCTGCATCTTCTTCACGAGAAACAGAGTTCACGCCAATGCTTCATACTGTGAAAAAGACCGACGGAAATACGACACCGACCGGCGCTAAGCCTGTAAATCTTCGGAATCGCCCCAAGTCGTTGTTCAACTACGCTCGAGATAGTAATGGTTCCAGCATGATCAGCATCGACTCCTCGTCGCTCAACCGCTCAGACAATACGCCCGTTGCTAAAAACACAAATCTCAAAAGAGCAATGGTCGCTGAAGATGCTAGCACGATTCCTCTGCGCGAACAAGCTAGGCATATCGAGTCGTTGGAGAAGGAGAATACCGATCTCAAACTCAAGCTCCAGCTAATGACCAAGAAACTCGTTTCCCTGAGCCAAGGCCAGCCTCTTAAGGAAGTTACCAACGTCGTTGATGTGGAGCACTTGCAGCTGAAATACGAAAAATTGCACAGAGAATATGAAAGGTTGCAGAAACAATCTAGCGCCGCGTCAGATGCTCGTCAGACTATTTCGGAGCTGGAAAATGATCTAGAAGACCGTGAGAAGCAAATTGCTGAATATTCCGACAAGCTCGAGCAATATGAGACAAAGGTCGACGAAATGAGCGAGGAAATCAAGCTGCTTAGAAGAGGTGATACCAACGGAGAGTCTCAGGAACAGCTCGACGAACTCTTGGACAAGATCGAGGATCTCAACTATCAGAACCGTCAATTAGAGCTGCAAGTCGGTGAGCTTGAGGAAGATCGTGCTAGACTAAGAGAAGAGATTGAATCTTCAACTGGAAATGACCCTGAACAACTTCGACAATTGGAAGATGAGAATAGCGAAATCAGGCAGAAACTAGACCAGCAGAATAAGGAACTCCGACAGAAGGCCAATCAGCAGGAAATGGTGCAAATAGAGCTCGATAGAGCAAAGAGTGACCTTCAGGATGCTAGACGTCAGATTGAGCTCCTGGAAGAACATGCAGCAAAGAGGAATACCAGCATACACAGAGAAGCCTCCAGCATTCACCATAATACTAGTTCTTACCCTCAGGGACTGAGATTCGAGCTCGAGCAGCGACAGCGTGAACTGATGGACGAGGTCGACTATCTGAAGCAGCAGCTAAGTGAGCAGAAATCAAAGCACCTGTTAGACTCTCAAAAAGTACGAGAACAAGCCGACGAGATCGACTCACTAAAGCAAGATATGGTCGCTGCCAATGCTCTAGCGAAAAGACTCAGAAGTGAGTCTGAGAATGCCATCAAAGAGAAGGAATACTTTGAAGAGCAGTACGACGAAGCCCAGGCAAAACTCTACAAGTTCTCTAAGATGGCCAATGAGTCTGTTGTTATAAGGTACAATGAGGAGGAAGTAGAGCGAATCAAGAAGGATTATGATGAGCTACAGTCGGAATTCAGGCTTCACAAAGCAAGATGGGACGACGAAAGGGCCAATTTTGCCGATAAAATCCGTGGATTGGAGAGAGTCAAAGAGAGTTCTGAGCGGCAATTGAATAATTTACTGGCTCGAAGCTCATCTCATTCGGACGAAATTCTAAGCACAGAGAGGACCAAGTTCCAGCAGGAGAAACAGCTGCTTCAGCGGGAAATCAGTACACTGAAACAACAACTCGGCCACACTACAACCGATAATAATGCATTGAAACACAAGTATGATGATCTCAAGTCACAGATGGACAAGAAGACACAGGCCGAAGATGAGCACACTCGACAGAAGCGTGCCACGGACCTGGAAGTAGAGACTCTCAAACAAGAGCTTCAGGAGTGCCAGAGATTGTCGTTCAAAAGACAGACTGAAATTGACTCTCATGCAGTCACTATTGACATGCTACGAGAGTTACAGGCCACTGACAAGGAAAAGCTGACGTCTCTGCAGGAAGAGTGCGAGGCTGCCAACAAACAGTTGGAATTGGTCAGGAACCAGCTTAGAGAGTCAGAACGACAGGCTTCAAGACTCGAATCAAGACTGGATTATTCCGAGGTGAAGGCTGCAGATGCAGAGCAGACGAGGCTTGATACAGAGAGCGATGCGATATCAGAGTTGAAGCGTATCAGACGAGAACTGGCTGAGGCACAGGAAGCTATGAGACACCTCGAAGATGATCTGGAGAAATCGCAGAGAGAAACCTCCAAGCTGAAACGAGAAGTGTTGAAAGCTGAAAGGGCTGCCGATGCTGCCAAACAGGATCTCATTCGATCAGATGCACAGATAACTCGACTGACTCAGCAAAACAAGCAGAAGCAGCTGCGAGAGTCGAACGACAACAGAGTTTACGGCAAAGCAGACGAGGACCGAAATTCCAGTGCCAAGGACAGAGGGTATCAGGATTTGATTCGCCTGTATCGAAGCTACGTCAGTTTCAACAAGCTTCATCTGCGACGGGAATTGGCAATCAAGGAGGATCTTGAGTTCACAAAGGCATATCTCATGGCGAAGAGTGGCAAGTTCCTGGCTTCTAATATGACGACTCTAGCAATGTTTGCCAATATTGGATTGTACCCGGATTATCGCAAGCTTGCAACACAAAAGCGCACGTTTAAAGCAGTTGCATACACGGTTTTGGCGACGATCAAGTTCCGAAAGAGAAGCGAGGATCATCGGCAGTACAAGCAGGAGTACAAGCGGGTGCAGCAGATGCGAGCGGTGTGTTGAATAGCCAGGTGTGTAAGTTATTGGGGAGTGAGTAATGAGGTGAAATGTAATCATCGTAGGGCGGAATGTGAGATGCTCGGGAGTCCAGAATTTGGAGTACAGGATGTTCCTGAAGTATAAGAGATGTTCCTGAAGTAATACGAGATCTCACCTTACGACAAACTAACTTCACTGTCAGAACGCCCCCTACAAAACGTCCAATTCCTCCTCCAGACGCGATATACGTAGATGGAACCCCTTTGCGAATTCACCAATAAGCCCTATTTTTACAAACTCGTCCTGAAGCTCATCGCACTGCTTCACCAACGACTTGAGCTGCGCAATTCGACGATCTGCCTGTGCAATGTCACTAAGCACAATCTTATGAGTACTGGAACTACTGGCATGAGCCTGCTCACTTAATCTCGTGACTGTAGCAGACATTTGTCGAATCAAATCATGGAAATGCTGTGATAAACTGTCGATCTGGTCGGAATAAGACTCGCCGGCGATGGAGATACCGGTGTTTGCGACGTCATACGAGACGTTGGAATCGTCCTCGGAGTCAGAGGACATGGGATACGGGAGCTATGTAGGATACGGGAGCTATGTAGAAAAATAAACTATGTAGGATACGATAAACTATGAAATACGGTAACTCTTACTCTAAGAAGAAATAAAAACCAGCACCACGTGACCTCCTCCCACTAACCCAAGCCACACCACTTCACTTCAATCAACTCTCCGGTTATATCAACTTAGCTTCCTACCAGTCTCTACACCTCGCACGCCTGCCTCCTATAGGCTCTAGACTGCAATTACCGAGACTCGTCTAAACACCATGAGTACTAATCGATACTTTGATTCTCAGCAGCGCGGTGGCGGAGATTACGCTGACCGGTTCCGCACTGATAACCATCCCGTTCAAATGTCTCGCTTCAGCAGCGGGTCCTCAGCTACTGCTTCCGATAGGCTCAAGTCCATGATCGAGCGCGCATGCCGCTCCACGCTGATTGAGCCGGACCTGGCGCTGAATCTGGAAATCGCCGACCTCATCAACTCCAAGAAGGGCAATCTGGTCAGAGAAGCAGCATTGAAGATAGTTTCCATGGTCAACAGTGCGAATACGCATGTGTCGATACTTGCCATGGGCGTCCTGGACATATGTGTCAAGAATTGCGGATATCCGTTCCATTTGCAGATCTCCAGAAAGGACTTTCTCAACGAGCTGGTCCGCAAGTTCCCTGAGCGGCCACCGATGAACTACACGCGGACGCAGCTGCTTATTTTGGAGGCCATCGAGGAGTGGAGAGAGACGTTATGTCGTACAAGCCGATACAAGGACGACTTTGGCTACATTAGGGATATGCATCGTCTGTTATCCTATAAGGGGTACACCTTTCCTGAGGTTAACAAGGATGACGCGGCCGTTTTGAATCCGTCCGACTCGTTGAAATCTGCCCAGGAGCTCGAGGAAGAAGAAAGGGACGCTCAATCGGCCAAGCTCGAGGAATTGCTTCGGCGTGGTACTCCCGCAGACCTTCAGGAGGCCAACAGCTTGATGTCCATCATGGCTGGCTTCAGGCAGATTTCTGGCAATTATCGAGAACGCGCAGCCAAGGAGCTGGACAAGGTTCGTCGCAAGGCCGAGATTCTCGAAGAAATGCTCAACCATGTCGACCCTGCGCATGGAATATCCGATACCAGTGATGTGTTCACAGAGATAGTCGACGCGCTGAAAAATGCAAAACACAAAATCAAAAGGATGATAGACGAAGAAGGTCAACATGACGAGGAAGCAATGGTGAAGTTGCTAGCTCTGAACGACTATATCAGTACTTTGATTGACAAGTATGACTTGACAAAGGCTGGAAAATTCCAAGAAGCATCCCAGTTGAAGATTGCAAACGTCCCTGGATCGGAAAACCGCAAAAAGGCCGACACTTCGTCTGTAGCTGCTATTACGCAATCACTTATTGATATCGACGACGACGATAACGTTGCGTCAAAGGCAGCTTCCGGTGACAGTGCTGAACCCCCCAAAGCCACGCCCAGTGAAGATTTATTGGGCTCTCTAAGTGACTTGTCATTTAACTCTTCTGCCGACAATGGCCATACGCCGTCGCTCTTTGGAGCCCCAGGTGCCATTTCGCTATCTACTCCGTCGCCTGGCCCAGCATCGACTACCAACACAACGACCCCAGGGACTGACTACTCTGCATTGGAAGCTTTATCTCAGCTGTCTTCAACGTCCACGCCTGTGCAAACGGCCCCACAGACGACATTCTCGCAGTTCAATGGGCTGGGTGCACTTGGTACCACAGCTACTACCCAGAAGAGCCAATCACTCTTTGGTGACTCCGATTGGAATTTCGCCGCTAGTCCCTCGCCAGCACCAGTAAAAACTCCAAAAGCTAAGCTGGACTTACTTGACTCTACTCTGAATATCGTGGGTGAAGTGTATCGTGAGTCTAACGACGCTGTATCGGTAACGTTTCTGTTCTCCAACAACTCGCCGTTACAGATAGTCAAAGATCTCAACTTCAAGTTTGCTGTACCGAAGTCGTTCTATCTGCGTATGGATCCGCAATCAGCGAGCCAGATAGCTCCTGGAGTCAAGAAAGGCATTACTCAAACTGTGCATATCACCAATCCCTCGCCGTCGACTACCTCGTTCAGTAGTCTCAAGTTCAGATGGAAGGTCAATTACGCTCTGGGAACCAATAGTATTGAAGAGGACGGCACTGTCGACAGCATTCCGAACTTGTAGGAAGGCATAAACGGAGCGGACGAAGGTTATAGTAGGGACGGATCAGGCATATAATGCAACGGATCAGCATATTGCAAGCATAATAAACGCTTTTTATTTTCTATTATCCACCAATATTTACATTCTAGCAGAACATTATAAATAAAAAGATCATGAAGGTGGAATTCATGAGATCCTCGGCTGGTTACCCTGCTGTCTCTGCTGCTGTTGCTGCTGCTGCTGAGCTCTCATCAGTCGAGCCATCATTTGCTGCTGCTCTTGCTGAGGAGTCAGATGAACAGCTTGGCCTGCTCGTCGTTGTAGAAGTGCCTGAGCTTGAGCCGGCGTAGGAACACTGAGCCCAGAGCCTTGCTGCTGCTGATGATTCTGCTGTAGTTGTGCGACAAACCTTTGAATTTGAGCCAGAGCAAGATTGGCTATTTGATCAGCTGGAAGATTAGGATGCTGCGACACTATCTGCCGGACAATTGCTTGCAGCTGTTGCTGATTAGCTACTCCTCCTAGTGACTGTTGAAGAGCAGCTAGTACCTGGCCCATCACCACCTGATGAGTTCGGCCACTACCTGAGCCTTCAGGTATGTTTGTGACACCAGGAGATGCCCTTGCAACGTTGGCAGCAAGAGCTGCAGCTGGACTGCCGTTACCAGAACCATCGGCCGACTGTTGCCTAATCACCTGTCGACGTCTCTCTAGATTTATCATCTGCTCCATCTGCTCCTGAGATATACGAGGATTTCTAACATTGTTGAGTAGCGGGGCACGCTGTGTTCCATTCATAGGTAGTTCTAGACCAGGCTGAGAACTAGCTCCATCATTGGCTCGCTCACCACTAGCTGATGCCGGTGCAGACGATGATCCAGTTGAGAAACCGGGTTCAACACTAGGCCGAGACACAGGTGCAGTGCCTGGCCGTATCTGAGAAGAGGAAAATGGCAGCTGTGAACTCTTCTGCTGCTGCTGAACATAGGCTTCACTAAGTGTCTTCTCCCTATCGTACTTCATCTTTGAAAGCTCGCTAGGAGTAGCTATACTAGCCTTAGCACTGCTTACATCTGCCGATTGTGATTTAGTTGGGGTCGTGTTGTTTCTTCGTGGAGCATTTTCCTTCTTACGCATGCTCTTTCTCATGGCATCGAACATGCTGGCCCATCTCAGTCTTTTGTTTCCTCGTTGTATAGATTCCTGCCCCACGCCCAAAGGCGATATTCGTCTTTTGGTGATGGCCTGTGTCTTAACTGCGGCCTCGAGCCATATTTGTGCTTGTTGAGCATATGGCCCTTTGAGATCGCCAAGAGAGAAACTAGGGTTGAGCTGATGCCATCGTTCAAAGCACTGCCATGGCGTACGTCGTTCGATATTTGATGTATAGCCATAAGTAGGCGTAGGAAGCATATGCATAGAAACGACATCCCAGTTGAAGGAAAACTCTCTGACCAGCTTGATGAGCTTATTATCGTCCTGAGGAAACCATATAGTAGGAGTTCGAAATTCCAAATATCTGATATTAGGAGGCTGAGGAGCACGAATGTAAACATACTTCTTCTGATTGTCATAGCCAAAAATTCCAGCCTTTGAAGGCTCCGAATGTCCATCATGATGACTTCTGTCTGGAACCTCGGGAATAGCTTGTGCATGACTAGGAGAATGCAAATCAAGAATTACTCGCTGCCATTGTCTTCCCATATCTGGAGCAGCCAGGAATTTTGTCACAGAAGTCAACGATAGACTGTCAAACTCATTGATATACTGAGTATTGGAGAATGCAGTGGCCTGAGGCAGAGTCGACAGAAGCTGCTGTGATAAAGAGTTCAACTGATCTTTAGAGGAGAAAACCTTCAGAGGGCTGTTGTCCTGTTGCTCAGCGGAGGCCCTGATGGGCACAAAGCTAGCGAGATGAGAATAATATGTTTTAGTGTCGTCCTTCATGACGTCAGCTGGATTGACAACGGCAGATTCCGCAGGAGCTGCAGGTTCGGTCTCTGCAGGTTCGGTCTCTGCAGGGTCCTTTTCTGTCGATTCTTCATTTGATGCAGGCTCTTCAGGAGCATTTGAAGCGGCAGTATTGGATTTATCTTCCGATTCTGGTTCTTCAGGGAGAATGCTAGATTTATCCTCAGATTCTGCTTCGTCAGGGATAATGCTAGATTTGTCCTCAGATTCCGGCTCTTCAGGAGCAGTCGTCTCAGACTCCTCAGGAGCAGCCGCCTCAGACTCGTCGACCTCCTCAATCACAGGAGAAACGTGCCTAGTCCTGAACTTGACGCAACAAGCTTCCTTTCCGAGAGTCCAATAGTTCTCAACAGCCTTTGCGATCTCATAACATACGGCAATTTTGAGTTTTCGCTCTTCTCTGAAATCCATCTGCATCCACTTGGCTTCGTCTATTAGATGATCCCAGTGAGTTTTGGGGCGCAGAGGAGGCCTTGTTTTCGATAATTGTCGCAGACTCCATTGATCTGCCCTTTTGAGTTCCTCAATTCGAGAGTACACTACCGATAATTTAGCTTCCAATAAAGAAAGATGATAATCATCTGTAAACAAAGCTTTATGAGATACAGGAATCAGCTTTGCTATAGGTAGTGTCTGAGTAGTGTAGTAGAGTTCCGATAGAGGACGACGGGATTGAGGAGGCTCAGGCAGTCGATCAGGCACGACCAAGACCATGAGATCGGACGATTTATCATCAGGAAACGTTAGGGAGCGGAAATTCTCCGATTTATGCAAATTAGAAGCCGACACACTGGGTCGTTTGACGGTAGAAACGGCACGAGGCCGCCTGACGGGAACTACCTGATTACTGCTCTGGGCGAGGATTTTCCGTGACACATTCGAAGCAGCTCTTGTGTTTTTCTCAAGAGACGCCTCAATTGCTGATTCTTTCGACGCAGGCTGCTTAGTAGTGTCAATTCGAGGTCGTTTGGTGCTTGCAGGCAAACTATCGGCAGAAAAGACTCGGCCACTGGATGTTAGAGTTGCCGAAGAAGCAGCTAAAACACACTTACCTTTTGAGATCGTTCAAGTCGAGAAATTTGGCAAAATCATCCTGTTTCTCGTGCAATTGTTCCTTGGTGATTGGATATGTAGGATATAAAGATAAATGATATAAATCGGATAATTTGCGTTTATAGCTTTTGACAATGTCACTAAAGTCAGTAAAGGCCGAATTCACGTATTTTCGCCTACTCACCTTGCCTGGTGCTGTTTCTTCTCCAGTTCGTCCCGTCGTAGACTGCTGGGTGTTTTGAGCTATACGGTTAGAAAAAGCCCTAATAAAATTCCGAAGCCGCCGTTTTAAACATACCGTAGACGCCATCGCTATCGGTCAGAACCCGAACAATATGGTATGTAGCTGGGGAGAAAAGACCAACCAGATGAACGGCAGGGTTATTCTGATGCGTATGGATAGGTTGTAGATGGTAGATTGTGGAGAATATTCGGTGAGTTGAGGAGTTGAAAACTTGGAAGAAGTGTGGAGTTACCCGGCGGAGTCTTTAGAGTAGGCAACCAACTAAGTTATTTAGAATACTATTTGGAATTCTTGTTACTTTGGGATACTCTTTGGAATAAGCATCTCGCTTCACTTAGACGACATGGTCCGTAAATATCAACCGTTATTGTCGGATTTCCCGTTCAATACAGAAATTCCCACCCGATTCCAAGACAACGATGCCAATTCTCATGTCAACAACGCTGCTTACTATGCCATTTACGATACAGTGATTAATAACTTTGTTCGGGATCATTGTAGAGTGCCTCTCGACAATACCGGTCGAATGGCCTTTTTTGCTTCTAATGGTACCAATTATTTAGAACCTCTCCATGGGTTTCCTTATCCTATAACAGTAGGGCTTGTTGTGAAGAAATTGGGCAAAACTAGTGTTACTTATGAACTGGGGTTATTCCAAGAGACTAATGGGGTAAAGCCTACGGGTAATAGTCGAGCAAAAGCAGTAGCAGCAATAGTTCAGGTATTTGTAGATGAGAAGGGAAAGCCTTTAAAGAACGGGCTGCCTGATTATGTTAGAGAGGTATTTGAAAAGGTGTTGAAGCCGGAAGGGCCTAAGTTGTGATTGGATCGGTGAGTCAGATGGTGAGCATTGCTGAGGCATACGGCTCAATAGGACATACGGCTCACTAGGACATTGCTATGATATTGCTTGACATGGTGGATATTAGTTTATTTATTATCCAGAATTGGGTTATCATGGATATTATATGTTTATAACGACATTGAAAGTCATTTGAAGATTTGTTGTTAGAAACAGTATTACTTAGTGCTTTAGTTATCTATTCTTCGAGGGATCATCGACTTAAGTGGGTACTTACTTACTTAGTACTTAGTTAGATCACCTATCTAAACTGTCTTTAAGCTGTTTATAAATTCAATGCATAAAATACAATTATTTATAAAATGACATTATAAACGTATTACTAAGCTAAGAACGGTAAATACGTTAAATTTCATTTTTCACAAATATATTTAAAACTAGTTATAGTTCATATCTATCTCTATTATCTATCTCTCGTCTCTACTTCACCTCACTTTACCTCACTCAATCCACACCCCCACCATGCCCACCCAACTCACCGTAATAGTAGCTGCTGCAATGCCCAGTCTCGGCATAGGAATCCGCGGCTCTTTGCCCTGGCGGCTTAAACGCGAAATGCAATATTTCCGCCAAGTTACTACTGGTGGAGTCGTTATAATGGGTCGAAAGACATGGGAATCGATCCCGGCCAAATTCAGACCTCTGAAAGATCGACTCAACGTGATTGTTAGCAGATCACAAGCACTTGATCTGTCTCCTGAATGCATCCAGGCTTCATCACTCGAAGAAGCAATTGATAAAGTAGAAGAACATTTGAAAAAAACCTCCAAAGAAACGTCCAAGATCTTCGTAATTGGTGGATCTCAGCTCTACCTTTCAGCCTTGGATCATCCGTTAACTACGCGAATTCTCCTAACACAAGTATACAATGCTCCTAACGAGTTTGATACGTATTTTCCTTCTTTATATTTATGGCAAAAAGCACCTCGAAATGAGCTGTTACAGTATGTTAATGAAGGAGCTTCGGAGCAGATAGAGGTTCCTGAATCATGCAGCGAGAATGGTCTTGATTACGAGTTTACATTGTATAAAAGGGAGTGAAAATAGGAAACATTAAAATATAAGAAATTAGGAAAAATATTAGAAATTAGGAAATGTCAAAAAACAGAAATTACCAACAATTACCCGATCCACTTAACACTTATCATCTCTTAAATCTCGTTATCATTAAATAAATAGCGCAGTAACCCGCGAATCACCATCAACCACCTAATAAATAGCGGAGTCTTCCCCCTTCTAATTGATATAAAACTGATTAAGCATCGTTATCTCTCGACAAAAGATATGCCAATCCACCTCCCGCAGCCAGCCATTCTTGGGATCCCGATACTGCTCCTCCCACTTGAGCAGCTCGTACATGAACCGAAGATTCGGCTGTATTATGACATTGAGTCGTCGCACTCTCACAAATAAATATGCTCGGGGTAATCCAACACCCATGCGCCTCATCACCTCCGCAATGCACACCGTGGCCGAACGCGATACTCCGACTCGACAATGAACCAGAACCGGCTCCTTGGCCTGCAGAGCATCGTCTAGGAAATTCAAACATGTAGAAAGAATGTTGCGCAGAGAATCCACTCCATCGTCCTGAACATTGTCCAAATACAGCGTTTTGTTTGGCGGAAATGGACTTTCTTCCCACGACGGCTCTTCTCCAACACTCAGAACCCGTTTGATCCCCAGGAGTGAAAGCATCTCCGGATTGTTTGCATGCGATAGCGATCCCAAATACATATGGGGGAGTATCTGACTA
Source organism: Casaregolazyma suthepensis (assembly GCA_030568895.1). Lineage (NCBI taxonomy): Eukaryota > Fungi > Ascomycota > Dipodascomycetes > Dipodascales > Trichomonascaceae > Casaregolazyma > Casaregolazyma suthepensis. The sequence goes on from JAJMJB010000005.1 coordinate 236,478, forward strand.
GGCAAACTTCCGTCTATCTTGTAGAACCATTCATGATGGGCTGAAGGTATTTGAAAGCCATCACCAGCAACAGTTGGGCCAGCTGCCCATAGCAGCGGCTCCAACTCACTGAGAAACAGGACGTCTGGAGGAAAGCAAAAGAAACATCGCTTATACTTGACATGCAGATCAATCCAGGTCTGTGCAGCCGATGCCTTTCGGGAAAACATGAGATATGCCAATCCAAGTACTGATGATTCAGTGTATCCATCTGCACAAAATATAAGGCTACCTGCAGGGGTACCTCCAAATGTCATTTGAGATCGCAAATGGATCAATTGGCATAACAGCACAACCACCTTGGCATTGAGTTCAGAAATACCATAGGGTAACGACAACAGCAGGACTCGATCTAATTCGGTCTCTCCAAGACGCTGCTTGGCCTCGATTTCTGCTATTTCCTTTCTAAGAAATGCTTCCGAGATGGTGCCGCAGCCTTCACAGCAGTTGATAAAAGTCGCCCAGTTTCTATCGGTCCAATAAGGATCTGGCTCTTCGAACTTTTTGAACTCAAGATCTGCTGCATCAAACAAGGCTTTGCTTACCATATTCATCTTATCGAGAGAGTTATCAAGACCTGAAAGGTTGCCGGGCCTAAAGTCTGACGATACTGAGGACATGTGATCGACCCAATTCTCAAAGTCCACAGTGTTTCCAAGCCAGACATTATCTTCAAGCATAGTTGCAATGGACATCATGGACATTTCAACTCGCTCATGGAACAGAAACTCACGGCCCCAGTTCTTGAGCCTCCATTCGTCCAGAAGCCACTCCCCACTGTCCGTGCCGTCGAAGAAGGACATTGGGGGAATCGATATGCAATGAGGTGCTAAAGACAATATTTCCGTGATGCAAGGTTTGTTGCTCAGAAAGACGGAGTATCTTGAGGGACGGGAAACTTCGTCTTGAGCAGACACCAGGAGCCGGGCCACTCTTTCAGCATCGTCCCGGTCGTCCTCAGTCGCCGCATAGACAATTATGTCAGACACAGTCGCCCACTTGGATACTTGTACATGGAAATTGCGCAGACTGATGCCTTCCTTGGGGTCCAAGTCCATGAAGGAGCCAATCAGCGAGTCGTCGCTGCCAGGGAGGCATTCAAGCACCTCGTGCGGAGCAACCGAGCCGACAATGGAGCCGTAGAAGTCGGACTTATCGCCGGCCTTGACGATCAGAAGCCCGCGAACCTCAGGAGGTGGACTGTACTCGACGTCCATGATCTCCATGGCCCGATTAACATCGACCGTGTTGTTCGCAGCGTCTCTGAACCTCTTCTGGGGGTCCAGAAAGGCGCGCTGCCAGATGTTTTCTTTGTTGCATCCATGCATCCAGGGAAATATGCGCTCGACATCCGGCAACGGCGAGGTATAATGAGCATCAATAGCCTTGACGATCTGGTCGGCGTCAATACCGTAGTAGCCGGCGGCATGACGAGCAGTAGAAACGACTATCTGCTCCAGCATGGACCCATGAGCAGCGTCTAGTTGAGCCAACTCCTGTTCACTAGGAGGAGAGGCCGGCAAGCGGGTTTCGGATATAACCGGGACTGGGCCCTTTTCAGACAACAGGTCGGGAACCGGACCCGGAGCCTCTAAAGATACCTGCATGTGTAAAAGGCTACAGGGATTTGTGGTTGTTTAGATATTAGGAGGTGGAAATGGGCAAATGATAAGTGTGATAATAAAAGATGGGGTTGCGCCCCTGATAGATCTTTTTGAGTAAGCGGCCGGGTAAGTGGGTTGATAAGATAGGCGAACGGGGAGTTAAACAAAGGACGAGGGAGAGATGAGAAGGCTGAAAAGGGAGGCTGAAAAGGGATGGAATGTAATGAGAGAGGTAATGTTCTGGAAAGAGATTTGCAATTAAAATGGGTTTTATTGGTGCGTTCCACTTAATTAGCAAACGGTGCGTAAAAGCAATAATAAGCCAAATAGCCACAAAGATTACTTGCTTGCATGAGAGCTGCGGGAAAGGAATACAACGGGAAAGCTGCAGGGAAAGAATCGGGAAACGAAAAAGGAGAGAAAAGAAAAGCAAAATAGAAGTTTACGCCCCGCCCGAACCATCCCGCATGTTCCTTGTTTGCCGATCCTTTGCTTAAATTACCCTTAAGATTAGTTTAAGGTTTGGGGCCAAGTTCGATTTGGCAATTTTGGAATCGATATGGAAATCATTCCTTAACTCTCAATAACACATGCAATAAACAACTATAAGACAACCAACTATATAATAAAAACCTACTCCTAAGCATCCGATCTCATGGCCCGAGTCCACAGATTGTGTGCGGCTCGCGAAGCCCGGTCCTTTGCGGATCCAAACGAGTCCAACGCCGGCCGGACGTCCAGGAAAAACGTCGGCATTCCATTGGGATCATCGGGCCCCGAGTAGTAGTCTATGACGTAGCGCACCTGCTGCCAGGCCGACTCGCTGTAATCGGTCGGATCACTGGAAACATGCCTCAAAACAGTCCAGTCATGGCGGTCAAACGGCGCGTCGCCAAACCGGTTGGGGAACAATTTCCGCAGAAACTGGTAATATTGCGCCCGAGGACTCAGGTCGTTGGGTCGTCCCGTGAAGCGCAGCAGCCGCGGAGTCACTGGATGCTCTTGGGTATTAAAGTACGGAGCCTCCCACTTGAGAATCTCCTGCCAGGCACCCTCGTTGAGGAAATTGTGTACATCCACCATGGACTCTACTGCGTCCTCTGGAACGTCTCCTCCCTTGCGCAACATGGCATTGAGCATCTGCTGAGGCGACGGATATTCCCATACTCCCATTTCTCCTCGGGTCCCTTTAGGAATGCTACTGCTGGTCCGTTCGGTGCCCAGAGAGAGCCGTTGGCCCGGCGCACGCTGCGACGACAATTCCGGCATGTTGTTCATGGGGTTCAACGCATCGTTGTCTCTATCAGGGCCTCGAGCAAGCCATTTGTTGCGTTTTGTATGGTCAACAGGACATGCTGCAGCCGATGGGGCCATATGATTGACGGGGCATGCTGACTCAACGGAATGATTTACAGGACATCCAGAAGGTTTAGGGGAGTCTGCAGACTGAACGTATTAATATAAGCTTATTCAAACTGTGCTATTTGCTATACTTACAGCCCAGAACCAACCCATTTGTATAATTAGTTAGAGTGAGCGAAAAGAATCGAGAAATATAGCTGGGTGTTTAGGCAGCTTCCGGGTAACCCAAACTCAACATTGAAACACCCACAAACACAAAATTTGAGTATACAAAAGATTGCCTGTGAGCATAATATATGGAGAGAAATCCGGGGATTTTGGTGTTTGTGGGCTTATATCGAATTGCTTATTTGTGGAAAAACATTGGTGGATAGGATCAATTTATCGAGAGCGGTAGAGAGAAGGAGCATATCAACTACAACAACGGGATTACAATACGGAATAAACCAACAGATTACTGCCTCTCATGTCCCTAAATCTAAACTACTCCTACAAACACGAGTCGTTCGTGGAAGCCATGCAGGATCTGGCCGCACGCTTCATCATCAACTGCCCCAAGGCCGATCTCGAGACCACGGAACGGCTGTACTTTCAGATCGAGGAAGCCCATTGGTATTACGAGGACTTTGTTCGCGTGGAGAATCCTCTGTTTCCTTCGTTGAAAATGAAGGCCTTTGCTGAGAGACTCTTTGCTTCTAGTTCCGTGCTTTCTCCTTACAGTGCAGATGTGGTCGGCGATCTCACGAAATTCGTCTCGTACAAGAAATCAATTCCTGTTTGCGGAGCCATCATTTTGAACGAAGACATGAATAAAGCTTTAATGGTTCAGGCGTGGAAACCAGGGTCTGGCTGGGGCTTTCCTCGAGGCAAAATCAACAAGGATGAGCCGTACGATGAGTGTGCGGTTCGGGAAGTGTTTGAGGAAATAGGCTTTGATATTTCGCCTTATTTGAACAAGGACGATTACGAAGAAGTTAACATTTACGGCAAAAGAGTGCGTCTTTATATTGTTCGGGGAGTGCCTCTTGATACCTACTTTTGCCCTCAAACAAGAAAAGAAATCTCAAAGGTCGAATGGTTCGATGTGAGATCGCTGCCTGCATTTTCTGGAAATGCCGGAGGAAGAGAGAAGAAGAACAATGCTCGTTATTTCATGGTCGCACCTTTCATGGCCGGCCTCAAGAAGTACATATCGAAACAGAAGGGCCTGGTGACGAATCTTACCAAAACTGAGAGCGATGCACTGAAGAACTTGCTTGGTGTTGGCTTACAAGGTGACGGTTCTAATAGCAACAATCTGCTTACTGAAGGTGACAATGATCGTGCAGCTGCTGAGCTCTTAGATTTGCTTCACCCCAAGAACGAGCAATCCAAGGCTGAGCCGCCTAAGAGCGATCAGAAGGTGCTGTTGGATCTGATTAACCATGGCAACAATCACAAGACTGAGCAAGAGGATATGAACAGTGCCAGGCAGATACTAAGTCTTCTTCGCAGTGAAATGACGGAGAACCAGTTCCAGCAGTTCCCGCCGATACCGCCGTCGGCGAACCCTGGAATGATATTTCCGCCAGGACCGTTTTCTGGAGCATTTCCAGGACCAGGGCCTTCGTCTGGGCCATTTTCGGTGGGCTATGGGTTTCCTCCGCCTCTTCCTAATGCAGTTCTACCTCCTCCGCCTACGTTTCTTCAGAACCAGGCCATGAGCCCCAATAGCAGTTTTGATGGAAAGGACCTTTCTGTTCAGGCCGAGTACGAGGCGCCATATCCGCCTCCGCCTCCAAATCCTATGCTTTTGTCGGTGCTGCGAGCTCGTAAGGGCAAGGAGAATAAGAATCAGGACACGGCTAGCGGATGGAACAATTCACCTACGCCGAGAAATGCTACGCCTACTTTGACTTTGGCCGATGTGACTGGCAACTCTTCAACGGGTTCTATTGGTGAGAGCAGTCCAGGCAAGGGTGGAGCAGCACTGCTGTCGTTGCTTGGTCCTAGTAAACCTCGGGATAACAAGCGGGCTGCATCGCCTAAGCCAGAGAAAAAATTGGATACGGAAATGTCGACCAGCGGTGCTTCATTGATGCATTTACTTGGGCCTTCTATTGACCGACTAGTTTCAGAGTCTCCTGAGCCCGTTAGACGGTCACCAGAGCCCAGCAAATGGACTCCCGAACCAATTGGCCCGCCGCTGACTCACAGTAGAAATGCATCGACTTCAGATGCAAAGAATAACTTGCTGGGAATGCTGATGCCTCATGGGTCGTTGAGTCAGCAGTCTGTGGGGTCTGAGACGGAGAAAAGGGCTGGAAGCACAGCTGGAAACGGGGATTACTCGCTACTTAATCTGCTTACGGTATCTCCGGGTGATTCTCCAGCATTGAGCGGAGTTGTGAGCAGGACGGAGGAGAGGCCGAAGGAGGAGGGAAAGAAGGAGGAGAAGCAGACGGCTGAGAAACAGACAGGAGAGTCGCTGCTAGGGCTGCTTTCGGCGAAACCGGCCGAGTTAGCGACGGGCACGGAATCAGAAGCAAGCTCGGTGTCGGAGCCGTTGCCCAATGGGCATGCCGTCCGTGAGCCGTTGTCCCAGGGGCCCATGAAGCCGTTTTACGAGTATCTGAAGGGATTGGCCTCGTAAGAGCACCAGTCACAAAGCAGCACGACGGCACAAAGGGAGGCGATGGCAGACTAGGAAGAGTCAAAAGCCAAAAGAAAAAAAAGGTATTTCTCCCCCCTTTCTCGTTTTTCCACCTTTTTTCGCATTGTTGCTTCTGCCCATTGTCGTGGGCCCGATTCGGTATATTGGGTGCCGATCCCTCAATCATACCAATTAAGCACCCTTTGGAATTCTCACACCGGTTTTTTTCACCAGCCAAACAAACCACCCAGGCCGGAACAAGAAGACAAACAGAGGCGGGTATCTGGGATCTTGTTGCCGAATTGAAAGAATTTTCCTCCATCGCAAAGGTTGCATTGTGTTGTATGGTATTTTTAGGCGGAGATCTAGCAAGGGCAGACTGATTTCGGCAGATAGGAAAATTTTCACCAACGCGCGTGGGAATTCGGGCGCAGTAGGCACTCGAGGCATCATTTTGGCATCTTCTGGCATATCGCGGGATTCAGCATGAAAAATCGTATGGTGGGTGGGGATTTTCACAGACCATGTAATGGTATGATCAGTCAAATGGCCCGTGGAGAATATCGCGGCCCAGCGCCCAAGGACGAGCATGACGTGGATCTCATCAATGAGTACTTGTCGCATTTGGTCTTTGTGCAGAGATTGACCGAGGTCGATACCTACAAGATGGACTTACAGCCGGAGATTGACTGGTCGATGCGCCTGATGCTGCTGGACTACCTGACGGACGTCCACCATTGCTTGCAGCTGCTTCCTGAGACGCTGTTTCTTGCCGTGAACATCTTTGATCGATATTTGTCGTCGCGAGTCGTCAGACGGCGCCATTTCCAGCTGGCCGGCATCTGTTCGCTGTGGATCGCTTCCAAGTATTGCGACAAGAAGATCCACGTGCCCAGCATATTGGATCTCAAACAGGCCCTTGGGTGCCAGGACGTGAGTTCAGGCATGTTTGTGGAGATGGAGAGAAGCATTTTGAATACCCTGGACTGGTTCATTGGCAATCCTACCTATTGTGTCTATGTTGATTATTATCTTGATAAGGGCAAACGAAACGACTGCATAGTAGTATTGCCGGAGATTTGGAATACCGCATTGTATGTGTGTGAATTGTCCCTGTATGACCGGCTGCTTTATCAATTTGCACCTAGCACCGTAGCTGCATGTGCAGTCACTTTTGCTGCCATTGTGACTTCTGATGCTGTAGGATATGATCTCAGGGGTAGCATTGTTTCTAATGCGGCGGGGTTCTACAGTTGTCTGGGCCTGGTTTGGCTGGCTGTCAAGAAACCGAGAGATGTGGTGGTCAAGAAGTACTCTCTGCCGCAGTATCAGGAAGTGCATAAGCAAGTACAGAATTATCTGTCAAGATTCGGGGATGATTCGCTGCCAGATATCTTCTGCGGGCCTCCTCCACATCCTTGTATGAACATGCCGGGTGGAAGTTTGCCGTGGTGTGAAATGGCCCCGAGTCCAGCATCCATGTACTCAGGCAGCGAGACGTCGATGGAATCGAGCCCATTGACGCCAGATACGAGCGAGTTATATTATTATGAGAAGAGTCAGAGAGGATACAGGTAGTGTGGGCTGGTATGAGTTAGAATGGGATTGCATGAAGGCACAGATAATGGAAGATAAATACATAGCTAAGGTAGAGTACGGTTAAGTACGAGTAAGTAAGTACATAAGTATTATGTTACCTACCGAATATTATAGAATTCATTTTAAACAAATATTGATATAGTTTCGTTAAGTATCATTGTAGTACCACTGTGTATATGTTGCACTACCAAGTACAACTTAAGTACTTTGATAAGTTCTAAGTACCACTTAAGAACAAAGTACCACTAAAGTACAAATAAAGTACACCTAAGTAACACTAAAGTACAATTAAAGTACATCTAAATTACCTAACCGAATAGTATAAAAACAATATTGAAACCAAATTTAATATACTTTAGTACCACTTAAATTCCACTTAGTACCCCTAGGTACCCCTAGCTTACCACTTTAACTACTTGACTAACCACCACTAAGTACAATAAGTACCACTAAGAACCACTAAGTACAACTAAATACTGCAATTACCATATTACCTTTCCGAATATTATAAAAAATTATTCAAATCAAATATTAATATAGTTGAGTACAATCTCACTTAAGTACAAGTAAAAAAGTACCTCTAAGTACAACTACAGTATACATTAAAGCACCACTAAAGTACCACTAATTAACCATCAACTACCACTAAATACAACTAAATACCGCAATTACTACATTACCCTACCGAGTATTATAACATCAACAAATAAATTCAAACTAATATAATATAAAGATAAATTTACTTCGTTCCGCCCACCAGCCGCACCTAATCGGAACATACAAACCTCGCAGTTGGAATCTCCAACCAACGCTTATGTCCTCCGTACGTTCAGCAGCTGGTGCTCAACAATACTGCCAGAACCTCGTGAAAAACCACGATCGCTCATGGTATATAATCCAACAATATGTTCCTAAACCCGCTCAAAACGCAGTCCTGGCTGTAAGAGCCTTTGGCCTGGAGACTGCGAGGATCTCCGATTCAGTGACCAAGCCGGAGATCGCCAAAGCGCGCTATGATTTCTGGCGAAGCACCATACAAACAGCATTGGGGAGCCAGAAGAAGAACACAGCCGAACCCATATCGTCATTGCTGTCGTCGTGCTCCGATTACGTGACTTTGTCTCGTCGGTACTTCATCACCGTGATCCAAACCAGAGAATCTTACATGGTAAACAAACCGTTTCGATCTCTGAATACAATGGCTCAATTCGGTGAAGGCGTTTATTCACAGATCGGATATTTGACACAAGAAGCCTTGGATCCGCTGGTTACTGAGGAAGAATTGCAGTACCAGGAACTGGCATCGGAGATCACTGCTCATATTGGCCAGGCTACAGGAATAGCGCACTTTCTCAAGGCATTTCCATACTATATTCAGCATCATAACCTGGTCTCATTGCCGAGTGATATTCTTGCAAAGTACGATATATCTCAGGAGTCGATATTGACGGCTAAATACGATGCTAATAGGCTGGCCGATGTGGCTTTTGAGACGGCTACTCAGGCTAATGATCACATTATATCAGCAAGAACCAAACTGAATAGCCTGAAAGATTCAATCTCCTCGCATGTTCTTACAAATGCCATGTTTCTGCCGTTCATGGCCTCATTGCCGGTCCAGTTGTATCTGAATAAGCTGGAGAAGGCCAATTTTGATCTGCTCAATGCGAAGCTACAAAGGGAATGGAAACTGCCGTATGCTACATGGAGAGCGTACAGGAAGCAGAAAATATGAGAATTAAAAAACGAATGCAAAAACGAATGCAAAAAAAACGACATGATTATGGCTATTAATTGTAAATACTCCTGTATACCTAATACGATGTATATAGACTAAGTTGTAGTCCTAACGAACATGTAAATATCATAAATTCCAAGATTCCGGTAATATCATAAATTCCAAGATTCCGTAATATCAAGCCTCCAAGATTCCGTATCATAAATTTCCAAGCCGTAAACTTAAATATCTGTTCTTTCAACACTCAAAATCCGCCGGCCAAGGTTGCCAAAACATATGCTGCAGCAGAATATCACAGAAGCCACCCAAGCAACCACTGAAACATAATTATTACTCAACTCAGCAGTAGGAAAATGACTCGGTAATACTGTTGCAAAGATAACTGTGCCGAAAATGGCCAAAGTTGACGATAATATGAAGCCGTTTCTAGTAGCATCTAACAAGTACCACAAGCATGGATTCACCATTCCCCAATAAAACGCACTTTGAACCGTCGAGGTCCATGAGAACTTGCGGATTCCATATGCCACGCCAATGAAAGCTGCCAGAGCCCGAATTATGCTTGTCCAGTCGTTTCCGCTCTTGCCCCTAGACACTCGCTGTAGCTTTTCGGGTAACACAGTGTCTAATAGAGGCAAAAGAACACCGATAATTATACCCTCAGATCCCCATAGCAGCATTACTGGAGCAGAAAATAGTGAGCCGTCGCCAAATATGCGCTTGGCCTCATGATTATCGTGAAGATGCAAACATACCTGTCCAAAGACAATGCCAAACAGAAACAAGGTAGATAACCGGCTAGCTATAGCGAGTCCCGATAAAGGAACGACCTGCTTATCGTCGGAAAAGCCTCTAATAAGCACGGATCCAGACAATGAGCTGTTTTTGCGGTGCCGTCGTCTAGCGCCGGTATCCTTAGTACTCGGATACCGAGAGGGTAAACCCTGATATTCTACAGAGCTGTCGTCTCCGGCAAGTTCGGCCAGCGAGACTTGGGACCCGAATACTGCAGCCAAAGCGCTGGTATTTCCGGGATTTTTCATGCCGGGTGGTTGGTTGGGGAGGGAATATTTATCAAGTTGAGTTTGTTTATGAAAGTTGCAAACGATAGATGCGATGTATCAAATGGGTGGGGAAGGGATGGTGGGGTGTGGAGAGTTATATAAATAGGAGTATTATTATTATTAAAGTCCATAAGATGTATATACTATTAATATATTTATTATTGATTTATCATTCATAAATATACATTGCATAATATCCATGCTTGGCTGTCGATGCATCGAAGCTCAAATACGAGCTCAATTAGGAAACTTTGGAAATCCCAAATACCTTGTTGCAAAGTAAACTCGTTGTGCAAAGTAGTTTTGCTAACTCGTTGTGTTGCAGGAACTCTTTGTGTTTGCTGAGGAGATTCTTTGTGGTTTGGTTGTAGAGATCGAGATAAGATAGAGGTATGAGGGTGATTTACAGGACGATATTTTTTGTTATTTTTGTTATTTTTAATATATTTGGAGAGACAGTGACAAAGATAGAACTGATATCATATTGAACTATAATTATGAGTCAGGTAGTGTATATGTTGCTAGCTGTATTTGGTTAGACACTGTATTGGGTTGTTAGTTATTGTTAGATCAGCTAGGTATGGCATGGCACCTATGACGATATTACGTTAGGATAATAAGTAGTGAATAAATTAGGAAAAATGGGTGTAATTCTTATTTTATAATAGATATATACATATATATGCTTATACATTCACAGATATTCTTATACATTCTAATATTAACCATGTTCAACTCAGTCTTCTCTCCTCCTTCATGGCTTAGAAGAGCTTACAACACCTCTAGCACTTAAGCGCATACCAGTGCTACTCCAACCCACACCATACCATGCAATCATTCATTTCTATATGCAAATCTTATATGCATTTCATCATTTTTTCAAAACCTCTGTCATAATCATCTCCGTCATCGTCGTATTCATTCATCATATGCTCAATGATATGCTCAATGCTCTTACTATATCATACATGCCTTCGTAATGACATTCCAAAAGCAATAACAACCTTGATTATAACATAATAGTACCATCAATTCCATTAAAACGTTCCATAGGTATCATATTCGTGTCCAACCTTCATACAGAGTTAGTCTTTCTCTTCATGGAGTTTAATCAACTGCCAAGAGAAGTGAACAAAATCCCATAATTAACCCAGAAATTATGACAAGTTTAAGCCATTTGTTGGTATATGGGAGTGATATTGTGAATCATGGCCTGGATCAAGCCGTTTCGTTACATTCAAACTCCAGATCAATAGCTGATACTCTTCACTGCAATATGCTGTTGATTCAAACAACCACAGTTTGACCTTTACAACGGCCCTGAACAAACGACCGCCTTGTAGCACAATGGTAATGACACCCACCATCTAATAAAACCCTCACGTCCCCGTACTTACACCTGCAAGCTTGAAACTAGCCAGCCATTGTGTCAACTCATCTTCTGTATCACAGCATATCTTCATCTGCTTATCAGGCAAAACAACAAGCATGCAGTATATCTTGGATTTGCTCAGAGGATCTATCTCAACCACATCACCAATATCTGATAAATTAATCTCCTTTATCGGACTGCTGTCGCCTTTGGTCTTGTAGAACAATACTCGTTGGCTTGTAAGTACAACATATTGTCGTACCCACGTCTTGTAACGACGCTTCAAACGCAACAAGTATCCCTGATTGATATTCTTCTCATTCTTGATCTCAGGCTTTTCTTGTGTAGCAACAGGTTTTGGTAATGGGAGGTTTTCATCTGAGGTGAAGGATGACGAGAAGTTGTCCAGAGAGGCTGACAATGCACTTGGACTGTGAGGAGTGCGTAAATGATCCGAGAGCGTAAAACCAGTGCTACGACTCTGAGGCTCAGCAGGAATCACTTCAGTATCGTCATGAAGATCAGAAATCCCCGGATAGCTGTGTAAAAGCTCTGCACGCTTATATGATGACGTCATACTGCTCTGAGAGGCTGCCTGGCGCAACTCGTCGGTCCAACTATGAGCATCGACACTAGTATCGGCTCTGAGCGTAATGGTGCCTTCACTGGTGATTATAGCGAACTTGGTGCTTGATTGTACGCTGTTTGCAGAGTCTTTGATCATAACAGCACTCATAATCTCAGCAGTAAGAATGATCCCCTCGGCCTTGAACTCCTGCTCATCTTTATAGAAGGTGAGCTGATCTTCTCGAAGAACAAACCAGCGTCTTTTCCATCGAAGCTGTTCATCTCCTAGAGTGAGCCATTTGGATTTCCTGCTTTTTCGGTATAACCACCCACTTCGAAGAACACCGGGCTCAGCCAAACCCGAATCTCTTTTACTTTTGGCAGGAATAGCAGTATCATGATCCTGAGGACTTTCAGCAGCTTCAGTAGCTTGCATTTTCCTCAGATTTCTAGTTAACATTGATTCTCTTGTAGCAGACATGATGATTATGGGGTAAGAATTAGAGCAATTAAAATTAAAGAAAAGAAAAAAGACAGGAGATCCAGTGTAGAAGAATAGTAAGAAGAAGAATCAGCTCGGCATGCAAATCGGCTGGTGTGGAAAAAGACAGAGCAATAGAAGGAAGATGAGATGGTTTGTTTATTATGAAGATGGATTTGGATCATTACGTAACATTGTATGGGGGATGAGAGGGAGAGAAGGAGGATGAAAAGGGGGATTTTGGTCGGTTGGGAGGAATAAGAAGGTGATTTTTGGGTTTAGGAGGGTGCTTTATGTGATATTTTGTGGTTTTTTGGGATTTTTACGTCTCATCACGGGTAGAGAACAGAAGTTAGCTGTAGTTTTTTCAGGGTTCATTCATGTAACAACAGTGCATTATAACAGTACAACTATACAACAGTACAACTATTACAATTGTAACGTCCACAATCAGGATATTATATAAAAAATTAGATATTTCACACCTCTTAGCATTCTACTCAAAGAATATTATTCATCTCGATTATTCCCCATGCCCAAACTCCACCCTTGCATCCCTGCCGATCCTCTCTCTACCTTCCCTAGCAATCGCCCTCCAGCCTCAACCACCGAACGAAACTTTCCAAAAATCTCCCATCTCCCCTTAAATACACCCCTGTACCCCTCAAACTCGCAATTCTCCCAACCTCTCTTCCCAACCCCACCAATACCCTATTCTCATGCTCAGTGCACGAACACACGTCATGCGGAGTATATGGCTCATATCATGGCTTTGTCTATCTTATGCCATAGCAGATGATGCTTTCATCAAGGAATACTCCAAAAGATCCAATGCTTCTTTGCTGTGGGGCCCTTATAGACCCAATCTCTACGTTGGAATCAGGCCCCGGATCCCTCAAAGTCTGCTGAGCGGACTCATGTGGTATAACAGTGACTCGTTTGAGGGTCTTCAGACCATTCGTCATGCCTGTGAACAAGGTGACGATATCAATGGATATGGTTGGGTTCAGTATGACCCTCGCTATGGAGGACGGCAGGTCATTCATGATTCGGGTCATAAAGTGGATATTACCACGGAATACGTCAAGAATGAGGATGGAAATTGGGTCCTTAGGGTTACTGGAAAACCCAAGAATATTCTTACAAAAACATCAATTGTGTTTTATTCCGGTCTAGAGGGCCCTGGAACCCTCAAACTCGGCAGCGAGCTCGGTCCTCATGGTATTTCTGGAAATGCCGTTCTCAATGGAAAAACTCGCGATTTGGGCTCTTTTCAGCTCACTTTGACGGAATTGGACTCAAATAGACATCCTACGACTGACCATCCGCTGGAATTGAGCCGTCCAAGTGATAAAACCTACTATGGATCTATAGCTCTTCCTAAGACGTCCTTATGGAAAGCTAAAGAGGCATTTCTTGCCATGACACAGAGCAGCATTGGCAGACTTCCTCCTGAATACCTTGAAAATGACCAATATTTGCTTCCACCATGGAGTGTGTTTTTCCTGGCCAACAACCCTGTTCCTAATGCTAATTTGCATATGTTTCAACGAACATATCAAGGACCGTTTCAATTCGATGTTGTATACGAAAACCAGGGAGCTACGGAATTCGACAAAAGCGAGGTTGCAATTAAGAAAAATATCGATACAAGTTTGGCCAAGTTTGAAGAGAAGTTTTCTCAAGCCTTTGACTTACAGCCTCCATACAATACGCCAAAGTACGTCAAATTTGCTCAAGAAATGCTATCAAATCTACTTGGTGGTATAGGCTACTTCTATGGAACTCAGCTGGTAGATCGCTCGGATGCTGACGAGTATGCAGAAGATGTAGAAGAGTTCTGGGAGTCTGCAAAAGAACGACTGAGAGCAGCCGTTGCCGATGCCACCGAAGAGGGCCCCTACGAACTGTTTACAAGTATCCCCAGTCGTCCCTTTTTCCCTCGTGGATTTTACTGGGATGAAGGGTTCCATTTGCTTCCCATTCTGGACTACGATGCCGACCTGGCTTTTGAAATCATCAAGAGCTGGTTCAAGCAGGTCGACGAGGACGGATGGATTGCTCGTGAACAGATTCTTGGAGATGAAGCTCGATCGCGTGTCCCCGACGAGTTCATGGTACAGTTTCCTCATTATGCGAATCCTCCGACTTTGATGATGCTGTTTTCTGAAATCGTTGCCAAAGTTCATAAGGAGAAAGGATCTAAGACCGAGGTGATCTCGGATGGAGAGCTTGGAAGTGTTCATCTTCATAATCCTGAGCTTCTTTTGTCTTATGTGCGTGAGATATATCCAACATTGCAAAGACACTATGAGTGGTTTAGACGTACACAGAAGGGCGATGTTAAGCAATGGGATAGAAAGGCTTATTCAACTAGAGAAGCTTATCGATGGAGAGGCCGTACACCTAGTCATTGCTTGACGTCAGGACTTGATGATTATCCTAGAGCACCAACTCCTCATACGGGAGAGCTGCATGTGGATCTGCTTAGTTGGATAGGAATGTTCACTCGTTCTATGAAGGTTTTGGCAGAAACACTGGGGGAACAAGAAGACTTTGAGGAGTATTCCAAGAGAGAAACGGCAATTATAAGGAACCTGGATGACTTGCATTGGAGTGAGAGCAGCCATGCTTACTGTGATGCTACTATTGATGACTATGAAGAACACCACTTGGTCTGTCACAAAGGCTATGTTTCTTTGATGCCATTTCTCATGAAACTTATCCCTGCAGGCTCAGACAACCTGCTGCCTGTTTTGGAGTTGATCCATGATCCTGAGGAACTATGGACTCCATATGGAATAGCCAGTTTATCGAAAAAAGACGAATTCTTCGGCAAGGGAGAAAACTACTGGAGAGGAAGTATATGGATGAATGTGAACCATTTGGTGCTGGAAGCATTGAAACATTATCATGAGCAATCAGATACTGGTAGCAAGGAAAAAGCCCTGATTGCCAAAATATACAAGGATCTGAGACAAAACTGCGTCGCTACAGTATACAACAATTGGAAAGATACCAATTTTGCATACGAACATTACGATGCTCTGACGGGGAAGTACATGGGAGTCAAGCATTTCCTTGGATGGACGTCTTTGGTGGTGGAATTCATGGCGATGCCGGAGAAGCTGGCTGGAGAGGTGAAGGATGAGGTGAAGGATGAATTGTAGATAGAAGTTACGTTGTAGAAGATACACGTAGAAGTTATATGTAAAAGTTACATGTAGAGGTTATACGTAAAAGTTACATCGTAGAAGTTACATTGTAGAAGTTACATGTAGAAGTTACGTTGTAGAGTTACTTTGTCGAAGTTACATTGTAGAAGTTACATTGTTGATAGAAAATTACATTGTAGAAGTTACATTGTATATTGACGGCAGATCTAGAAGCGATAAATATGTTATGTAATTATGCCGTGCGAGTATTGGTGTGCGTATTCGTATGTTGTTTGTTCGTATGTTGCGTATTCTCTGGTTGTTTCGGAGTTGGACGTCTGTTAGACGTCTATGTCCATTAGTGGTTTATTACAAGCCTGTAGACGTTTGTTAAAGGTTTGTTAGACACCCGTTAAAAGTTTTTTAAAAGCATATTGCCAACCTGTGCCTTATTGTCTCTGAATCATCCCCTACCTCTATGCTACTCGAAGACCTGGACTGCGTGGTCACGATATATCCAAAACTGTATAAATATAATACCATCCTCGAAAATCGTGCCGAGAGAACCTAATAACCACGAGAAGTTCAACACAATCCACTGCTTATCCTGACGATAAATTAGAATCTGAGCAGCATAGGTGATGTTTCCCATGACACTGAAGATGAAGAAGAGAAGAGAGAGTCCCTGGACGCTTTTACGGCGGTAATTTTGCAGAATCTGGGGAATTCGAGCCCCCAGGTAAAACAGAGCCGACAGATATCCAAGCACATTGGCAAGAATATTTGGCTTTGCGTCTGGAGGCTCAGGAATGGAGATTTGATCGTCTGATTTGGACGACGTGAAGTATCCAACGACACCACAGCCAAAAACAAACAGAATCGGCAGTACAATGCCCTTGAAAATGCTGGTACTATCGACGACATCGCTGAGAATCGACTCCAACGACGCTCGACGTGCACTGTACTCAGGACTGTCGTTATGATGGTGGTGATGATGATTCAGGTTATCAACGTCCGAAGATGCCACGGCAGCCGAGCTTCTTCGGCTCAAAAGCGGCCGTGTAGGATCAGCAGACTCCTGTTCCTCGAAACTGTGTCGTTTGGCGCGCATTTTTCGCACGTGAGCCAGTCTTTTGTAGTATGCATACGACGTAAGAGCGAGACTATCGGCAAAACAGTACCAAATAGCCAGTAAAACGACCTGAGGAAGCAAATGGCCGAGGAGAGCACCGGAAAGATTGCATATATCGCCCAGAAGCCATATGATGAGGAACCCAATGGAAATGCCGTCGGCACTCTGAGTTCGCCATTGTTCAATGAGCTGAGGAAGCAGCAGAACGATCCAGCAGGCGAGAGATGTGCTTCCGGAAACACTAGATAATACAGCACGTATTTTGGGAACGTGAATGACGCCTCCACTGTCTATCATGGTGATAAAGTGGAAGATAGGGAGGAAGATAAAGTGGAGGATAGGGTGGAGATAACAGTGTTGGGAAGCAGAGAGAGAGAGAGAGAAGGAGAGAATGAGGAGCAAGGGTGGACAAAGTGGGAGAGTGGGGGAGTTTAAATGAAGTGTAATATTTGAAAATGTAACATTGTAATGTAATGTTAGTATGCTTAAATATATTATATATTTATGTTATTGTAGAGATATTGGAGATTGTTGAGAGATTAGAGATATGCCGAGAATGGACAATGTACGGCTGAATAGGCGATCGAGGTGCTGTTTGGAAAATAACAATATTATTATTGATTTATATGATTTTTGGTAGAATATTACACGTGTAATTAATGAATTTCAAAAACTCCCAAAAAATTTCATCTTTTTGTTGTTTTTCTATGCCCTCTCTCTCTGTCTGCTCCTCCCTCTGGCCGTGACTGCTCGAACATCTCAGCACACCCCAACTCATATCAAATTTCACTCTTTGATTTTTCTTCCAACCTTCACGAACATACAACAATGGTAAGTAGAATGCGAGGAGATGACTTGATGTAGCAGCTCGAAACAGTCTCGGGAGGGAGAGAAGAGTTATAGCTAGGGAGAATAATCTGCTGGTTATTATCACCTAGTGATTATCTGCTGGTTATTATCCTGGTGATAAACCTACCCTACTAGCTCCTTCCCTACCCGACTCTTTCACTTTCTTTTCCAGGACTTCAAACGCCCTGCGCGGGTTCAAAACCCAGGCTGAGACTCTTATGAGTCTGTAGAGTGTTACTTCGGTCGTGAGCCTCTTTATAACTGTTTTTTGATAAGCTTACTGACCTGCTCCATGATCCAGCCCCCCAAAGGAAAGAAGCCAGCGCCAGCCCCTTTCTCCAGCAAGTCTGCCTCGGAGAGCAAACCTAGCAATCCTTTGATCCAGAAACGACCTCGATCGTTCGGTATTGGCCAGGATATCCAGCCCAAGCGAGACTTGACTCGATTCGTCAAGTGGCCTGAATATGTCCGAGTCCAGCGTCAGAAGAAGATTTTGACCACTCGACTAAAGGTTCCTCCTGCCATTGCTCAGTTCCAGGTGGCTTTGGACAAGAACACTGCTGCTCAGGCCTTCAAGCTTCTGCACAAGTACAAGCCCGAGACCTCTGCTGAGAAGAAGGCTCGACTTACCAAGGAAGCTGAAGCCATTGCTCAGGGCAAGAAGAAGGAAGATGTATCTGAGAAGCCTTATGTCGTCAAGTATGGTCTCAATCACGTAGTCAGTTTGATTGAGAACAAGAAGCCCCAGTTGGTTCTCATTGCTCATGACGTTGACCCCATTGAGCTTGTCATTTACTTACCAGCTTTGTGCCGAAAGTTTGGCATTCCCTACGCTATTGTCAAGGGCAAGGCTCGTCTTGGAACCTTGGTTAACAGCAAGACAGCCACTGCTGTTGCTCTTACTGATGTCCGAGCTGAGGACAAGAGTGCTCTGTCTGCTCTTTTGAGCACCATCGAGGCCAACTACGGCCAGAAGCACGAAGATGCTCGAAAGAGATGGGGTGGAGGCATTGTTGGTCCTAAGGCTCAAGCTAAGATTGAGAAGAAGCAGAAGGCATTGGAAGCAGCACTGAGAGTGTAGGAAGAGTAAGGAAGTAAAGTAAAAGTAAAAGCTGAATAGCAAGTACGATAATGTAAGGTACGATAGTGCGATAGTGCGATAGGGCCTATAATCTACGATAGGGCCTATAATGTAAGAACGTAGACCGTAAGCGTATTTAACCAGGCCGGGTAAGTACTATTACCATAAGTAGTAATCCGCATTCGCCGGGTAACCCTTCATTCTCTATTGCACTTCTGCACAGTTTCTGTATTATTACGTCAATGTACTCTATTGCATTTTGTTGCATTTCCTTTTATTTGAGTTTTCGGAAAAGCTGAGGAGCTGTAATCTCGTCAATGCAGTGAGTAAGATGGAAGCTGTAGAGTTAGTAGGTTGTCGGTAAAATAGATGCAATGCTAGATGCAATGCTATGCCATGCTATAATGCAATATGCTGATGCAATATGCCATGCTGATGCCACTTACAATTCTTCAACGCAGTCTAATGAGTTAGCTCAATTCCTCCAATTGTCGTTTTCCTCCAATTATCGTTTTCCTCCAATTGTCGTTTTCCTCCAATTGTCGTTTCTACCTACCCTCCTTATAAGCTCGATCCTCGTATCCCTCTTCCTCCTGAGCTGCGGTAACTCTCTCTACGCATTCTTCAAAATGATGCTTAAATGAAACACAGGGGCCTTCTGCAGCGGCTGATTCCAGTTAGCAGCCTCCTATTGGCTCGACACGTCCATTACTCACCCTCTCTCAGTACTGGATATTGATCTTCCGGCTCGTCGTCGTCCTCATCGTCCTCATCGTCTTCGTCCTCCTCCTCTTCCTCACCGTCGCCTTCGCTTTCTTCCTCACCATCTCCACCTTCCTCAGAGTCCTCAGATTCTTCTGGAGTTTCCGGCTCGTCAGAAGACTCCTCCTGATGGTTAGCTTTCTTACTGCTCACTGCCCTCCACTCTGAGCACCACCTACCTCTTTTTCTTCCTCAGCCTCCTCTTCCTCGGCATAAGCAACGGTCGGAACCAAGGTCTCCTCCAGAAGCTCGCTAATCAAGCTGAAAAACCCCGACATGCTGTTTCTTTTGATATTACAATGGTGGGATGGTTTTGACAAAATGCGGTTGGAAAAACAGCCACAATGATTGGATGGGTGGTGGTTGTCAGGGCAACGGAGTTGGGTGGTGCTGCTTAGGGCTGCACCCTAATTTGCTTCCACCCACTCAACTTGGAATTTGACTGTGGTTTTTTGTCTACTTAACAGCCATATTGTTATAAAGCTCAACACCGTAAAGTAAGTAGGATTGCGTGTGAAGAGTTGAAGATGGAGGATGAGGTGGATGAAATATTGGATTTGCAGAATAGGTGGATTGGATTTTATGGAAGAGTATCGGATTTATGAGGAGATTATACGGTATATGATCTGGTAGATAATTAGCAGTAAGGAATAAGCAGTAAGGAATAATCAGCAATAGGGAATAATCAGCAATAGGGATATGATATGTTCTACTCAGTGAATATTATTTATTGCAAGTTATCTGCCAGCTATTCTTACTATTCTATTCTTACCATTCTGTGTTCACTATTCTATGTCACTATTCTATGTTCACTATTCTATGTTCACTACTCTAGGTCATATCCTATGCTATATCCTATGCTACCTCCTGCTTTCTTCATCTTCATCTCACTCTCTCTAGCTCCCCCCCTAACCCCTAGAAATGGCCAAATCAAAGAACCACACAAACCACAACCAGAACAAAAAGGCCCACCGAAACGGTATCAAGAAGCCCAAGACCTTCAGATATCCCTCCCTTCGAGGCGTCGACTCCAAGTTCCGACGAAACCATCGACATGCTCTTCATGGAACTGCCAAGGCTCTTGCAGCTGCCAGGGCGTAGAGTGGAGGATCATAGTTTAATATTGTCATAAAATGAATGCCATTATGTATTTGGTTATATGGGTTGCTGTTGGGTCCACAGTCGTGTGATACTTCGATCCACGGTTACGTGTAATTCTCCTGCTTTGCTACTTCGCTTCCACAGTTAACTCGTCCTACTTTCAGCTATCTACTTTCAGCTATCGTACTTTTATAAGATATATCGCTCTTCGTTTAGATACCCATTTGGTCCGCGAAATATTCCAATTCAGGAAGACCAAAGACCGAGAAGCACATGAGCCCCAGAAGTAAGCCAAATATGAAATAAGCATAGTTCTGTATCATGATATTAGACAATGATCCCATGAATCTGTCTATTCTACGCTCGAGTTGGTCGTAAAACTCCCGTTGATGGCCGGTCAAACCATCTGCACGTGCTAGTGTATTCTCTTCAACACAGTTACAGTTGATAGGCAGTGTATTTCTATCAAAATTGACAGACAGCGTATTTTCATCAAAATCGACAGGCAGCGTATTTTTTTCACAATTGAAAGACATACTTAATTGAAATGGGGATCGAGAAATTTGAATGCCCGGGCAATTGACAATTTATATCGGTATATCTTGCTCATCGGTACCCTTAATCACTACGCCTCAACGAAGAAAGCCCAAAAAATCTTTGAAAATTAATATATACTTAGATTATTAATTTATCAAGAGACAATTACTTCCAAGATAGTAAATAGTTGGCAAATCCTCTTAAACAATTCCTTCCTATTTGGCCAAATCGCATGAATTACCTATCATGATGAACTTATATCTATTACTAAACATATCTCTAATTACTTATTCTAACTTCCAAATCTCAGCCTTATTTCCAAACCTGCTTGGTTACATTACCCAAAATGTTCAACAGGTAAAACGTTACAAATCCCGCACCGATTGATAAAATAAACAGCAGCCCTTTATACTCAAATGACATGAAAGAAAAGAATACCAAAAGTGCTGATAAAGTTATAAAAAGTATACTCAGAGATATTGCAAGTCGCAGAATCAACAGAGTCCATTTTTCCTCTCGATTATAGTACTTGCGACGTAGCCTGACCCACACTTCATCAACATGATCTGAATGTTCCCATACTTCTGGAGAAACCACCAGCTTGGTATCACCGTCTTCAATCAGAATATCGTATACTTCCCAGTTTGGTCTGAAGACGTGTTCAACTAATTCAACATTTAGATCATCAATCAGCTTATCATAGTTGGGCCCCGGATGGGTCAAGAGCCTGGCATCATGATCAGGGAAATAGACAGTTAATCGTTTGTAGACACCAGTATTTGGCGGTTGATATGTTTTAAGATCCTCGGCCATTGTGTAGAGGAAGAGATGATGTAAAAATAAATGATAATAAAATATTTTTAAAGTTATATTGTATGAATTTTGGGTTGGTCGTAAGGATATCTGGAGGCCGTGATAGGCGGAGAGGACATATAAACTACTAATAGATCGGGGTTTTTAACAATGAATATGTATTTTATTTTTATTAAAATTCAAATCTTCATCTTTTCATCGTATTAATAAAATTTGTACCTTAACCAAAAACTGTTTGTCTGTTCTGAAGCCGTTGAGGACGATGCGGAGAGTGCGGCTGATCCGAGCAGCGCAGATGAAAGTAGTATAGAAGTAATTATTTGAAATATTTTGAATGAATCCTTAGATTTCATATAATAGTTTCAAGCGATAAACCTATTCAAAATAATATTCGTTGGAGGATGAGCTTCATTAAGACCGTACTCATGACTATTAAAGAAAACCTATTTATACATAATATTCTGCCCATGCCTCTTCCTGCTTATAATATAAAGAGTAAAAACCAGAGACAAAATCGAAATTGACGATGTGATTTTAAATGCCGTAGAATAGCATGCTGCTCCATCTCTACACACATGCGCAGCATCTGAATGAGAATCGTATACTTTACCAAACAACACGTTGAATGTATACGAAGTCACAATTGGTGTAAGACCAAGTAAACCCCAGTTTCGAGAAAAGTTCTTAAGTCCAAAAGATTCTCCGATGATTGTTGGATAGACACCAAAGAAGAGTCCATAAGCGTAGCCCAGAAGAACTGAGATGATCCAGAAATGTAAAGGCTGCTCAATTCTAACAGCAGCTAAGTGGCCAAAGAAGGATATCGTCAGTGCCAAAGCTACTAGCCATAGTCTCTGAAATCCATAACGGCGAGCTAGACAATCTGATAAGAATCCCGACGTTAATCTACCCAAACAACTAGATATCGAGATAACAGCCACCTGAACAGCTTGTAAACTTTGAACTTGATCTGGAGTCATATCAGGATGCGATACTCGAGTTAAAGCTCTGATACAGAAACCCACAGAATATATGTACATTTGGCCTGGGCCTGAATTGAGCCCAGAAAGTAGAGATAGTTGCCAGAAATGAATATCCTTAAGCAGCTTAAATCCAGTGATATTTTTATGATTAGCAGCCTCAATCATGTCGTGCTGCTGTTCCCATTCTATAACTCGTTGTTCACGAGCCAAATCTCTTGAATCGGCTTCATAGACCGTTCCTTCTTCGAATAGAGGGCCGTTTTCTGCAGAAATATACCCATTATTTATAATAGTAGAAATATTTGTAGCAGAAGAAGCAGTGCTAACTGTTGAGTTTTGACGTGCTGAAGGTTCAGGTAGAAGAGGAGCTGTTTCGGCTGATTGAGCAGGGACTGTCAGAAACGGCACAGAACAAGCAGTAAGTAGAAAGGTGGTTATTGCCAGGAATTTCAGAAAAGAGCCGGTTTTTCCAGAGAAAAATTCGCTTGAAATTGTGGAGAAAAACAGTGCACATAAGCCAAAAGCAGCCATGGGCAACGAGACAGCAGCACCTCTCGATTGATGAAAATTCACAGCAGCAGTTTTAACAGAAGAACCAAATACCAAAGAAGATCCTAAGGCTGCAATAAGAGATGCTAAACATGCTAAAAGTATGCTTTGAATAGGTATAGCATAGCACAAGTATAGGGAAGAATATCCAACAAAGATCAGCACCGATCCTATAGGAGAAGGCCCTCTAACACCATATTTATCAATAAGATAACCACCTGGGATTCCTAATATTACCATTCCTAAGGAACCAGTCATTCCAAGAAGAGACGATTGAACTGCAGAAAAATGCAGGCGGTCGGCCATTTGAACTGAATACAAAGAGTACGTATAGATAGTTCCGCATCCTAGAGAGGCCGTTGCACAGGCAATTAGAGCAGAGTAACGCCTGGCATTTTCACCAGGTATTAAGGACGACATGGGTTAAGGGAGTGGATGGTTGGAGGGAGATTTACGTATGGAATATATTTACTACCTTTGGTTCATGGGATTGATGAGCGGAGATCGAGATGGGTGGAGGGAGCGATAGAGGGAGGAGGGTTGGAGAAGAATTAGGAGGGATGGAGTTAGGAGGAATATTGATGAAAATTAATAGATATTAACAGATGGGAATATTGAGAAGCCGTTGATTATTTTTATAAGTAAAATGGAAAATAAATTGTGGGTTTATTTGTGAGTTTACATGGCTAAGAGAAATCCGATGAAAAGTCCGATAATGTGGACGTTTAGAGCGCAAAGGGACATTTAAAGGCAGCAAGGGGAGGCACAAGGGGACGTTTAAGGACGTTTAAAGACATTCCAAGGGGCATTTAAAGCTCCCAAAGGAATTTAAAGGGAATCCCAAAGAGAGAATAGGTCGAGGGATGGGACGTTTAAGGAACACTTAAGGGGTGCCTAACGACGCTTAGGGATTCCTACAGACACTAAGGGAAAAGACATCTAGTAGAGAACTAGAGAGCAGCTCAAAACAACCAGGGACATCTAAAGACATGTAAAACAGATAAAAGCCAAGACACCGATGCAACCCAAGACCAAAAACACAAATATACTCAAAACTAACCCAAAGTTTAGACTGCCATACCTCCAGATCTTTCACCCACCAAACCAAACCCTCCTGCCATGACGACCATCTGATTATTTCCAGCACTGCTTCTTTTTGAGTTAATTCGTATAAACAAATATACCATCGCGTAAAAACCATCACAACACCCGTGAAAATTCCAATCAATAACGTCATGGATAAGTTAAGCTAATCAAGCAATGACAAGGCCGATTTGAAAAAAAAGCTTAATATCCAGCCAAACCACTGCATAAGATACGGGAAAACGACAAATTTACGGAAAAAAAAACTACCAAATAATTGCCAAACCCAGTCAATTAATATCCTCCTTCTCAACTATTTTTTCCCTCCTTCCCCCCTTTTCCTACACGTCACTACATGCAGGTTCAAATCAAATAAATGCTAATAGAACACTTCACTAATTGACAAAACAAACTTAACTTTTTCAACATCACACAACCATTGTAACAAACATCGCAACACCAACCTTGTAATTTCCAAATAGTGTCGAACGAACCAATGACCTCCCCATCTCCGACCCCCGAATTGGCGCCTAAGAGCGAAAGGCGTATATATATTGGAAATCTGCCTTTCAAAGCCACGTTTGATGACATCAAGGAGTTGTTTGAGGATTTCAAATTGTGAGTATTTCGACGTGTAGAATTGATGCAGGAGTCTGGAGAAGCGCTTTGGCTGCTGTTTAAGCATGCTGATTATTCCTTATTCTTGATGCTTTTTGTGCGTTTAGCCGCCATATGATACATAATATGGTGGCACATCACCGTGACGCATCATAACCAAAGCCAGGAATCCGAATTCTGCAATTTTCTTTACTTAGTTCTCTTCTTACTAACTTAATTCCAGAACAAAATTGTCCGTTCCGCGTAGAAAGACGCGAAAGGAGGGCAATGAGAGCGTTTTCTACAGAAAACTGGGCTTCGCTTTTGCAGACTTGGAAACGCCCGAGGAAGCGGATCGAGCCATCAAACACCTCAATGAGAAGAAATTGAAGGACCGCAGCCTATGGGTTCGGTGGGCAAATGCCGATACCAAGAAGGAGGCCAAGGAGACGAGGGAAAAGAAGACGACTGACAAGACGGCCGACGAATCCGACAAGGAAACGACCCCTAAGCCCAAGGCCAAGCGTGCAGCCAAACCTAAAAGGAAGTCGGGCCCCCTGAGCCAAACCACGGTGTTTTTCAGCAACTTGCCGGCTGGAACGACCGAGGAGGAGGTGAAGGAATTGACCCAGGAGTACTCCCCTGAGGAGATTCGAATTGTCAGCAAGGGCGTGCGTCGGTTCCACAAGGGCAAGAAGGTGTTGCCTGCCAAGGTGTTTGCATTTGTTAAGCTGGCTGACGAGGAGGCTCAGAAGAAGGCGGTTGAGGAGTTCAATGGCAAGTCGTACAAGGAGGTGGAATTGGTGGTCAAGGTGGCTACGGAGCTGGTTGACGACGAGAAGTCTGAGGACAAGTCTGAGGAGAAATCTGAGGACAAGTCTGACGAGCCGGCCAAGTCTGAAGAGACGGCCAAATCTGAAGACGAAAAGAAGGAGGCGTAATTTAAGTGGAAAAAGCCCTGGATTTGGCTTGATGGTTTGAGAGGTGGATTATAATGATACTCCGGGTTGTTTTGTTTTGAGTAAAAGTTGTCATGTTTAGGTCAATTCGGAAGTAGAGGTTAGTAGTGATATAGCTGAATAATATGTATATTAGATAGAGGAGTAGGATTAAAATGCTAGTTGGTATACCTTTGGATGGGTTACCCGGCAGTGTGACTGCGCGCATTTCCCAGTCCGCATCTCCCATCTTCAACCCACTCATTTTTCACTCTCACTCTTTTCATCCAACAACACTGCACAATGGGTAAGTAGAGAGAGAAGAAGGGAAAAGAGAGCATGACAAGCGACTGGAAATGCTCGGACTTGAATGCCTCGAACTGAAATCCCTCGACTGAAATGCCTTGAACAACCCCACTAACTCCCCCCAGGTAGAGTAATTCGAAATCAGAGAAAGGGTGCTGGATCCATTTTCACAGCTCATACCCGACTCAGAAAGGGCGCTGCCAAGCTGCGAACGCTGGACTTTGCTGAACGTCACGGTTACATCCAGGGTGTTGTAAAGCAGATTATTCATGACCCCGGCCGAGGTGCTCCTCTGGCCAAGGTTGTGTTCCGAGATCCCTACAAGTACAAGAAGAGAGAGGAGACTTTCATCGCCAACGAGGGTGTTTACACAGGCCAGTTCATTTATGCCGGCAAGAAGGCCTCTTTAAACGTTGGCAACATTCTGCCTCTGGGCTCTGTTCCTGAAGGTACCATTTTGTCCAATGTCGAGGAGAAGTCTGGCGATCGAGGTGCTCTGGGCCGAGCTTCTGGCACCTATGTCATTGTCATTGGCCACAACCCCGACGAAGGCAAGACCCGTCTCAAGCTTCCCTCTGGAGCCAAGAAAATCGTGTCCTCGGACGCTCGAGGCGTCGTTGGTGTCGTTGCCGGCGGTGGACGAATCGACAAGCCTTTGCTCAAGGCCGGAAATGCCTATCACAAGTACAAGGTCAAGCGAAACTCCTGGCCCAAGACCCGAGGTGTTGCCATGAACCCCGTGGACCATCCCCATGGTGGTGGTAACCACCAGCACATTGGTAAAGCATCGACGATTTCCCGAGGCGCAGTTCCAGGTCAGAAGGCCGGTCTGATTGCTGCTCGACGAACTGGTTTGCTCCGAGGTACCCAGAAGATCAAGGAGTAAAGGGTTGAAAATATAAAAATCATAGCAATGAGAGTAATAACGTGTAAGATTGGGCGTGTAATAACTCAGGCGTGCAACGCCGTACTCAGGGCGTAAAAGCGTGTATCGCCGTTACTCAGAGCATACGCCCCGCCAGAGCTCCTAGAACTGCGTAGATGCCGTAGAAGACAGCCAGCAGCAGGAACGGTGAGCCCGGCCACTTGTCGGCCGACCAGCCTCCGAG
Source organism: Casaregolazyma suthepensis (assembly GCA_030568895.1). Taxonomy (NCBI): domain Eukaryota; kingdom Fungi; phylum Ascomycota; class Dipodascomycetes; order Dipodascales; family Trichomonascaceae; genus Casaregolazyma; species Casaregolazyma suthepensis. The sequence goes on from JAJMJB010000005.1 coordinate 263,931, forward strand.
CTTGCTGACGATGAGGATTCCAAGGCCCCCGAAGAGCGAGTAGACTCCACTGATGGCTCCGCTGTTGTGCCGTTTGACGTTGGTGCACAGAGCCATGGACGTTATAATGGCACCGATTTGCCCCGCACCGATGAGAATTGACAGTACAAACGCAGCAGGCGATTTCGGCGTCGAAAGGTACGCAAATCCCAGAGTTCCTGCAAATCCCATGACACTTGAGATAGTCACAGCCAAGACCTTGTTGAAGTCAGCTAGTAATCCCCACACAGGAGCAAACAGCAACGCAGAAAGATTGGCTATTCCCGTGAGAATGGCCGCCGAGATGTAGGCGTCATGGCAGCCCTTTTTGACCTCGGACGCAGGGTCATGGACGTCCAGATCGCACTGTTTGGTACGGTAATACCACATATTGACCCACAGAGGAATGAACAGAGCAATTCCCACGGAACTTGAACGAGCAACAAATCCGCCGACGTACGAAAGACTCACCTGATAGTCGTGCAGTGCAATTGTGAAGCCCTTTTTTATGAGATCAAAGTACGACGTCGAAGTGTGCTCCTGCTGCTTGGTGCTTCGATGCAGACCGGCTGCCAGAAGAACGGCAAAGGCAATTTGCAGCCCGCCAACAATGTGATAAGATTCTTTTAGTGTGACTGAAAGATCTGAGCCAAGCCATGTAGGTAGAGGAAGTAGAACTGATACCGAGACCACAGCACCGAAGCCACTGCAAAGTCCAACAACACCAGCCAATTTGCCGTTTTTTCTCGTCTCAACCTGCTCAATTCCATCCTCCGGGTCCTGGTTTATGCTCATGTAAGAAAACCGCTGGCGATATTGAGCAGACCAGTCTATAGCCGACACTTCAGCCAACATGGCCGTGAGCATAGCCGTACTTGCAGAGCCACCGACAGCAAACAGCAGCCTTAATAACAGTAAATCTGGATAAATACGAGTTCCTACAGTGTATATACAAATAGCCAATCCCGATACAACGAAAGCTAGGGAAGCGATCTAGAATTAGAGACGAGGAGACAAGCACAATTACAGAGCAGCCAACTACTTACCGGCCTAGTTCCAATTTTATCACTCAAAGCACCCCATAACGGACATAAAAACATGCTAAGAAGCTCATCGGCAAACGCCAATTCACCGACATATTCACCCTTGGACGTTAGAGCAGTTTACGAGGTCTATCGATCTTTACATACAATATGGTCCTGCAACTTGAGAATATCACTAATAACAAACGGCTGAGTAGCTGTAAGAAACACCAGAAATGCTATACTGGCAAAGCAGTAGAATAAATAGGTGACAATGTTCAAAAAGGTGAAACTGCGAGGGCCCACTGGCTCGGCAGATGCTGCTGTACTGGAATCCATCTGGAAAAAGGCAAACACCGAGATACTCAATAATTCACTCGAAATCAAATATCCAGCGTCTTCTACGGCTCAATGCCTGGGGATCGTCTTATATGGAAACTATCTAAAAGAACTATCTAAAAGTAAGTTATCAGTTGGTAAGCCGTGCGAACCCGAGACAAAACCGGGGAAGTGCAGGAATCAGGAACGAGGAGACCACCGAACAACATAACTATATTCGTAAGATATGCATACAGTCGTAAGATATACATACAGTCGTAAAATATAATTATAGTCGTAAGATATACTATATTCGTAAAATATATAACTATAGTTGTAAAATATATAACTATATTCGTAAAATATATAACTATAGTTGTAAAATATACCTGTAGTCGTAAGATATATAACTATAGTTGTAACATGCACCTATACTCGTAAGAGATACCTATACTCCTAAAATATACCTACACTCGTAAGAGATAACCATACTCGAAGATACTATATTCCCTAAATACCCCACACTAACTCTCACTATATACCATCTTGAACCAATCGTACTCCCCCGGAATATCGTCCAATAACGTCCAATCCACGCGAAGCTCATCACTATTAAGGTTATTCCATGCATTTGTAGTGGCCGACGGAGAAAGCAAGCCGATTTCACAGCTATTGTAGTACTCGGATTCATTGAGTTTTATTGGCATTTTCAACTGCCGAGCTGCGCTGATTTTGATGCGTCCAAACCAGGGAATCATCGCTGCATAGTCCTCGGGTCCCGTGAACAAGCCATGAGATGCCATGAACAAATGATCCAACAAGTCTGCTGATTGCTCCGATACACTGCATCCTACAGCAGTGTCGTGGGTCCTGAATACAGCCGTCAGGCGTCTGACAAGAGTCCAATCGTTCTCACCGTCTTCAAACAGGTCCTTGATTCTGTTTACCTGCAGAAGATGAATAACAATGACCAAAGCTGAATGAAAGACAAAGAAATTCACTAGATCGCACTGAACCAATGCCTCTTTCATATTGTCACACATGACCTCGTATGTCAGTATTGCATTTCTCGAGGCTTCCACTGCCAGATCGAGATATTTCTTCAAATACCCATTCTTGACGGGATCTTCCAAATATTTCAGCATTTCCGGAAGATACAACATCTTTTTAAGTTGATAGACCTCGAATTTGGCCATCTGCTGAAAGTATATCTCAGTCAATGGTGTATCTGAAGTAAATGAAGACGACCACCAGTCTGTCGGAATCAAAGAGCTGAAAAATTCAATCTTGGCATCAATATCCTCCACTGAACACCGTGAAAAGCCCATATTCCTCTCAGAAATAAGACCCAGAATGCTATTCTGAGTACTAGCCATTGTAGCAGCGAAGTCATCCTCGCTCTGAGAACCGTAGTATCCACAGGGGACTCCAATAAATACCGACACAACATGGTCAATGCTGGTGAAATGCCTCCATAAAGATTTGGCCACAGGACTCTGGTTCGGCTGATGCAATCCCAGTAATAATCCGCAGTTAATGCCATCTCTGATACTCTGCCATGATCGTAACGGCTTGCCCATATTCATGGAGACAAATCCATGCAATAACAAGCACTCCAGTCTTTCCAAAACCACACACGACGATGTAAGGCCCAAGAGCATTTCTGAACCAGCGAGATAAACATCGAACAAGGTCGATACGGGAGAGGGCCAGACCAAGCCTGGTGAAGAGGCAGCCGACGAAGGCAGCTGATTCAAGCATGAAACCAACCAAAGAGTGGCTTTCAAAATATGCATAGGACTGTCAGCTTCAAAAGACGTAGAAATGTACTGCTTGACCATGAGCACATCGAGTGCTGGTTTCCAGTCTTTCGGGATGGACTCGGAAGCATCAGTCCATAGAAACCACAGCCTTTGAGCTTCGGTCAAAACATTGGTATCGTTGACATCGAGAGGCCCTCCTGGAGGCTCCACAGGCCATGCGAACCAGAAATTCTGCGTTGATTTCAATATAGCTACCAGCGTCTTCGTCTCGGGCATCAGGGCTTTCAGAGCAGAAATGCACTCAGAAACCTGCGGACTGGCCGCCGTAGTCAAACTGACGCCGTTTTTGCTCTCAGAACTGATATTCAGAGTTTTGCTCAAAGAATCCATCAGTGGAATTTCCGTCAACGTCCCCGCAGCAGATTTCCGATGAGCATGCCGTAGCAGCTCCATAGCACGATCGCGAGCCGAGTCGTTTTTCACAGCATCTTTTTCAGGATATTTGGCTAGTATATTGCCGACTGTGCTTTCCAGAAAAGCCAGCCTTTCATGGACCTCCGATACCGGCTCCTTCTTCTCCTTCTTGTGCGCATGCGGAGTTTGAGGCTGGCATATCACCGCATGGATTGTGCAGCTTTGGCAAATCGGGCTATTTGCTGGGAAAATGCATTTTATTTTGCGACGGCGGCACTCGCTGCAGCTTTTGGTGCCGACTCGCATGCGTTTTGCGGGGGTTTCGTCCATGGTGGAGGGAAGATTTGATCGGCGCAGAAACCGTTAGATGTTTAATGCCGCAATGCGCTATTTATCGGCCGTGTGAAGCCGCAGTCAGTGTGATGTTTGATGTTCGTTGTGGCTTGGAGAGTTCTTAGTAATCGGTTTTGGAAGCAGTGCGGATCGGGCAATGAGAACATCGGGAACGACATCGGGGAACAAATGCGAGAAAAACAGTAAAAAGATGACCCGAAGATTATTGTTAATTGCTTAGAAGATTTCAGCCAATTGACAGCCCCGAGGATTACTGCTAATTGCCCCGAGGATTACCGCAAATAGCCATGATGTCTTCTTTCCTCCAACTCTGTTAGCTTTACTACCGCATACGCAGCGAGTTCGTCCGAGTTCGACCGAAACCACCAAAAATCCACAAAACAAGCCCTAACTTGCTCAATCAAAGTGACTAACCATCATGAATTTAGAAACAATGATGACTAATTTGCTCAAGTGCAATTGACTTCACAGGTATATGTACATCCATATAGGACATAGTATTCCATAGAGTAACAGCAGCAGCAGATCACCATGAGATTTTCCTCAATCCTTACTACCGTATTATCCAGTGCCAGCCTAATTCATGCAATTAGCATCACCATCGGCTGCAACGAGCAGCAGGCCAAAGCTCTTTATTTCGCTACCAACGAAGACGTCAACTCTGTCGTAGCCGTCTCCGTCAATCACGACGGTACTCTGGGCAATTCCAAAGTCTATTCAACTGGCCAAAAAGGTCTTAGTGGCTACAACACCATGGTGAATTCCACTGCAGGTCCCGACAGTGCTTTCAGCCAAGGTTTTGTTGCAGTTCGAGGAGACATTCTGGCCACTGTCAATCCAGGATCAGGATCCTTCACACTATTCAAGATCAACGACAATGATCCTTTGCAACTGTCTGAGCTTGCAACCCAGTCGTCGAATGGTGATTTTCCCAACACTATAGCTATTCATCCAAAGTTGCCTATTGTTTGTGTTGCCAATAGTGGACCGAAATCCGGGGTAGCCTGCTATCGGTATGAATACAACGGTAATACCGAACAAGTTGGACAATTCCGATCAATTCAAACAGGCCAGACGGCAGAGGCCATTGTCGGGCCTGCGGCAACGTCCTTCAGCCAGATTTTCTTTTCTGAAGCTGGAGACGTGCTGTTTGTCAGTGAGAAGTTCAACGGGACAGCAGGATCTCCAACTTATCTTCACGCCTTCAAAAGCAGCCCTTTTTCTGCAAATATTTCGCAGACTCCTGTTAGCAATATCGTGAAGAACAGCAGTGTTATTTTCGGCGGAGTTGAGCTTCCTGGCTCCGACGGATCGGCCTATTTCTTCTCCGATCCGACCATCGGGTCCTTCATCTATGGCTTTGATCCCGTGTCTTTACAAGGCGAAACAAAGGCTATTACTGCACTTCCTGGTGCAATTGCACCTTGCTGGGCCGCCTATTCGCGAAACAGCAAAGCAGCTTTTATTGGGGACGCTGGAGTGCCGAGATTCCTCGATTTGACCTTCCCGATCATCAGCGACCACACCAAGAGCGAAACCAAGCTAACAGGAGCTCAAATCAGCGGCATTTTCAATGTCACTGATACTCAAAATCCTGGAATGACTGACTCTGTAGCTGTGGGAGATTTCGTTTATGGTCTTGCACCTGCTGGAGATGGCACTGGACCTGTACAGATCTTTATTCTTGATATAAACCACGGAGTGCTCAAGCCGTATAGTGTACCGAATATTGTGGGAAAGTCCGCCGCGGGGCTTGCGGCATATAAATAATGTAGATAATTGAGAGAGATCGTTTGGACTGTTAATTGAAAGAAGTAAGAAAACTTGAGAAAAGTCGAGTTTGTTAGGAATCTAACTTAGAGTTACGTAGGTATACGGCATTCATTTCAAGGTGAACAACGTTAAATAGAGCACATATAAAATGTCAGCTTAGGCCACAATTATTTACCAGGTATTTATATAATTTAAGGAGGATCATCAGAGAGTAATTACATAGTTGTTACAGGAATTTATTTTCATAAATCTTGTGCTGTGCTCGAGTGCTTCACAGTGTTGGACCTGAGCTAATATGTCTAGAGGACTCTTTTATCTTTGACTTAGAGAATACATTAAACATGAGCCGTACAGAATAATCGGCTGCAAACATGCTATTATTACTCATTTACAATACAATAAAGAATTTTTCTTAATAATTATTATTTACTGTTATTTTCTCCTATTATTTTATAAATTCCTTTACAACTATCTGTTATTTATTTATTACTGCTACGCCTCGCTCGCTACGCCACCTTCCTAAAATAGCCTGCTCAATCCGGCTCACTACAACCTTCGATTCCTCTTTATTCTTCTTCTATTCGCCATGGGAACTAGGAAAAAACGTAATAATGTCTGTAAATCATGCAGAAGACTGAAGATAAAGGTAGGAATCGACACCAATGCTATGTTGATCTGCTAACAATAGTGCAATGTAGCAAGGCCCTCCTGCGAATACTGTACTGCCACTGGAAGAGAGTGTGTTTACCCTGATCAAGAAAATCCCGCCGAGGACGCAATTGTCGAGCTTCGCGATCCATATCGAATATCCGTGTACCCAGTGGACAATTTATCGTCGACAGATTTGTTTTTAATTGACTTTTTCAAAAATGTGGGGTCTGCGATTATTGGACGAGGAGACAAGCAAACCCAAGACATGTGGAAATATGATGCAGTCAATTGCTCTCTGACATCGAGTAGTTCGCTGCTGATCTCAATTAAAACAATGAGCTGCTTTTTTCTGTCGAGAATTTCGGGCCAGAAGCAGGGTTTTTATCGGCAGGAGTACGAGCGATACCTTGCCCAAACTATCAGCCGACATCGCCTCGAACTTCTGGACCCTGAAGGTCCCAACACTTCTCCTGAAAGTCTCATTTTACAGTCTATTTTATTGAGCATCTTTGTCTTGAGTGACGATGATTCTGATATGCCAGTCCTGGCTGAACAGCAGGGCCAGCTCGATGTATTCGGTGTCACGTCTGGAGTCGGCGCTCTGATCAAATATTATGACAGAAAAGGAATGCTCAGAAACTCGTTTCTCAACTACTTGAGTCTCAGCCGTGCGCCTGGCCTTTCTGAGATGCAGGGCCCGGAGATTCTCGAGGAGATTTATCAGCTAGTTCTGCAACAATATGCGTCAGGAGAAATATCTCATGAGGAAGCAAGCACGTACCTGTTTCATTTACTTAATATGAGACAGGCTCATTGCGCAGCCGAGAAAACTGGCGCCATATGGGTACTTATGGCACCTTTTCATTTGAGCCAGAAGCGATTCATCACTTTTGCTCGACAGAGACGTCCACTGGCAGTACTGATTGTTGCTCTTATGACTTCATCTTATTTGCTATATGTTAAGCATTTTGGCTTTCTCACGCAGTCCAGAGTTAATCGTTGGTGTAAGGTTTTCAATGATGGGTACAAATGCGTCCCCCCTGAGTTATATTCTCTATTGGACAAGCCTATGTACGCTATTCTTGGAAATGAGCCTTCGTTTCTTGAGAGTATTTTCAGCAAGCAGCCAGGGCCTATGAAACCGATATTGCCAACTTCTATGCCGAGAGAGGTGGTCTTGGACGGGGCAGATAGATGAAGTGCATTGCACACTAACGGTGAATTTATGGGGAGATCATGGCTAATTGGATACTTGCTACGTTTCAGAATAGCTTTGTTTCTTTTTCTCTGGATAATGTTTTTGCATTTGTGGTAAATGCGGCAAAGTGATGAACTAATTACCACAGTAGTGACGTACAACTTGCGGAAAAATTGACGGACAGATTAATGGGAAAAACAGCGGAAACGTAGTTCTTGGCTAGTCTGAAGGGGGAGAATCAAGTGGCAATTCTGATCGAAGCGGCATTGTCTCAATTAGATGTGCGACATGCATTTTGATGGGCAATATACAGACAGTTGTAGAGCGGCTCGCAGGCTGTCTGGGCCAATTAAGTCGAAAAGAGAATTGAGTGAAGTTTAGGGAACTGAGTCTAGGGGATTGAGTCTGTTGAAATTCAATTGAGAAACATAAGGAGCATTTAGAATCTAGTCTTGAGGGTTGATAGCTGGGGGATCAGCAGAATGACGTGAAACGTAGAATACGATATTTTGTGATTATGAGTGATATTTGTGATGAGTAGATGGGTTAAAGAGGAATGATAGATAAATTAAGTATTTTGAAAGATTTGATATTATAGGGTGTTTGAGTTATGTTCTTGTATGAAGTGTGGTGCCTGAGAGTGCTTTCAAACATCGACATCGAAACACATCAATGAAAACTACGATATGAAGTGTATTACGATAGAAAATATGCAATATAAAATCAGTATAAAAAACGAATAATAAAATTGAATAAGAAGTACGTATAAATAAAAATTATGTGAAGACCGACCAAAGTCACGTGATTATCCAGATCTGACTTGACTTGAATGAAATACCAAGTAATATCTACCATATAACGCTATTAATCACAAAAAAAACTAGTAATAATATAATAACGCTCATATTCCATTAAACAATCACCAAAAAAAAACCAATAATTATCTCTTATCCCCCTAACTCCAACCCCCCCTCCTTCGTCGCCCCGGGTAACCCCCCTCTTTCCCCATCCGGCAAATCATATCAAAAACCCCACCATACTTTGTAAACAAACCTGTAAACAACCATGAAAGTCGAGGAACTTATCATCGACGGCTTCAAATCCTACGCCACGCGTACCGTGATATCCGACTGGGACAGCTCGTTCAACTGTATCACCGGACTCAATGGCTCTGGCAAGTCGAATATCCTCGATGCCATTTGTTTTGTTCTTGGAATCAGCGCGCTAAGCACCGTCAGAGCCCAGAATCTCCAGGATCTTATATACAAACGAGGCCAATCCACCACGACTTCGGCCAGTGTGACCATTGTATTTGATAATTCCGATAAATCCAAGTCTCCTATCGGGTTTGAGGATGAGCCGAAGATCTCCATCACGAGATCCATCAGCGTGAATTCGGCCACGGCCTACATGGTCAATGGGCGCCGAGCTCAGCAGCAGAGCGTTCAGCAGCTTTTCCAGTCCGTTCAATTGAACATCAACAACCCAAATTTCCTCATCATGCAGGGCCGGATCACCAAGGTTCTGAACATGAAGCCGCCTGAGATCCTCGGGCTCATTGCAGAGGCCGCTGGGACGCGCATGTTCGAGGAGTACCGTGAAAAGGGCATTCGAAACATCGCCAAGAAGCAGAAGACGGCCGAAGTTACTCAGCAGGGAATTGAGGATCTCGAGAAGAAGCTGGAAGGCCTGAGGAACGACAAGCGCGTGTTTCTGGAGTTCCAGCGCTTCCAGTCCGAGCTTGAGCGTCTGGAAAAACTCGTCATTGCACACGATTTCACGCATTTCAGCAAACTCGTCAACTCGCAGGAATCCACTTTGAACGCCGAGCGTACTAAGCTTGAGCAGATAAACGAGGCCATTGAGACGGCTCACTTCCAAGCCAACAGTCTACAGGAACAACTCCAGACTCTGCGAGATCAAAAGGCCAGTCAGATCCAAAAGGGCGGTCGGTTTGAGATGCTCGAGACGAAGTGCAAGGAGCTGGGCCAGGAGGTTGCTCGTGTAAAGACGCTGATTGAGCTGAAGCAGTCGAATTTGGCTGAGGAGGAATCAGCTCAGTCGAATCTTCAACGAGATGCTGAAGAAATGTCCAAAACTTCACAGGATCGTATGCAGCTTTTTGAAAGGGTCGAAGCAGACTATCAATCTCTCAAAGATGTGCTTGCTAGTCTTGATAGTGAAATCAGCAAGAAAGAGGAACTTATTCAGTCGTTGCAAATCGGTGTTTCTTCCAAGGCGGGCCAGGAAGGCGGTTATGCGGCTACTCTGCAGGATGCAAGGACTCGAGCAAACCAAGCTAAGACTTCTGCTGCTCAAGCTGAGGTTCGTATCAAATATCTCGAGAATCTCATTGTGGAAGACCGTCCTAAGACTGAGCGAGCCCAGGCACAGAACACCGAGCTCATTGCTGAACTCGAGGCTGCCAAATCTGGACTACAACAGCTCAATTCTAATATGGAACGTGCAGGCTGGGTTCCTGGGCGTCTTGAGGAATACAAAGCAAAGGAGAAAGCACTCATTGCCGATGTTTCCAAGCTTTCGAAAGAGAGCGATAATCTCAGGCGATTTGTCTCCAACGTCGAGTTTCACTATGATCCACCCTCTGCTAATTTTGATCCTGCTACCATAAAAGGGTCCGTTGCTCAGCTATTCTCGTTGGCAGAAGGCCGATATTCCAAAGCAACGGCCATCGAGGTCGCTGCTGGAGGCCGTCTCTTCCAAGTAGTCGTCGACAACGATTACACGGCATCACAGTTGCTCAAGCATGGAAAGCTCAGACGACGTGTTACAATAATTCCTTTGAGTAAGATCAGTCCCTTCAAACTGGCAAGTGACAGAGTTGACGCAGCCCTCAAGCTGGCTCCTGGAAAGGTCAATCTTGCATTAGATCTTATTGGATATGATGCAGATGTTCAGAAGGCTATGGAGTATGTTTTTGGCTCAACACTAATCTGCGATGATGATCAGATCGCAAAGATGGTCACCTTCAATCCTCAAGTACGTGCAAAGACAGTTACATTACAGGGAGATATTTACGATCCAAACGGAACCTTGTCTGGAGGAAGTAATAAGAACTCTGGCGGCAAGAATGACAGCTTGGTGATCAGGCTTCAGAAGTATAATCAACTGAATCGGGGGCTGAAAGCCAAACAGGCTGAATTGAAGCAGGTCCAGGATTTGATTGCTCAAGAAAACGCCATACAGCTGAGATGCAAAGACTTGAAGAAACAATCAGACTTGAAACAGCATGAGATAGCGCTGCTGGAGAAGAAGATTAATCAGAATACCCATTCAGGTCTGTTGAAGAAATACCAAGACAGGTTGGAAGAAGTCGAAGCATTGAAGAGTCAGATTGTGGAGGACGAGGAGACCTACAGGACTGCCAGTGAGGAGGCCATCAGTGTCGAGAAGGATATGCATGAGTTCAAAAATGACCGTGGAGGAAAGCTGGGTTCGCTTAAAGAGCAGCTGCAACATATGCGTCAGGAACGACAATCTCATAATAATAGTCTGCGAGAGAAGATGTCGGCATATCAGAGTGCTCAGATAGAAAGCAAGCAGCTGTCGCATGAGGTTGAACAGGTCAAGGAACAGATTCAGGAAAAGGCAGCTGCCGTCAAGGAGATCCAGGAATCGTTGCGAATACTCGAAGCACAGTATGAAAATATCCAAGAGCAGGAGTCTGTTGCTACTCAGGAACTCGAGGAAGAAAAGTCAGCGTTACTTGGAATTGACGGAGAATTGAAGTCAATGGAAGGAGCATACGGAAAGAGCCAGAAGAGTATCTCTCAGCTGAGCAGACAAGCTCAAGAGCTGACGCATGCGATAGAAAACATGGTCAAGGATGCGTCTCAGGCAGAGCAGAGTCTGGCGAATATTCAGAAGGAGTATGAATGGGTCGAGGAGCAGAAGCAGTATTTCGGTCAGCAGGGAACACCATATGCATTCCAGGAGATTAATATTGAGCATGGTAGACGGGAAATGAAGGGCCATCAGCGAAGAATCGAAGAGCTGCGAAAGAAGGTGAATCGAAATGTGATGAATATGATCGAAACGACGGAATCACGGGAAGCCACACTGAGGAATCGAATGCATATCGTTCAGAGGGACAAGACCAAGATTGAGGAGACTTTGGTGGTACTTGATGGGCATAAGCGTGATACTCTTGATCAGACGTGGAGGAAGGTGAATGATGATTTCGGTAAGATATTCAACGATTTGCTGCCAGGAAGCTCGGCCAAGCTGGTGCCTGTGGACCCACAAGCTATTACTATGGGATTAGAGATCCGAGTATGCCTTGGAGGAGTGTGGAAAGAAGGATTGACGGAATTGTCTGGAGGCCAGCGATCGCTCATAGCATTGTCCTTGATTCTGTCGTTACTGCGGTATAAACCAGCACCTATGTATATATTGGACGAGGTGGATGCAGCACTGGATCTTCATCATACGCAGAATATCGGGCAGATCATCAAGAATCGGTTCAAGGGATCGCAGTTCATTGTGGTGAGTCTGAAGGAGGGGATGTTTACGAATGCGAATCGAATCTTCAGGACGCGGTTCCAGGGGGGCACGAGTATGGTGAGTTTGATATAGGAGGTTACGAGAGTGAGCCTATTAGAGTAGGCTCAGTAGAAATAGAAAGCATGTTCCTACAAATATGTTTACTAGAGTATGGCTCGTAAAAACTATGCCTAGATTAAGAAGATATGTCTACTAGAATATGTCACCTAGAGTATGTCTATAGCCTCTAGACTCTAGAATATGTTTAGTAGAGTATGTTTAGTAGAGTATGTTTAGTAGAGTATGTTTAGTAGAGTATGTTTAGTAGAGTATGTTTAGTAGAGTATGTTTAGTAGAGTATGTTTAGTAGAGTATGTTTACTAGTATGTCTACTAGAGTATCTACTAGAATATCTACCAAAATACGTATATTAAGTATATCTACTAGTATATCCACTAAAGTATCTACTAGTATATCCACTAAAGTATCTACTAGTATGTCTCCCAGATTATATAGACTATGCCTAATATGCCAATTCTCGCCTCGCTACCCCATGCGGCTACATCTTGGCTCTGAACCTCGGAACCACACCCGTATATCATCTCGATTGGGCCAACCACATTACATTCAGCCTTTTTCGGTATTGTTTTCGACCTGTCAGATTGACTCAACGTGCACCACGATTGGTCGTATGTGCCAAGAAGCTTAATATCCACTTTAAGCGGACCCCGTCATTGTTAGTCACAACGTAGATAAAGGATAAGGTTAGGAGCGATGGGATAGAGGAGAGGAAGATAACGATAAAAAATAGAAGAATAAAATAACAGAAATATAAATAATATAAGAAAGAATATAAAATAACAATAAATCGAATTAATCACCAAAACCACCAAAAACACCAACTATTTTCCCACTCCTCCTCCATCCTCCTGAATGTCGTACTTTCTCAGCCATTTAAGACTTTTCTCTCCTACCTTTTATGACTTCGGCGATAAACATCCACTCAACTTAAAACCCCCCAACTTTCCTTTACCCGCTACCAAAAGTTCGAGTTTTAATGGGATTAGTGTCGACTTCTGACGCCTTTGGCTATTGTCGAGGCCCTGTTTTCGGAAGAGATGACCTTTATCCATGCTATAGGCATCTGTAAGTACCAAATGTTACGGGTTCTGTCGAAGTCCGATGAGTTTTTTCCCGAGCAAATCTAACCTCTAGATACCTGGAATATCTTCCTTATTTGTTCTTGTTAATCTCCTCTCTGTCTACTCTTTTATATACTTCGGCTCGCAAATTGATCCAGTCCGATGGATATATTAGAATCCCCGCTAGTTCCGATCGACCGCTGCTTGCCGATCCCGCTGATACTCGAGACGATGTCGAAGACAATGCCAATTCTCCTGTCAACATGGAAGCGCCTGTTTCTGTGGTTTATAGGCAATCTAATGGAAGCTGGATGTTCAGCGAGGGCCAAAGTGCCATAAACAGCAGCAAGAAGGCCGTCATAGCCACGGTCGTCAGATCCACCGGAGAGCGAATCAGACTGTCGCTGGAGTGTATTGCTGTCGTTTTCCAGCTCGGCCTGGCTTCTGCTGCTCTCGTTGTGCCGGAAATAACCAGGGAGTGGAAGCACGAGCCTTTCAACACTCCGGTAATCTTCTTCTGGTTCTGGGTGTATGCTGCCGTTCTTATATGTCTGCGACTGTACTATATTCTGCACGCAGAGGCCCCCAAGGGCGGTCTTTGGAGACATTCAACCTATCTGTACTCGGGTTCGGCTCTATTTGCTCTTTCGCAGTTGTACACCTCTGTGTTCCAGCCGATTTCAAAGGTTTCTCAGCATTACAACTATGCCAGTGTCGCTTTGTCTGCCTTGCTAGTTTCGCTCAATTACACTGCCAAGGTCGGTGATAAGCCCGGTCGTTTGTACTTGGCTCCATCCGGTGCTCTTCCCTCGCCAGAACCCATTTCTTCCTTATTCGAAATCCTGACATACGCTTGGATCGATCCTCTACTATGGAAAGGTTACTGGAAGTTTTTGACCATGGAAGATGTCTGGGATCTCCGAGAAGACGACCATGCCTATCAAGTGCTGGAAGCCTTTCGAGCAATTAAGAAAACCACGGGACTTTTGTGGAGAATGTCGGCTTATTTCAAAAGAGAAATCATCATTGCTGCTTGCTGGGCTGTTTTGCAATCGCTTGGAACCTTCGGTCCATCTATTCTGTTGAAATACATCCTGGAGTACGTTGAAGACCCTCAGTCGAGCTCTTCCCAGGCTGCTCTAGCCTATGTCTTTGCATCTCTGCTTGTACCTCTTGCTTATGCCACTTGTACAGGACAGGCTCTTTTGATTGGTCGCAGAGTGTGTATTCGAATCAGAGCTATCATCATGGGTGAAGTTTACGCAAAGGGCTTACGAAGAAAGGTCGCATCTGGATATAGTTCAACAAAGGAGGACGAGGAAAAATCCGAGAAGGATAAGAAAGAAACCGAGGACAAAAAGGAAGGCGAGGAGAAGAAAGACGATGCTAGTGGTGATAATGCAAACATTGGTAAAATCATCAATCTCATGTCCGTTGATGCCATGAAGGTTTCTGAGGTCGCTGCTTATTTGCACAGCTTTGTCGTCTCAATCATCGTCATCTCCTGTGTTTCTATCTTCCTTTATACTGTTTTGTCGTGGTCTGCTTTGGCTGGTGCTATTTGCATGGTAGCCATTACTCCCCTCAATTACTGGTTCGCTTCACAGTTCGGCAAATTGCAGGATGAGCTCATGGCCATTACCGATGAACGTGTTGATAAGACCAACGAATTGCTCCAAAGTATTCGTATTATAAAGTTCTTTGGATGGGAAGAGAGTTTTGCCGATGGTGTGCTGGAGATTAGAAAGAAGGAACTCTACGTTCTCTACAAGCGAGCTCTTCTTTGGGTTGCCGGAGGTGCAATTTGGTTCCTGACTCCTCTATCGATTTCTATCTGCTCATTTGCCTCTTATACCTTGATTCAAAAGAGGGTTCTGACTACCCCTGTTGCGTTTACTGCTTTATCTTTGTTTACAGTTATCCGTGGCCCCATGGATCAGCTTGCGGAGATGATTAGTGAAGTTGTTCAGTGCAAGGTGTCGATTGATCGAATTGACAAATTTTTGAGAGAGGAGGAGACAAACAAGTTTGCACAGCTCTCAGATGCTCAGGGCCGTGGACCTGATTCTCCTTACATTGGTTTCGAACAAGCTACATGCTCATGGGTAACCCCCAAGCAGTCTGATTCTGCCAATATTGTTGATTTCAAGTTGCGAGATCTGAACATCAAGTTCGAGATCGGCAAGCTGAATGTTATTATCGGACCTACTGGATCAGGTAAATCATCCCTACTGCTGGCCTTGCTCGGTGAGATGGAACTCGACAAAGGTAGAGTGTATCTTCCATATCATGGAGATCGAAGCAAGCTCACCACTGATCCTAATACCGGGTTCACTGAATCGGTGGCCTATTGTTCTCAGCAGGCTTGGTTGCTCAATGATACACTGAAGAACAACATTCTGTTTGCCACGCCTTTCATTGAAGAACGTTATAATGCTGTTATCAAGGCTTGTGCTCTTGAGCGAGATTTGGAAATTTTGGAATTTGGCGATCAAACCGAAATCGGTGAGAAAGGAATCACTTTATCCGGTGGTCAGAAGCAGCGTATCTCTCTGGCCAGAGCCATTTACTCCAATTCTCGTCACTTGATTCTGGACGATTGTTTAAGTGCGGTTGATTCTCACACTGCTCTGCATATATACAACGAATGTATCACAGGACCATTGTGTGAGGACAGGACTATTATCTTGGTATCTCATAATGTTGCCTTGACTATCAGAGCTGCTACTTTTATTGTAGTAATGGCTAATGGCCGAGTAAAAGCTCAGGGAAGCCCTTATGATGTTGCCAACAGTGGAGCCTTAGGCAATGACTCCTTGGTTAAGGCAAGTGCTAGTGGATCAGAGCCGGCTTCTCGTGTTGGATCTGAAAGCAATTTGGCTTCCAAGAAGCAGAAATCCATTGGAAAGGAACTGTCAAAGAAGCTGATGAAAGCAGCAGAAGAGCGAGAAGTACATGAGTTGGAACCACCCATTGAAGAAGAGCTTGATCACGGTCATGCTGCTAAGAAGGAAACCGGTGCAAGTGCTTTGGTGTCTGAGGAGAACCGAGCTGTTGGTGATGTCTCGGCCAAAATCTATCTGGAGTATTTGAAGATGCTTGGCTCTTTTGCATTATTACTATGGGTCCTTGTCCTGTTTATAATGCAGCCTGTGTCCAGTATAATCCAAAACCTCTGGGTCCGAGAGTGGACTGGCCAAATGTCAGAGGAAGCGTCTCTGTCAATCACTAGTGCTCGACCCAGCACATTAGACATGATTAGCTGGCCAAGCACACCCAGTATGACATGGCATTCTGCTGGAAATGGTTCTGACGTTTCAACCATGACGAAACCCGCGCATAGTCAAGCCTATTATCTTACCATTTACTTCTTAATTGGCTTGATTTACATGACTGTGGGATGTGCCAGAGAGGCTTACGCTATGATGTGTGGTTTGACTGCATCTCGAATTATTTTCGAACGGGTCTTGCGGTCTGTTTTAAAGGCAAGAACTCGATTTTTTGATTCGACGCCGATTGGCCGAATCATCAATCGATTTTCAAAGGATATTGAGGGTGTTGATCAGGAGCTGATGATGGTGATGGCCGGTACGCTGTCGTGCGTTATTGGAGTTTTCGTCATTCCCGTTTTGATTGCTTCTGTCACCCCGAAATTCCTTATTGCTGCTGTATTTTTAGTTGGCATCTACTACTCTATTGGAATTTTCTACCTGTCTACTTCCAGAGAGCTGAAGCGGTTGGAATCTATTACCAAGTCGCCCATTTATCAGCAATTCGGAGAAACATTGGTGGGTGTCTCAACTATCCGAGCATATGGAGAAGAGCGACGATTTATAGAGGAAAACTTGGTTAAAATTGATAACCATAATCGACCATTTTTCTATCTGTGGATTGCTAATCGATGGCTAGCCTTCCGAATAGATGCGGCGGGTGCATTGCTGACTTTCTTCGCTACTCTCTTTGTGGTTCTCAGTGTCGGCAGATTGGATGCTGGCCTGGCCGGTGTCTCTTTGACATATGCAATGAATTTCAACGATGCCATGCTTTGGACTGTTCGTTTGTACTCATCTATGGAAATGAGTATGAATTCCGTGGAACGATTGCTAGAATACACGGACATTGAGCCTGAAGGTGAGCACAAGCTGCCGGGTGATGAGAATGTGGTGAACTGGCCCAGCAATGGTGTTGTCGAGGTAAACAATCTGTCATTGCGATATGCACCTGATCTGCCATTGGTTATCAAGAATGTTACTTTCAAAGTCGAAAGTTCCAACAAGATTGGTATTGTGGGCCGAACCGGAGCAGGAAAGTCGACCATCATCACGGCTCTTTTCCGGTTCTTGGAGCCTTCGGAAGGTTCTGTTATAATAGACGGTATTGACATTAGCACACTTGGATTGCACAAGCTTCGACAGGCTTTGGCCATCATTCCTCAGGACCCCACGCTGTTCTCAGGAACTATCCGATCTAATCTAGATCCATTCAATGCATATACCGATGACCAGATCTTTGAATCGCTTCTGCGGGTTCATTTGGTAACCAAGGAGGAGATTTCACAGCAGGAGGAGCCATCTTCAAGCTCATCAAGTGACGGTGAGAACGTCAGCCAATTCCTTAATCTCAACAACAAAGTGGCTGAAGGAGGAAACAACCTGTCACAGGGCCAACGCCAGCTCATGTGCCTGGCACGTTCGTTACTGAAATCACCCAAAATTCTTCTTCTCGACGAAGCCACTGCGTCCATCGACTACGAGACGGACGCGAAAATCCAAACTACCATTCGCGAGGAGTTTGCTTCCTCAACTATTCTAACTATTGCTCATCGTCTACGGTCGATAGTCGACTACGACAAGATCCTGGTGATGGATGCAGGCCAGGCTGTAGAGTACGAGCATCCTCATCTTTTGCTTTCTAAGAAGGACTCTGTGTTTTACGACATGTGTGCCAAGAGCGGAGAGTTGGACGATCTGCTGGCGCTGGCGAAGAGTGCTTATGAAAAAGTTAATGCTTAATGCTGAAAAAGTGAATATGCTTAAAGTCAGTGCTAAAAGTGAATCTTAAAACATAAATATGCTTAAATACATAGATTTTATGTAAACCTATACGGAACCCGTCATTTTGATCACCGTATTTACACGCGACGACACGCCCTGAGCAGCCTTCATGATCTCCTGCGCGCGTGCCTGTTCTCTGATGGCTTTGATTTCCATTCCCGTGCGGATTTTCGCCGTCATGGTGCAGATATTGAACTCCATTTCCAGCTTCCTCGTAGCGTCGATAGCGATTTCATCAGTAACAGCAACTTGTGTTTCAGCGTCGTCAAACTGCAGTTCAACGCCTTCATATTGAGCAAATTGTGTGAGTTTCTGCTTGAAGTACGTCAATACGCTCTGCTCGCATTCATATGCCTCTGTTCTCAGACTGACGTCGTCTTCAAATCGACCGACATTGCCTGCATAGCTGTCATCGGCCATTTTCAGCAGAATAACACAGTCGGTCATTGTCAGAGCCGATTCAAAACGTACTGCTTCATCGTCAGACCTATTATGAATGTTGTTCACAGCACCTAACAACCCAGCAAGAATAGCCTGTTCATCATCATAAGGTGTTCCCCGGACACGAGAAGCTGAATAACCTTTGACAAACTCAAGGAAACTGAAGATTGTTTTCGAAGGCACGTCCTCGCTTGAGATTGTTTCCAAAATCTTGGTGGTCGTTGCAGCATTCAAGCCATGATAGGCTGATTTCCTTGGATCCACCGGCAAAAGAACAATTCTCAGCAGTGCCAAGTCAAGAAACGATATATCAATCGATTCCATCGTTTCCATCTCACTCAATACAAACTTCATGTCATCAACGGCATCCAGAAGCTTGAGTTCCGCATATGATCTGAATCTATCACATTCAACAGCTTGATTGAACAGAACACCGCATTCCAACAGCACGCTCTCTGCAGACTGCTCCTTGAATTCCTTGAGCACTTGGCCGAATATAAGTTTCTCGTCAGCTTCCTTGTGAAATATGGCATATGAATCGTGATCCACCAGCGAGAGCAGTCTCAATATCTTAGAAGCCAATGCAGTGGAATAATGATATTTCGTCATTAGAGACTGGTAAATCGTCGACAAATAACCATGAAACTCATTCAAAGCCGTGCCAGCATTATCAGAAGGCTTCTTCTTCTTCTCTCTTTCATTCAGCCGGCTAATGTTACCAACAGATAATCCATGCAATACATCTAGCAAAGTAGCAACAAGATCATCATCAATTGCAACGGCCCGGGCAGCTTTGGCAGAAGCACCTCGTCCCTGTGGCAATAAAGAAAAATCAAACAATAGCATATCAGCCAGCACAGAGATGCTGTTTTCCTTTGCATTGAGAAACTCAAAGATCGACGAACTTGCCAGTGAAATTATAGACGGCTGGGGCTTGAATCGCAGAGTATTGAACTCAATCTGTCGATTCAGAGTCTCCGATAACGCGACTGTAAGTTGAGATAACTTATCGGCGAGAATTCGAAAGAAAAACCATCCAGACTGAATATCAGAATGCTCCTCCAGAAAGTCATCAATGGCCTGGTTGTTCTTGACATTTTCCTCGAAGTTGGCAGTTATCTGTGACACGAAGAAATTAGAACCGGCCTTTCGTACTCGGGCATCTGCATCAAATATCGTTGCTGATAACTTGGTTATGATACCCTCATCTTCAACAAATCCCAGTTTAGCTGCAGCAGTCAGCAAATCCACAGCTGTCTTTCGCACAGAGTTATCTGTATCATGCTGAATCATTTCGACGAAACGAGGCAAAAACTTCTCCGAGAATTGACGCAAAGCAGATTCGAATCTAGGAGTTCTATACAGCTCAAGCAAGCTAGACACGACCTGGTGACGAATCTGAGAAGAAGGATCTGACAGAGCCCATCCAAAATAACGCAAGTAGTCATTCACCATGAACATCTCAGGCATTTTCTTCATCCATCCACCAAGCAGTTTGTGGCATTCTAGGCGGATTTTGGCATGAATATCTTTCTGACGTACAGCAAATACCATGTCCAAAATCGCCGAGGAATAATGCGATAAAACCTCCAGCTTGACACGCTCTTGCTCTATTTGAGACTGAGCACGGCCTTTCTGAGCCTGTGATCGTTTTGACATTTTCTCCTTCTTGGCCAGGATTTTCTGTCTTTCAAGCTGCAGTTCAATCAAGTGCGACAAGATGTTTAAACTAACAAACGTGCCGACATGACGAAAAGAGCTGTAATGAGAAGAAGCCATTGCAACGGTCCAATTGATGATCTTATTGAGGAATTCGCCCTCCGACGCGTACAAATGGTCCTCTTCAGCAGCATAAGTGATTATATTCTCAAGCAAAAGACTCAAACTGGTGCTGAAGGGCTTACTTTGAGTCTTATTTCCAAGAGAATATTCCGAGATAGGATGCTCTTTTAGGACAGATTCGATGCTGGCCATTGCTTGAAGAATAGGAGAATCTTCCTCATTATCAATATCTTCCGAGAATGCAGTTTCTTCAACGGGAATATCAGAACCCGATAATTTCACTAGACAGTTTGCAAATTGCGCCAAAGCAGATGTCGGGTTGTTTTTGTAGTCGGAAAGCCATTCTAGAGCTAAGCTGGCGTAGTCATCAGAGTGATCAGACAATGCATTATAAAGGCCATTTTGCATCTCAGGCAGAGCTTCGGAGCGAGAATCACGCGATTTCACGGCTCTTCTTTTTTTACGAGAATGCAATTCCTTGCTAGGTTGATCTTCAAGATCAGAAGAATCTGCATTATTAGACGCGTTTTTTGATGGAAACAACGCCAAAAAGGCGTGAAATACAAATAACTTACCTGAATCCGAAGCATAATTAACAGTGCGTGTTTTTCTTCGAGACGAGCGTCTTAAGGTGGTTGATTCGCTCATTGTTGGTAGAAGAAGAAGGAAAGAAGAGCGTGCGAACTTCGTGTAGGGTTTAGCCGTGCGTAGAATAGCAGAAAGCAGAGAGCACGGCAGAAGAGATGAAACTAAAACGATATAAAGCGAGGAAAAACAAAAATAGCAGGAGATGAAGCTAATAATGCTGAGATAAAAAAGCTGTCGAATTTGTATGAAAAAAAATGAAAACGACCGAAATCATCATCTGCTGCTATTGCCGTTATTAGCCAGCCCGATTCTCTGCCGCGCAGTTTTACGGCCGTCCGAAGCCTCTTGCTTAATATCGCTTTCGTTTTCTTTCAATTTCTTGTCTTGTTGTACTTTATCATCGTAGGCTAGAATATCCTCCGAGGTGAGACGTATAGCTGTTGGTTGTCTTCTAATCATGGTGGTGGTGTAATATGATGTTGATGGGATGTGAAATATGTGTGCTATGTGTGCTGTGCTACAATGCAGTAAAATACCGTTGTATGCTTGTGTGTTTGCTTGTACACTTCCTTCTCGATACGTTGTGCTCGATAAATTATAATTATGATGCTTATCCACCGAGCCTCAACTAAATCTCGTTGGGTATTTCACTGGAAAGCTAACGAATTGTTCCGTTTTGTAGGGCGAAGGCATCATAAATTGGACAGCTGGAAGGCAGAGAAGGGCAAACGGTAGGAAAAAACGGCAAAAACAACGGGAAAAAAGGAAGTGCACATTACGATCATTCTTTATAAATGCCTAAAATAATATAATATAAATTCCATAAATCACATCTCATCGTCTCTCCCCCCCTCGCTCCCTCCCTCCTCCTCCCAATCTCCCTTCCACCTTTTTCCACCCAACTATTTTCTCCATCCTCACTTTCATGAGCTCAAAGCCATGACTTCATTCCCCCAGGCGGATCTATATGACGACGCTAACGACACAACATGCCGAATATGCAGAGGTGAAGGTACGCCCGAGGAACCTCTGTATCATCCCTGTAAATGTAGTGGAAGCATCAAATATGTTCACCAGGACTGGTATGTATAAGGTTAAGCGCCCGGATCAGCACAATACTAACAATAGTCTTTTTGAATGGCTAAAACACACAAAAGGAAAGGCGTCTTGTGAGCTCTGTAAAACGCCGTATAAACTAACTAAATGTAAGTGTAATTTTGCCAGCTCAAGCTCCCTGATCTCTAACCTCAGTATATGCTGCAAATATGCCCCGCACAATCCCCATCACCGTTTTAATACGCAAGGCCGTCATCGACTGTATTAGGCTCATGTCGAGGTTTCTAAAGCTATGCTTTGCTGTGGCTGTTTACTTGCTTATGTTGCCCTATTTGTGCATTATCAGTGTTCGCATTCATTCTTCATTTGCCGAGTCTTTGCCTTATAACCCGGCCCGGATACTCAACCTATCGGCTATTTTAGATCACGCTTTTGCTCGATCTGATACTTCTTCCAATACTCACACGATTCTACCGTTGAGTTTGGATTATGTCAATAGTAAATGGCTCAAGGGCATGCTACTGGACGTTTTTCAGGGCCAGGAACTGCTGGTCTCATTAATACTGCTTCTTTGCATCATTATGTGTGTCCGGGAATGGATTCTACAAAATGACCTTATTTTTCAGTGGCTTCGAAATAACATCAATGCCGAGTTGGATCGCGCTGCTGCTAACCAGGCTGACGATAATGCTGCTGCTCACCCTCAGCTTGCTCAACCCCTTCACAATGATCCTGTTGCTGAAACAATACGGGGCCTGGTCGAAGATCGGCCTGAGATTGGCCAGAATGCCGAGAATTTGGATGCGGCTGGCCGTCAAAGAGAACAGAATCTCCAGCAACTTCTCGCGGGCTTGGAGAACGAAAACGACGCTCCTCTTGCCGACGAGGAGCCCGAGGAGGCTGCTGCTGGTCTAGATGATATTGATGGGTTTTTGGACTTTCTGGGGTGGAATAAACCGATATTGACATTATTTTCCATCGGTCTCATCGGCAGCAGCTTGTTTTACTTTGCAACTGTTGCAATTTACTTCTTCCCCTACTGTCTGGGAAGATTGATATTAGCATTTTTCGGCTGGAGCGTCATGCCATATTTATGGCAAACCTCGAGCATGGCTGTTTTTGCCGTCAGCAACACCGGATATTACGCTCTTTGGTGTATTAATAAGGCATTCGATACCTTTGGTATATCTCACGAATCCCTGCTTGCTAGCAGCTTGGTTTCCAAAAGAAGTCTCGTCAACATAATAAACGAAGACATAGCTTCATGGCACATTCCAGACTCGGGTGCTGCCATCCGATTCTGTGGTACTTTTACGGGATATGCCTTTTTGTTTGGTCTTGTTGCTATATATGCCAAGGGTACCGTGCGTTTCGGAAACACTCCTTCGGGGCGAGCCCTTGAAATGGTCGTTCTCAACCTTGTGGTCGAGGTTCAAGCTATTTTGAAGGTCATATGTATCATTGGCGTTGAATTGGTTGTATTTCCCATATTTTGTGGAACCATACTTCATTTTTCAATCCTGCCAATATTTGAATCGGCTACCATAATGGATAGAGCACAGTTTATGATGGATATGCCTCTGAGCAGCATGTTTTTGCATTGGAATATTGGCACTTTCTACATGTTTATTTTCGCCATGTTTGTGTCACTGTGCAGAAAAATCATGAGGCCCGGTGTTCTATACTTTGTGCGGGATCCAAACGACCCCAATTTCCATCCCATCAAAGATGTCATGGAACGGCCATTTTTGGTGCAGCTGGGAAAAATAGGAATCTCCGCCGTCATATACAGCATTCTGATAATTGTTTGTATTGGCGGAGTTTTGTCTGTTTTTAGGCATGTGTTGCATGTTAGTTTTTTGCCTCTAGACTTCACTATTGATATGCCTTGGGGAACATTACGGGATGTTGCTATTCTAAGTTTACCAGTACTGGTTTCTATATCCAAGTGCTATCGAATGGTGTCATCTTTATCTTTACTGAGAACCTTGTGGTCATTTTGGTTTGACTGTTCTTGCTCTGTGTTACGCCTTTCGTCGTTCATTCTGAATAAGCCGTACAGTGATGAACAAGGATCCATTTATTATGGAAGCTGGATGGCGTTCTTTCGCATGGAAGTTCCGGACTACACTACCCCGGTTACTTTGGAGCAGGCGAAAGCTTCTGATCCCTCTAAAGCCTATTTTATCAAGGATGGTGGTTACGTCAGAGCTCCGGACACTGATACTTTGGCATCTAACGGTAACCTTCGATTATTTATCTCTGTGGATAAAGATGATGTGAGACAGGATGGAAGAGAAGATGGGGCGGATAATGAGCTCAAGCAGTACGATATTGTGTATTGCCCGCCGGAATTCCGCATCAGGATTTCAATGCTACTAGGCTTCATTTGGGCATTTGGCGTCTTTGTTATCACTGCACTCAGTCTATCTCTGTTATACACAGGTATGGGTGTGGCAAGAATTGTTGTTGGTGCAGAAGTTGCCGGCAGGATGAATTCGTGGATGTTTATGTATATAGGCATTCCACCGACATCTATACTTCTGTATGTTCTCGATAAGCCATCGGAGATCATGGCTAAAATCTCAGAGGTTTGGAACATTCTGGTCAATCCGTCCGAGGCTGATCAGCAAAACTTGGCCACTTGTCCTTCATTATTCCGGTTTTCGGTTCTTGGCCTCAATGGGGTGATTGTGCCATATCTAGTTGGCAACACTATTCTCAGTTACAACAGCATTGATCCGCCAAACCCATTTAACATTCTATTAAAACCCGAAGAAAGCATATTGGAAGAGCCTTCGGTACTTCATTCCTGGATAGTGGGTGCACTGGTTGTATTGTATGTTCGGCATCTGGGTCTATACTTCTTTCCTCAGTCGGAGTGGAGCATACAGTATCGGGCCATGACTGAGCATGGGTGGCTCCGATACAACTTTTACATCTTTATGAATGCATTTTCAGGCCCAATCATGTCTGGGTTGACGGCTGTACGATGGTTGCCTACGGTTCTTTACTATGCTGGCCATCCCTTTAGAAGCGATACTCCTGACAAAGCCACGGCACAGGAGCATCTGAGCCAACTGTCGTACTGGTGCTACTCTTCAATTTATTTAACCGTCATTTTGTTCGGTTCGGTTCATCTGTATCGACGCATGCTCAACCGATACCTGAACCTAGCCAGGGACGAAGTATACCTCATAGGACGACGACTGGAAAACCACGAGTGAAGCACTCTTTATACCAAATAATAAAAGAAATCTCTTTCTATCAAAAAGTTATGTTTTAGCATTAAAGAAAGGAAGGTGAAATAATCCATCAGATTCGTTGCACAATGGCAAGGTGGGCCAGTTTCGTCATGTCTTTGCCTTTGACCTCCAGGTTCTGCTGGATGTCGGCCAGGTTCATTTTGCCGGCAAAGTTGGCGACATCCGACACGGAGTTCAGCAGGAGATGAAGAGGAGCGACCTGGTCTTGGGCCACCGAGTTGGCCTTGAGAGCCTTGGACAGAGGATCCAGCGACGTCGACAGGCTCTCGAGGGCTGACGACAGCGACTCCTTGGTGTCGGGGCTCGGAGGCGTGTTGGCAAGCGAGCCACCCAGCTGAATGAGATGGTCGGCACTTCCGTCAATGCTCGTGATGTACTTGCTGATTCGGTCGTGGTTGTAGTCCGACGAGCTGAACGCCTTGCTTGAGCTCTTGATCTTGTTGGATTCATTGGACAGTTCCGTCTCAATCGAAGACGTATCTCGCTTCTTGTGGCTGCCTGAAGACGCAAAGTTGGACACCTTCTGTGACATCTGGCTCAGAGTGTTGCCGTAGTTGCTGTGTCCGTAGCTGTTGACTGTCGAAGCCATCTGAGCCAGGTTCTGAGACAGGTCCTTGAATCCACTCGAATAAGAGTCCTGATATGAATCTCCCACTGTTGACAGAAGCAAGCTAGCACCGCTGACTGCTGACGTGGCTGCTGGGCCAATGATCTGGTTGGCAGCTGCTGGATGAGCATCCGGTGCTATGCTCATAGCCTCACTGATAGCCTGATTGGCGCTCTTCATGTTGGTGTTGAAAGCACTCAGGAACTTGTTCACCCGGTCGCTATTGGGCTTCTCGTCTCCCGCAGTCAGGATTCCAATCTGTTTCTCCAGCTCCTCCGAGGCATCGGCAACTTTCTTGGCTGCCTGAACGTTACTATCGGGCTCCTGGCGTCTGAGGCGACGTAGAACGCCATCCTTTCGCTTAGGATCCACGGCAGCACTCAGATCAGAAGCCCGTTTGCTGAACTGCTCCTTGTAGCTGCCAATGCTGTACTGATCAGAAACAGTGGCCAGACGTGAAACAGTCTGCTGCAATGGCCGAACAGTATTGGCAATCGTGGCAGGAGGAGGAGACTTGAATTGGCCAAGCAGCACGGAAATGGTGTCGTCAATCTTTCCATAAACTGGCTGTACAACGTGTTTGGCATCCTCCTTATTGTCGCTCGCAGAAAGAGTTTGACTGATAGCTCCAATAACATCGTCAATGGCGTCGTTAAAGTCGTGAATAGGATTTGGATCTGAAGTCGTTCTTTTGGACACACTGCTGTATGCTTGATCAACCTTTTTGGATGGCTTCTCCAGGGCCGAAGAGAGATCACTGATCGACCGTTTGGTATTACCACCTGAACCGCCGGCAATCGCATTGTCCAAATTCTTCTTGTACGCATTCATCTGCTCGACTTTACCTCGCAGCTTGTCATTGGACTGAGCTTTCTCGGCCAATTTGGCGTAATTCTCACTCACTTCCTTCTGAGCAGCAGCATCGCCTCCAGGATGTTTTGCAAGCATTCGAACACCCTCCGTGATGGCGCCCACAGTGCCTGGAAGCCGAGAATCATCGCTGTGTGACGATATGGCGTCGTTGGTAGAAGCAATGGCCGAGTTCAGAGTATTCGTCAAGTCAGCCCTGGCATTAGTATCATCAGGGCTCTTGAGGAACTGTGAAGCTGCCGAGTAGAGCTGTCTGTTCGTCTTATCCAAGCTTCCGCCGGTGTCTCGCTTATGAGCACTGCTATCAGATCCACCCAGTGCTTCTTTGAGCTTAGCATTCTGTTGAGACAGCTTAGGGATGTATCGACCGAACCCGCTATTGGAATGCGACAAAGCGTCTGAGGACAGTTTGTCAAGAGAATTGGAAACCACTCGGATCACACTCTTGTCGACCTGGTCAGAGTCAATGGCCGAGATGAACTGATCCAGACCATTGGTGATCTTCTCCAGATCTGGGCCTATGCCACTATCCTTATTGTTGGCCAGAATCGTATTATCGGCATTTTGCATGGCAGCAACCAAACCGTTGGCAAGGTTGAGATCGGCTCCGGGATCGTTGCTTTTCGCGCTGGTTATCAATCGATCAAGATTGGTGTAGTACTTCAGTTGGCGTTTCTGAGGACTACGGGAACCTTGCTTGTCAATCAAAGTCTCCAGAGCCTCATGCTGCTCCGACAGCTTAGAGGAGTAATGCTGAAGACCAGAATCTGACGATAAGTCTCCGGAGAGGCGGCCCAACGAGTCGGATAATGCCTGAGTTACACTCATGTCAGCTCCACCATCCTTTTTCACGCTGTCAATAAACACGTCAACTCCACGAGTAACGGAGTCCAAGCTATTTTTGGCGTCGTTTGCACTAGTTCCAGTATTCAAGGCGTTATCAATATCGAGAACGGCTCCATGGAGCTTATTTCCTAAGTCAAAGTTGGAGCCAGTGCCCTTTTGAGAATCTTTTACAGCAGCAGTCAATGTTTGGTCAATATTGCCAAGGGGGTTATTTACTTCGCGTTTCCGAGGACTACGGGTATGCCCCCCTTCCCCCGAGGCTATAAAGCTCTCGAGCTTGTCTTGCTGTCGTGAGAAGTTCTCAGAGTACTTGGCAATCTCCTGGTTAGGATTGGACGCAATTTGCCCAGACAGAGTACCCAAAGAGCCGGACAACAGCTTGGTAGCACTGACGTGGGTTCCAGTTCCACTGCCCAAGTTGTTCACCAAGGTGTTGGTTCCCTGAGAAACAGTCTTCAGAGCCTCATTCAGACCTTGAGTATCGCTGCTGTCAGAAGATGCCAGTTTCTGGATGTCCTGAGCCGCCGAATGCAAGCCATAGGTGAGCTTCACGTTTGTGTTGAGGTTGTTGTTGCTGTGAGCATCAGAGATCAGCTTGTCGAGATCCTTGGTGGCATCGGAATAGCTGTTGGATACGTCTCGCTTCTGAGACTTGGCCTGTGCATGAGACGACTGAGCCTGTGCAGCCAACTGAGTAAGCTGCTTGCTTTGATGAGTGAGCTTTTCCTGAGCGTCGTTCAGCTTGAGCTGCTTAGCTACACCACCGGCTCTGTTAGTCGTAGAGGAGAGCATGTTCATTGAAGGCACCAAAGCCTCGTCCAGGGCTCCACCAGCAAGATTACCAATGAGTACTTCAACACCGTCAGTCATGGATTGGAAAGTGGGACCGAGAACAGCCGATTCAACGTCAGTGGAGAGACCAAACGTCACAGGCTTCAAGCTCTGAGAGACAACGTCAATCATGTTATCGATCTGACCATCGAGACCAGTGATGGCATTCACCATGACAGCCTTTCCGGGCTCCTTGTTGTTTTTAAGTCCGGCAGTGATAGAATCCATTCGTTGCTGAGCATTGTGGGCACTGTTTTCAGCTCCATCCGACAACACGTCTCTCCTATTGTGAGCTCCGTGCTTGTTCTGCGCATTTCTCTGCTGCTTGTCAAGCTCGTTGGCCTTCTTGTCAAGGGCGTCACTCTGCTGAAGAAGCTTGGTATACTGCTCTTGATTGTCTGAAGTCTTGGCCAATGTGCTAACTCTCTTGACAGACCCGGACAGCATCTTCATAGCAGGAACCACCGAGCTATCGGCTACGTCACCAATACTATTGCCGAGCGCAACTTCAACACCATCAGTCAAACTCTGGAAAAACGGGCCCAGAACAGTACTGTCAATCGCCTTACTGGCAGCACCTCCAGTCACGGGATCGGCAGCAGCACCAACAACCGAGATCATATTATCAATCTGACTATCCAATCCGGTGATGAAGGATACCATGGCGGCAGCAGTTGGACGATTGCCGCCATTCTTCATGTTGTTGCTAGCCGAGTCAACGTGCTGTCTGAAATTATCAACAGAGCCCTCGTAGCCTCCAGCCAGTGGATTTTCAGCTCGGGCGTGCTTCTTGTTCTCTGCATCGGACTTGGAAGCCAGCTGAGACAATCGAACAGACTGGTCGACGAATTTCTTCTGGTAGTCATTCATATTCACCTGTTTGGCAATATTGCCAGCACGAGCCAGATTTCCAGAAAGCATATTGGCAGCAGGGCCCATGGCAGCATCCATGGCTCCACCGGCAAGATTACCAATAAGCACTTCAGCACCGTCAGTCAAGGATTGGAAGGTAGGGCCGAGAACGGCGGATTCAACGTCAGTAGACAGACCAAACGTCACAGGCTTCAAACTCTGAGAAACTACATCAATCATGTTATCAATTTGACCGTCGAGACCAGTGATAGCATTGACAGCCATTGAACGGCCAGGGCTTCGATTGTTCTTCATGTCACGCGTGATGGAATCGGCTCGTTGCTGAGCATTGTGCATTCCATTCGCGAAGCCATCGCTAGGGGAATCGGCAAATACGCCGGCCAGTAGCGACGTGAGAGTAAGATATGTGAAAATAGTAGACTTTGATTTTACCATGGTTGAGTCGTGGGGGGAGGAGGGCCAAGGACGAGGCGTCTTTTTATACCAAGGTTATTTTATTTTTGAACGGCATCGGTATATACGAATTTGATTGAAGTATTTTATTTACATAATAGTTGATTGTGTAGGTTGCATTGGTTTGCCAATCAAACAAGCTTTAGGTATTTAGGTTGTGATGAAGGGAGGTTTTGTAGGAATATATTTGGAGATAAACCAACAACATTGAGAAGCATGTCGAAACAGTCTTCGCACCGAACAGCAGCTATGCTAGGTAGGTAGGAATTGTGGGGTTTTGATGGAGGAATTGTTGGATATTTGTTGTAGCTTTTAGTTGGTGTTATCCTTAAATTAAGTTATATTTCAAATTAACCAAAAAGCTCGAATCGACAGCTCCACTGAACAATTGGCTAGTTTATTTCAGAAAATTGTCGAATTATCTAGTGTATGTAAAGTTATGTAAAGTTATTATTTCATTATATTTGTAAATGTCTAACGAGTAGAATGAGGATAAGGATCAAGGGACATCTGCTACAGAGTCGTTCCAAATAGAGGCCAATGCTTCGTCAATGGTAGGTAATGTAGTGTAGTTTAGTGTAGTTTATTGCAGAGTCTGGCTTATGTTGATACTAATTATACAGATTCGTACGGCCGAGGATTTGCTTGGGTTGACTAGAAGTTTAAAAGAAAGTTGGATATTAGGCCAAATTCCACCCCGAAAAGATCACCAAGGCCACAATAACGAAGCTAAATCGGAATTGAGTGGGGATGTGCTGGAGGCTATTTTAAATGACAAAGGTAAATGATGCATTAGGTTTGATATTGGGTGTAAAGTAATGTAGGAGAATAGGTAATGAGTAATGAACTGTAGCTAAAGCTGGGCCCTAAGCTGGGCTCCTAGCTGGGCCCCAATACTGCTACTTTATTTCCTCATAACCACATCTGGTCAAATTGAGCCACTCGGTGCGGTTGTGGGCTCAAAGGTTCTAAAGTCGTTACTCGCTGTTCTGGCGATGATTGTGGGGTCTTGATATCGTCTCCAACTTGTTCGTCCAAATTGATAGTACCTGTAGTGAATTTTTTGAATCTGCTGTCGAATTGGTCCAGTGCTTCGGGTAGATCGAGGCTTTGGTTGTGTTTATGCCAATTGTCTTGTGAGAAGGAGTCGTTCGAGTCTCTAGAACTTGCAGAAGAGCCTTTCGAACCTTTCCCTATAGACGAGCCCTTGGAGCTGAGATTGATCACCCTCGTGGGCCTTGCATGCTTGACAGTCTTTGCATGAGGTTTCGGAGATTCAGACTCATTTTTCACGCGTTCAGGTTTCTCATATAAATAAATATTACTCTGGCTTAAGTATGCAGATTCGTCAATCAATGAGCCCGTTGTCAATGTCTGAGCTTGATATTCCAGCTGTGCTTGGCTCAGACTGGCGTCTCCGCTTATTCCAAGAATATAATGAATAATAAATATTAAAGAGTTGTGGTTGAAAGTTAACATATGCCATGGTGATGGGGAATCAGATGCTGTCTCATGCTCATCACTCGGGGCATGATCCTCGGCTGAATTTCGTGGTTTCGTCAGCTTAAACACCTCTGGAGGAATGTCTTCAACCAGAGCATCCGATATCGACTGAGTGATCTGAGTTTTGATCTGCTGTTGAGCCTGGGGTATTGAATCCAACGATGATGTCACGTCCACCGACGTCAAAGGATCGTCCAACACCACCAACGTAGCGCCTTTATGCGAATCGTACGATACAGTGACCTTGGTGTTGATGTTCAGGTTTGAAATGACGATTTCCAGCGGAATCTGAAAGGCCGAAGCACCCAGCAAGGTGCCGATCTGCGCAAACCGGGGGCATTTCTGAGCATGAATATGCAGGAGATTCAGCTCGATGTTGGCGCGTATTTTCAAGACGCAGTCACCGTTGTATTTGAAATCGACAGTCGCTAGAAACTGCTCATTGTCCAGTTCCTGAATGTCCAGAATCTCCAGAGCCGGTGAGATCGTGCCGAGGGAGAGTTTGTCCACGACAAGACGGCCGGCTATTATATTGGGGATGTGAGCCCGATTTATGATCTTGGAGATCATCTCAGGCTTGAGATCGAGGTCTTTGAGCAAAGACCAGTCGAATTTGAGAGACATGGGGCCGTAGAGGAAAGTACAGAAGGTGGTGTTAGAGTTGAGTGTTAAAACTGAGGTTTTTTCTGTAGTATTCCTTTGTAGTCTTCTCTGTCTTATTATCGCTCGAATCTCTTTTACTATTTCGTCTGTCAAGTGTGGTTGTCGTAACTCTGTATCTTGTTGTTCGTTCGTTGGTTGATCCAGCCTTCTCATTACATTACCCTTTTAAGAAGGCGAGATAACGGTTGGGGAGAGTGGGGTAATAAGGAAGATGTAAGGTCTATAGAGAGTGTGTGTATATAATATTGTATATATTATTGTATGCATAATCGTGTTTCTAATTACAATGTTTTTATTTGTTTTATTTGTTGTATTTGTTGTATTTCCCGTGGCTATCTAAACGTTGTGCATGTGTTCATTGATTCTAGGCATGTGTTCATCTGTACGCACAGCTCTGAGAGGCATCTAAAACAAACGGGCTAAAAACCCAATTATTAGTAATAAAAGCGTGATTTCCTGCAATATCACGTCTTGATTACTAACATACTGCAAAAAAATTTATTATCGCAGAATTGCATAGCCTTCTTCCACTTATCTGATATACTACATCTCATCACCTCGGTGCAATCCACGATTACCTAACATCGCAGCTGTTCTAAAGTTGAGCAGCCACGCCAATCGCCACCAAATACAATAATAATAGTAAATAAATAATAATAATAATAATAATTTATACTCTATTTCATCTAGCAGTCCCAAGCCTCAATAACTTATTCATTCATTCACCAAACATCTTCCCTCAGCTCTCACCCGGAGTTAAACCCACAACAACGGATATGGTTATTCCGAACGGACATACCTACCATATTAGTCCGAAACGGACTTAATCTGTGCGATTGATCCGTATTCCCCGAGCCACTCGGAAAAACGCCTCTCAATCTGATATCTCGGAATAAACCCCGTATAATTGCTGTAAAAATCACCTATAAATACGCACCTTCCCCAGCCCCAACTCTACCACTTCCCCACCTGCCTTGTTCTTCTACAATGACCGACATAAAACCAACCGACTCTGTAACCGATACCATTACGACTCCTGCTGTGCCTACGTTGCACCATTTGACGTCTTCTCAATCCATGAGAGTTTTATGGGCTATGGAGGATCTGGCTGAGAAGACTGATTTCACCTACAACTTGAAGAAGTACGACCGAAAGAAGCTTCTTGCTCCCCCCGAACTCAAAAAGTTCTTCCCTCTGGGCAAATCGCCCATTCTCGAGGTATTTGGCGGCGCGCCTGCCTATTATCCTGGCGGTTATGACAAGGAAGATGACCGTACAGCTGTTGCTGAGAGCCGATTGATCTTGCAGTATCTCTCTGATAATTACGGCAAGGACCTTTGGAAACCGAAAACCGTCGAGGATGAACGACGAGATGCTTATTGGCAGTCGTTCTGTACCGGTACTCTTGAGACAGGAGTCACTGTGCTGCTTATTCTGAACCTGATGCCCAAGGCTTCTCCGTGGTTTCTACGACCGTTGCTTTCGCTGCTTTTCAGGCCCATTTTCAAGTTCGCCAAGCACTCGCAGGCAGGCAATTTCACGCTGATGGAGAAGACGCTGGCTGCAGATAAAACTAAGCCGTGGTTCTCAGGCACCAAGTTGGGCCTGGCTGATTTCAACCTCAGTTGGCCTATGGACGTTGCAAGCCAAGAGGATCTGTTTGAGAAGGAGAAATATCCCGAGCTGGCGGCCTGGTTGAAACGAGTTCATGAGCAGAAGGCGTACAAGAGTGCTATTGAGAAGGGAAGTCCGTATGATCTGGTGAATTTTAAGTAATAGCTTAAGCGAAGGAGGGGTTTGGTCGAGCTGATCCGGTGAGCAGAGCATTGAGTTTGGTTTGGAGGCAGGAGTTTAATGGTTGGGGGTTGGAAACACAGGCTGCAATTGTGTTTTTTTCCCTCGGCAATTTCTCTTCTTTCATGGTGTGCTTCTTTGGTATACTTCTTTGGTGTGCTTTCTTAGTATGCTATGCTGGCTGTTATGCTACTCTGCTGTGCTTTCCTCAATGCTTCCTCGATGCTTCCTCGTATCACTATAACTTCTCGTATTTACTCCTAAGGACGATTCCCCACTTACTATACCGAAAAGAATATCATCTATTTATATAATAATAAAACTAAATATCTATATCTAAACATCTCCTGACCAGTTGTCATTTGATACTATTCATCTGATTCTATTCATCTGATTCTATTCATCTGATACTCTCATATGACTCTCCCCATCTGATTCTCTCATATGACTCTCCCCCTATCTATTGCCCATCTCCTCTATCTATTGCCCATCTCATCTCTCCCAGCCGAACAACCCACCTCCACCCTCCCTACAACTTAACTTCCTACCACCCACTCGTTTCCCACACCCACCATGCTCTTAGCATTGGGCTTATTTATAATAAACTTCTGCTTATCTTTAGCAGCCTCCGGGGTTCCGGATTACGTCATAGAATATGCCCCGCTCGTCCATTTATACGAGGAAGAGCGCTATTTACCCTATGATCTCAAGAAGTATATGACGCATTTCCACGTCAAATCGGCCGACGGCGCCAATATCACGAGCCGCGTGACCGGCATAGAGGAAATTGGCTCCATACAGAAGAAATACGGCCATAAAACCGACTTGTTTCTCACTGCTTTAGACGACTTTAGTACCGATCCTGAATGGATAACTGGAGTCAACAACATTCCAGATATCGAGACCGGAGAGATCGCCGATGCCCCTGTGGTTCTAATAGTCGTTGATAAGGGTGACGGCATGGTCGATGCTTTCTGGTTCTTCTTCTATTCCTTCAATCTAGGGCCCTTTGTCATGGGCGGAGGCCCCTACGGCAACCACATTGGCGACTGGGAACACACCCTGATGCGCTTTGTAGACGGAAAGCCCGTTCTGGTCTGGATGAGTGCCCATGGAGGTGGTGCAGCCTACACGTATCCGGCGTTGGAGATGTTCAACGGCGACAAACGGCCGGTGCTGTTTTCCGCACGTGGTACGCATGCAATGTATGCAAGCGTGGGCCAGCATTCCCATGACCTGCCCTATCACATGCTGAGTGATTTCACGGATCGCGGGCCGTTGTGGGATCCGGCGATGAATTACTTGGCGTATACTTATAATGGGACTGACGAATCGTTGGCATATGCAAATGGTTCTGTGTCGGGCCGAGAAGAAGAGTATGGAGACTGGTTGTTATTTCATGGAGCTTGGGGAGATCAGAAACTGCCTCCGGAAGACCCCAGGCAAAAGTATCATCCGTTTGAATGGCGTATGATAGACGGGCCTCCAGGACCACTAGAAAAGAACCTACTGCGAGCCGATGCCTGTCAGCGAACAAAGTGGTGGAATTTTTTAAAGACATGCCGAGTTCGAAATAAGCTGGACATGGCAGAAGGCATTGAAGCAGAGGGGGGCCATTGTGCGAGAATACTAGACTTTGTTTGGCCGGAATGGCTGCGATATTTATTGAATACGGTGATAGATGGGGGGTTTGGATGTTATGTGATAGATCGGATATGGGGTTAGGCGAGCTAGGCGATGAGCGGAGCTTATCGCCGTGGGTATAGCGTATACCTCGTGAAATAAGCTGGTAAGCTGGATAAAGTTAACCAAGTTAAGACCTAAAGCCTAAGCTGCGTATAGTCAATGTTGGGTAAAGCTAAAGCCTAAGTTGGGTATAAGCTAGAGCCAATGTTAGGTAAAGCCTAAGTTGGGTGTAGGCTAAGACCTAAAGCCTAAGTTGGGTATAAGCTAGGATCCAAAGCCTAAAAACAGCCAACTAGACCTGATGCTAGAGTCTAAGTCGGAGTGAATCAGGATAGTTCAGGCTGCCCTGAGCTCAAACTGCTTAGCTCAGTGAGCCAAGCTAGCTAAAGCTAGCTAAGGCTCCTAGGCTCTTAGGCTCTGCGCCACAATGATGCAATTTGCTCATATTACCGCACGTGTCAAACAATCAAATAACCTTTGAACAAAGTCTATTTGATTATATCCAACCACATGGTCCTAGAAGCCTTTCGCATATTCATTTGCATTCTCTTGGCATTGTTATTTCTTCTTATTACTTGTTATTACTCTAATTACCTGTCACAATTACCTTAAGGCCTACACGTTTGCCACCTCACACGCGGCTTGCTCGGAGCCAGGCGCTTGGCGACCACTCGGAATATCCGACTTGGGCAATGGGCCCCAATAAATCTGTAGCATTACATAGATAGTGTTTTAGTTTTTGTATTTAGTGTTTTTTTTTTGTTTTTTTCTTCAGCACCAAACAGCCCCCTTTTTTTGCCTCCCCCCATCTTATCAATCAATCTCTGATTATAACTTTGGTGTAACCGGAAAACCTCAAGTGCGGCCAAAACAATAAACCCAGGCACAAACGGTGGTAGAAATTACCTTTGCGACATCACTGGACCGGTGGGGGTTTGGACGCTGTATATATTGGTAGTTGGATTGGTACTAATTCGGAATTGATGGAAATTGATTGAATATTGGAAATTGGATATTGGATATTGGCTATTCGATATTCGTTTTGATTGATTGATTTGATACTGGGTTCGATACGGAATTTCACTGGTATCTGGTACACTACGCTGGTACACCGCACATCACACTCAACTGTCTCACTTCACACTCTGCTCTCACCTCTCTCACCCTCTCTCTCTCTCTCTCTCTCTCCCCATGTACTCGCCCACGACGCCGCCCTCGGAGCCCGCAATGCCCATGATCGTGCCGGCCTCCATCGTGCTCCGAGCGCAGGCCCAGTCGCTGGCCTACATCAACTCCATGTACGACTCCGACAGCCAGACGCAGATGGACTTTCTGCAGTCCCTGGAGTACATGCACAGGGCCCTGATGGCCAACTCGAAAATCATTATTACTGGCATCGGCAAGTCCCTGAAGATTGCTGACAAATTGGTCGCGACCATGAACAGCCTGGGACTGCACTCGCAACTGCTGCATGCTGCCGACGCGCTGCACGGCGACCTGGGAATGATCCGCTCGTCGGATGTCCTGGTCATGATCACGGCGTCTGGAAATACCCCTGAGCTGCTGGCTCTGATGAAACACCTGCCTGCACAGCTCGTCAAAATCTGCCTCACCTGCACCCCAACGTCGCCATTGGCCGTCCAGAGCTCGTGTATTCTGCCTGCCCCGGTCCCGGACTCCATGATGGAGAAGTCTGTTTACGAGCTGCCTGCTCCCACGGTGAGTACCACGGCCTGCTTGGCTGTCGGCGACGCCATGTGCATCACTCTGGCCCAAATGATGGTCGGCGATCTGCAGAAACGCAAGGCCAACTTCGGCAAATGGCACCCGGGAGGCTCAATTGGCCAGGACTTCAAAAAAGACGGCGCGGCCCTTCCCCGCATCACGTGTCCCTGGGACTCCATCGCGGTGCTGGACCACCCGGACATCCAGAGCTGCTCTGAGCTCAGCCTGCTGCGGGCCTGTGTAGGAAAAGACTGGCTCTTGGATTCTACGAGGAATTTCATCATGTCGGCGCACTCGGTTGCATCTATTCTGGAAACAAGTCACCGGGTTGAGTGGGCTACTGTTCAGGATAAGCTGGCTTCCGTCGAGAAGACTGAGGTGGCCAAGCTGAGCCGGATCCTCGTCAGTGCATCGGACATTCCTGTCAAGCGGCCGGGGTTGTATTTGATTGTGGATGATGGTAATACGACGCCGTTGGGGTTGTGTGATCTACGGGAGATATAGTACGTGTGCCTACAGAGAGTACGCAGTGCTCTCTGGTGCATGGCACATACATGCAATTACGGACATGTTACATTACTGGCATGGTATATTACGTGTGATTACTGACATGATACATTACATGCGATTAGGTGCATTCCTGTACTATGTTACATGGTACTTTATCTTACATGGTACTTTATGCCATCTGGTACTCTGCCACCTGGTATTTATGCCACCTGGTACTTTATCACCTCCCCCTCACAAGTATACCGCCGCGTCGCTGGCAAAGTTCTCGTACTCCTGCTTCACCGTGCTGTAAAACAGCAAACTGCGCTTGCCATGGCCCACCTGCGCCAGGAACCACCGCTGCGACGCATCGTCGTTGATGCTCGTCAGCGACCCCAGAAGCGTCAGATACAAGTCTCGCGTATCCAAGGCCAGGTTCTGCCTTGTCTCGTCATCCGACCGCGCAAACACCTCCCTGAGCCTGCCGATTTGATGGTACAAAACCGACGCTGCTCCCCGCTTATCACCATAGGACACTTTCCAAAGGTGCAGCAGCTTGTAAAAAGGACGCACCTCCTCCAAACTGTGTTTTTTGTGTTTGTTTGTAATAATAGATTCTAATAGCCGTTCGACTGTCTTGTTGAGCCCGATGAACGGATACTGGCAGAAGTGGATCGACTGGTTGGCCGACGACATGGCTGATGCGAGCTCCACTATGGCATGTTCGACTTTGTCCTTCTCCTGGTCTGCGTAGAACAGTTCCATGATAGCGTTGTATGCTTGTTCGAACTCGTTGAGCCTAATGGCCGCTTCGAACACGAGACTGTAGGTGAAAACCAGCTCCTGCTTGTCCTGGTCGATGTGAAGACAAGCCAGATTGGCCAATTCCAGCGCTTCGGGGTACAAACCGCGGTCGAAACACAGCTCGGCATGCCAGCGGAAAAACACATAGAGCCCCTGGCCAATGACTGGCTCCCTGCTGTAATCGCACAAGGGCTCGAGAATCGTATAGTCGACCTTTTCTCCACCAACATCGCCAGTTCCCAGTCCGAAGCTGCATCGTTTGAGCAGATCCACTCCCTTGGCTCCTTCGCCAGTAAGTAGAAACAGGTGGATCTTCACCAACGACGAGATGTATCCGCTATCGAGATATGTGTTGGCAAAGCTGATGGCTTGTCGAGGATATCCAGTCAGGTACAGCTGAACAGCCAACCTATGAGCACCGTGAGGTTCATTAATGCTTTTCCAAATATGTCTCAATGACCCTCTTGCGATATGTGATGACAACAGCTCAGCACCAGATTCATCAGTCCATTGCTGCATGAACAACTGATCCGTTGTATTTGCCGGGTTCTGCAGCTTCTTCAGACTGTCTTTATCAGGTGAGTTCTGGCTCGCGATATCCAGAGTCTCAAATACAGCTGTAACCGTCCTCAGAACTCCGAGAAACTTGTTGTAAAAGCCAACATATTCTTCAAGAAAGCCGTCATGTTGAGCAGAAAGAAGACTAAGAGTGAGAATTCCCAAAGCAATCATTCTAGATGCAGAGCAATATTGATAAAGACTCTTTGAGGTCGCTTTGGCACCAAACTCAGTCAATAACGTTTCACCATGTCCACTCCTTATCTCTGTTGAGCCAGCCAAATCCGTAAACAGATGCTCCACTACATCATCAGGATCCCCAATGTCTATAAGCGCTCTGACCAGGTCCTGGATATCCATGTCACCAAAATGACTGAGATTGTTCTGACATATTCGGATCATAGTCTCAACAGTCAAATGACGATGTTTCTTGGTTGTAAAATCCTGGAAAAGCTCAAACGCAAGATTGAATCGTGCCTTGTGCACGAGACTGCGTCTCAACATATATACCAAATCAATCAGCCGTAATGTGCGATCTATTAGATGTCGTTCTTTTCCAGTGACTTGGACTAGATGATGTAGAACTCGGTCATCAGGAGCCGGTGAGCTATTGAAATGATATAGCTCAATATCAGTGCACAA
The DNA here is from genome assembly GCA_030568895.1 of Casaregolazyma suthepensis. Classification (NCBI taxonomy): domain Eukaryota; kingdom Fungi; phylum Ascomycota; class Dipodascomycetes; order Dipodascales; family Trichomonascaceae; genus Casaregolazyma; species Casaregolazyma suthepensis. The sequence continues at coordinate 303,618 of JAJMJB010000005.1, forward strand.
TCTAACAAACGACGTAAACGATGCTCTCATCAGAAGCATGTTGTTATTAGATTTATCGTATCCAAGAGAAACAAACTCTTGTCCTTGTCGCTCCAGCTCCATGCACAATCGATCAAACTTCTTCCATTGTAACTCCACATGCCGACGATATGTATCGAACCCGGATTTGCTGTTAACTGCGACGTTGTCTTCTAGTTTGGTGCCAATATGCTTGCAGACCTGATCAATTAAAGTCGTGATGTCCAATGCATTGTTGTTGAGATCCTGGTCGCGAGAATGAGAGTATATCGACACAGCAGTAGCAATGGTGATGGCAGAGTACCCTGAAGGGCCGAATATCTTGTTGATGAAAAACTCGGTGTCAGTTTCAGAAGTGAAATCTGCAAAGGGCACGTAGTCTGTGGTTGAGATTTCAGATGATTCTGTAGCTATCCATCTGGCACTTGACTCTTTGATAGGAACAGGATGTCCTTTTTTGACAGGAATGTAGAGGGTTTTAATGCTGGTGTAGTTGGTACTTTTCCAAACTGCCCATAGTTCCACCTGGTTCTCATCTGTAGATAGAAGGGAAACATCGTTGATGGTCCAGACGGAGGAAGAATCAAGCTCAGGAGGATCGATTTCATAGTCAGAACCGAAATCGGTGAGTATTTCAGGGTCTCGGGGATCGTATTTCCATAGCTTGAAGCTGGAATCAGCCGAGCCCAAGCTGGTGACCAGGATATTGTTGGTTCTGCCCTGGGAGAAGGATAACGAGTTAGCAACTTGCGTTGACATGTGTTGCGAAGGATTCGAAGGATCGAGCTTGATTTCTCGGACTAGATGTAGATCTTCTAACGACCATATTTTGAGTGTGCAATCCAATGAGAGTGTTATTAGATGTGCACGATCTGGAGAGATCTGCATGGACGATGCAGACCGTTCAGAGACACCAGATCCAACGGCATACGTATGGACGATTCTTGAGAAGATTCTTCCTAAAGCACCGGGCTCTGTGAAGAACTCGCTTCGAATGGAACCGAGTGGTGTATCTCGAGTCAAGTAGATGTACGAGCCCGTATTGAGGGATACAGCCAAGGAATATGCAGACACAGCTTTCAGCATCAAAGCATTAGAAGATTCAGCACGTCTGAAATCCCGTAGATTTCGCCATGTCGACGCAGGGAGCTCAGAAACATGCGGTAGGCTGGAATTCCTGTAAAAGTAGGCGAAATCCAGGTAAAATGTGACGAAATATCCGTCGTCCGACACGAAATCGACGACCAGCTTGTTGTTTTTCGTATCCTCCGACAACACAAGGCAGTTTTTCCGGATACTCAGCGGGCAATTGATGCGAATGGAGCGCACAGGCCCGTGACGAGTGCTGAAATCGCACGCAGACAGCTCCAGGACCATTCCCCGGGCCAAAACACGCCAGGAAACAGCCTTTATATCGTCGTTCGGGGCGTTTTCTCGCATATAAAAGCCTCCATCGGTGGCAACAGTCGATATATAGTACCGTTCTTCCATGTCCATAGGTTTGCCCAGGGCACCAGAAGCCGTGTTTTCCAGCTCGTCGGCCGGCACAGACAGTTGTAGTATTTCCGTAGAACTGACATCGCCGTGTCTTTCAAACAGAGATTCCTTGTAAAGAGTGATTGGTGGGCGCGCCATGTTGGAGTGGAGGGAAGGAGGGAAAATTTCAGTGGGATCAAAAGAGGTGGGGTCCCCAAACGGTTGAGATTAGGAGGAGAGAAGAGATGGGATTTTTACGGGGATTTTTAATGGGAATTTTTTTCGGGAATTTTTAATGTTTCTAGGTTTGCGATATTAGAGAGATTTGGAGGAAATTGTATATTACGTTAATGCTATTAAGTAAATAGTTAAATAGGAGTTTTGATGCTGAAGGGAATGACAGAAGTAGCTGGTGATTTTGTGTAGATCAGCAGAGGTTAAATATCGTAAGAGAGAAAGCAAATAGAGAAAGAAAGCATATAGCTTAAATAAGCTAATAGCTCAATTAAACGTGATTGAATGCGAGTAGAGAAAGTAGAATACCAAATATTGTGTTTTAAGCCAATATCGCCTGTCGTATCTCAGATCATACTCTGCTCTCTCCACTCCCCTCTGCTCTCTCTTACTCTGCCCTATCCCATATTCATCCTGTTTCCTGACCCCCTTGGATTGGCATCCGTAAACTCGTCCCATTCCCGCGCCTTGTACGTCTCGCGATCTGCCGCCTCATTGCTGTCGTCCTCATCGCTCTCCTTCTCCCCTGTGTTTCCTCCTCCCTGAATGATCCCTCCACGTTTGATTTCCTCCTCAATGTACTCATCCACTGTCATAGTAGGCAAAACCTGTCCTGTTCCAAATACCTGGTTACGCACCTGTTCGCGTGACGATACTATGGTGAATGGCCGATTGACCTTGCCTGTTGACGAAATCAGTGGCTGCTGTGAAGGAACAGACTCAATTCTTGTAGTAAAGCGATCTGCTGCAGATTTGCCTGCATTATGCCGAGTCGCAGGATCCAATTGCGCACGTTGTTCGTGAATTCGTGCCAATTCATCTGCTGGAGGCCGGTTTGCAAGCAACGTCTTCTCCATTTGCAGCGTAGAAAGAGCACTCAGGGCCTTCATGGCGTCCAACTTCAGCCTCAGAATATTCGCCTGGCGGGCATCTGCGTCGTCCTTCGACTGCGAAGCGGCCTTCAGCTGCGTTTCCAGCGCCTGCTGCTGCTTGAAAGCCTCGATCTTGCTAGAACGCCTTGTAGCCGCGTTTTCAGGCTCCAGTTTTGCGATATCCACCTCCTCCGTGCCGCCCTCGTTCGTCCTGGTAGCGTCTTTAATCCGTTTGGCTATGTCAGCCGGTAATATCGAGTAGTCGTTGAGGATCTGCAGATATTGAATATAGTAAGCAATTGCTTGATCTACGAGCTTCGGGCGATCCAAACCGGGTTTAATGTTTTCAGGCAATTGCTCCAGAAGCCCAGCCAGATGATAGTCCAATTCCATGTACTGAAGATCTCCCGTGGCGATGTCAGAGACGTCTTCGTTGGAGCTGAACAGAGCCAATTTGTCTACATATCTACGGCATTCAAGCAGGGAATCAAGTGTGGATTTGGCATTATCTATATACTCGGGTTTACCTCGAGACTCCTGCAAGTGGGAAATCTCGCTTATGCATTTGGTGTATTGTTGGCGGAGATTGAAGTCCATGGTGCATGTAGGAAGAAGAGATGGAAACGGCGACCAAAACGGGAATTTGTGGGGATTTCAGGCATGCTTTGCGGCGTTTCAACGTCCATTGGGAGATAGAAAATTACTAACGAGTTACTAACGAGTTACTAACGACATTATTTAACAATATTCTACGCTTCTTCCTAACTTGTCTTCTTCCATCATCTTAGATAGCCTAGATAGATATCTCCACAACTCCACCCCAATGCCGTCCACACTTCCAGCTCCGTATTTCAACTCCGATCCCGCCTCCTTCGCCAGTGTTTCTCTCCACAAACGATGGCCCGAGATCCTTACACAGTCCATTGACGACGTGCACCGATCCGTCATGGATCTCGAGACCACGCAAGACGAGGCCAAGATCGCAGAGGGAAAAGCCATTATTTCGCAATTGACGGCCTTGAAGCATGAGATCGGCAAAGGGCGGGAACTTACGCCGCTGGAATCGCCGGCAAATGCTGTTCCTGACGAATACAAGGAATACAATGAAGCTCTTTCGAAACTGCAGCACAACAAATGGAATACGGCTCCCTGGTTATATTCGGAATGCTACATGTATCAGCGTATCAACTCGTATTTCCGATTTACCGAGCATTGGGCTGATTACGACGTATTTCTGCGTCAAAAGTCCGAAACCTTCCGCAAATCATTCCAGGGCGTGGCCGAGCTGGCTTCAAGGTACCGCCAGCTGTCCAAGCAGCTCGAAGACATCAGGCCGGAGGTCCTGAGGCTGCTTTTCAACGAGTTTGTCGACATTTCTCTGTGGGGAAATGCCACTGATCTGTCGCTACTGACTTCCATAAGCCTGGAGGAAATCCAGCAATTGCAAGGAGCTGCGGCTCGAAAGAAGAACGAGAAAAACATCCTAGCCAATGATATCGACAAGATCTGGAAGGTCGTGTCGTCGTCGCCTGGTGGGCGAATTGACATTGTATTGGATAACTCTGGCTTTGAACTGTTTACTGATCTGGTCTTTTGTTTGTTTTTGCTCGATTCTAAACTAGCTGATCACATTGTTCTTCATTGCAAGAGCATTCCTTGGTTCGTCAGCGACGTTATTCCAAAGGATTTCGACTACGTTGTGGCCCAGCTTCAACAGCCGGGGTTCTTCCCTGATGATGAGCATCGTCCTCAATTAAACCACCTGGCTTCTACATTAATTGATTATCATATGACGGGTAAAATCACGCTGAAAACATCGCCTTTCTGGACGTCATATTCTCCGTTCTGGGAAATCAGTGCTGACGGCAAGAATGGAGGTGCTGCTGTTCATAAAGATCTACTGGACTCCAAACTGGTGTTTTATAAGGGCGATTTGAATCATAGAAAGATCCTCGGTGATCTGGAATGGCCGCGAACTACGCCATTTACAATAGCCATTCAGCAAATGAGTACTGCAGGAGTTAAATTCGTGACATTACGAACCATCAAGGCGGACACAGTGGCAGGGCTGTCGGAAGGAAAAGACGCAGAATTAGAGGAAGATTGGCTGGCATCAGGGCATAAAATCAAGTACGAATGGGCGTGGAGCGGGAAGTTTGCGGTGATACAGTTCAGTGATGGGAAATAGAGGGATATTCAGGGCAAGTTCAGGGCAAGTTACGCACACTTGATGTCTGGATGGGTTGTTTATTGTTGCAGGCGCTGTTGGACTCTGCTGACTAGAATGTTCTATACGAGTACTTCTGGTTGTTCAGGTAGTTCACGAGTAGTGCTCGAGGTGGTTTACGATAGTTTACAAGTTAGCTATCACCAGGCAATTCAGCAGCTTACTAGATAATTCACCAGGTACTTCAATGGCTTACTTTACTTTATTATCCTAGGATTTGTTCTATACACCCGCTCTCTAAATAAATAACAATACATAATACATATTTAAATAATCTTTAAAGCTAGATCGCAACACATCATCCCGTAAGATACTATCATTGCCAAAAGTTTTCGAGATATACTTTTCTAGATAGTAAAATTTCTGGAGAGCATTGAATAGACTTAGCTTCATTATACACCTGTTTATAGTCTTTGGCTACTTGAACTGCATCTTCACTACTATACACTACGGTAGATAAATTGTACGGAGAGGATATATTTACACGATCTAAAAGTTCAGTTGTTGAAGTCGTTTGCAAGGAAGAAGGATTCAATATAAAGAACAAAATGATACGTAACAAAATGGTAAACATGTAGGTGGGGAAGCAGGGTCTTAGCGATGCCTGAATACGAGATCAGATACGAGATAATACGAGATAATTATCATACTAGATAAATTATCCTACAAGATCATCAATACTAGTCGAGCAAAAACACTCATCTCAATACTCATACAATGCATTATTACTGCCAACTGTTCCAATCATCCAGCTCATTAACATGCATCCTACTCTCACTTCTCTCCATTCTCTACCGGCTTCTTCTGCTGCTGCGACCCGTTGTTCATCATGAACGGCATCATAAACGGAGGCATGGGCATTCCCGGCATCATGAACGGTGGCATCGGCATGCCAGGCATCATCATCGGAGGCATAGGCATGAATGGCATGTTCTGTGCTTGATCCTCCTTGGCCTCTTCCTTGGGACTTGAACTGCCTTCCTTGGCCTTCTTGTCTGTATGCTCCTCGTCCTCCGACTCATGGCCTCTTTTCTTTGATTCGGGTGTTTTTCTCTCTTCTTCCGAAGGCTTGTTCTCGCTCTTTTCCTCCTCAGTCTCCTCAGGAGCTTCCTTCTTGGCCCTTTCAGCCAGATATTCCTCCACCCGCTTCACCATGGCTTCATCTGGCACAAGGCTGTCCAGCAGCACTTCCTCTGTCTTGCAATTCGGACAAACAAAGTCGCTGTCCAGCAACGCCTGCTGAATGGCTGCCTCAGAGTATGTTTTTCCACAGCATGGAGTCTTGACAGGCTTGTCAAACAGTTTATGAGAAAGAGGACATATCAGCTCCAGGTCCTCTGGGACATCTTTCTGATCCTTCATGGCTTTTGTTCGCTCCTGGTAATTCTGCCACGACTTGTTGTCGGCCACAACCTCGACGTATTCTCCATCCTCATTGACCATATAGGTGCCTGCAGCGTTTTCATCGGGCACTTTGACTGTTCTCAGCATAGTTTTCGGGATTCCTGTCGTTCTTCTCACTCGCTTTCCTTCCCAATTAGGGTCATTATTCGTGGGACATGCCTGAATCCAATGGCCCTTGGAGCCACATCTGTAGCATATATAGCCCGGGGGAGGAGGATGGTCGGGAATCTGAGCATTGGTGGCATTTCGCGAGTTCGACGAGAAGTATACCGGCGTCGCACTGGCCATATGTTGCTGGGTTTCCTTCCATTTCTCGCCCTGAGCATCAAACATGGCCGAGATCATGTCTTCCTCAGAGCCTCCTGTGGCTGGCTGCGCTGGAGCTGCAGGAGCCGCGTGTGAATTCGAGGATGCAAACCTGTTTTCCTCCATTCTCGACGAGTTCTTGCCGCCGCCGGTCGGCATTGATTTCGTAACGTATTTGGCCGCCGAATCTCGGCCTGGTCTCGCTGCAGGAAGTCGGCGAGCTACCACGCTCATTGAGCGGGGAATCACCTCCGTGTCGTCCTCGTATTCCTCCTTGGTATCGGGGTTTATCACCTGTATGTCTAACGTCTCGGCTATTGGGGCCAGTTTGCTATGTAATAAGATTTCTCGCTTCAAGTCAAACACGGATATGCCGGTGCCATCGAACGATATCTCGGAGGGCTCTTTTTGGCTCTTAAACTTATAGTAGACTTTCGAGGTCATGATGGGCGGTTCAAATAAAGATTAAATATTCTCCTATACGGACGGGGGGAGGCAACGGGCTGGCTACTTTATATACAAGGGGGTCATCTATTCACGATACCAGGAGATATCGTTTATTTTAATGCGATAAATATTTTAGTATCGGGGGATTATAATGAGTCCGATGCTAGGACGAAGATGCCACAATTACAGTGATGCGATTATAGTGATTCCACGGAAACTGATTCACAATAAAAAATTCCCACAATTAAAAGTGGTTGGTAAGTTTGATAGTTTGAAAAGCACAAATCTGTGCCTATATTGCCTGGGCGTATTTGTCAGCACGATCCCGATAAGAGGGTAACCCCATTTTATACTTTCATTTATAAACCTTCCATCTTACTATATAGTCGTCATGAACTCTGTTCCGTACTATGAGATATACAGGAGAAGCAGGTAGGTAATTTAGGTAGTATACGAGACACCGATTCTAATATTAGCATTGGAAGTGCTTTAATAGAGGCCCTGGATCAGCTTATTTCTGATTCTCGCATCCAACCTCAGCTGGCCATGAGGATTCTTTCGCATGTACGTAACGTAGAAGTATAGTGTTCATTTCGTAGGCTCTAACTTTAGTTTGATCGGGTTATGACAGATCAATTGCGCGATACGGTAAAAGCCAGGCTCTCTTTAAGAGGACATCTTCACATATATCAGTGCTGTGACGACGTGTGGACGTTTATTTTAAAAGATTTGAACCTTAAGATGGAAAACGGCGAGACGGTTAATGCGGAAAGATTGAAAATAGTGGCATGTTCTTCCAAGAAGGTTGGAGAGTAGTGTAAGTAATGACAGTATTTATTGAGGGGAGAGGCAGTTTACTTCAATGAACTCACCTTGACACGTAAACTCGTAAACATTTACCCTGATGAGTTTATCCTAATCCCCGTGCTGTATTTCTTGTCGCCGAGCGAAAACCGGTACTGCTCCAGCGGCGAAGGCCCGCATCGCTCACTGCCCAGAGGATACACCTCGAAATCCACCCGGAAATTGTTGGCTTTCTCCTCCTCCTTGAGCTCATAAGGATGCCCAGCCTTCTCCAGCTGGTACGGGTTCCAGGGATTCGCGCTGAAGTTGAATTTGTCCGACTCATGTGTACCTCCATTGTGCTCAGATATGAAAGACAGCGACAGATCTTCTTCGGGCGATTTCACCGTCACCCATTTCACATCGGCCCTGTTCCCATTGTCCTGAGGAACCTCGTACGCTTCGTATAGCTTGTCCACGGTCGACTTGTGCACTCCGTACTTGGCTGCGCACAGTGAATCGGCATACGACTCGCAGTCCCGTCCGTACCACTCCAGCTCCGTCAGCTTGTCGTCCAGAACAAAGTCAATACCGATTCTTGGAAGACTCTCCGGGTATGCTCCCTTGGGCTTGAAGTCAATGTCCAGGTCAATGGCCAGCTGAGAGTCGTCGGTCTTCCAGAAGTAGTAGTCAAGTGTTACGTCGGCTCCCCAGGTCACTTTGGCCGGTCCTGACCACTTGGACACCTTAACATGGACCTTTCCATCGCCCGCAGAGCTTGTGGACTTGTCAATTGTGACTGCTGAAACGGAATCCTGAATCTCTGGAACCATGTACTGTTTCCACATGCCGGCAACCTGAGCCAAATCATTGTCGGTTGGAGCTCTCCAAACTGCTGGGAAGATGGGGCCTGACTTGAACGGCGACTTGCCGTTGACGACCAAATCAACAATTGACCCCGAGTTCTTGCTGATGGTCACCACAGTGTTGTGAGACGAAATAGATATAGTCTCACTATCTTCATCAACACCAAGGGCTTTAGGAATCTGTCGAACCATACTCTTCTGGGTCGAGGTAGTATGAAGAATGGCCTGGCCAAATCCAACTTCAGATCCTGCCTTGTTCCACAGAGTGTCCTCTTTCTCAGCAAAAATAACGTTCGAAATGACCTCGACGTCAGAATATCCCTTGATTTCTTTCCAATCAACAGGGAACTCCGAAGACCACGTCTTATAAGGTTCAAGACGATCAACTGAGAAGTATGTTGTGAACAGATCCGTCGGCTTGTTGCCCGGGGTTCGAGGAGCCAAAGTGATCCAGAACTTGAACTTGTATCTGTCCAAACCGGAATAGTCATGACGATTGGTTATCTTCACAAGAACACCCTTCTTGGTCTTCTCAAACTCAAAGGAAGCCGGCTGCGCAGCATACTTGAACTCCTTGAGTGAATGGAAAGGTGTATGATCAGATCGAACTATGCCATCCATAACAAAGGTCGAATCATGGAAGGGCTCGCCAAAATCTCCACCATAGGCATAGAAAAACTCGTCTGGTTTGCCGGGTACTGGTTTCTTGAGCCCGTGGTTAGCCCATTCCCAGACACAGGCACCCTGCAGCTGAGGATACTTGTAAAATAAATCAAAATACTCCTTGAAAGACCCGGGTCCATTGCCCATAGCATGAGCATACTCGCACAGGATAAACGGTTTGTCTAGATCATTTGCAATGGATTCCATCCAAGAGTGAGAAGAGTACATAGCACTGACGATATCCGCATGTCGAGTCCTATGATCGTCGATTCTATCTTGCTCGTAATGAACAGGATATCGAGGAAAGTGCTTTTTGGCAAAATTGTACATTGCGGTGTGGTTTTCACCGTAAAAAGACTCGTTTCCAAGAGACCAGATGACTACTGCTGGATGCCACTTGTCTCGGGCTGTCAAGCGAGCAATTCGATCAATATAGGCATCTTCCCAGTCGGGATTGTCACTGGTGAACTCATGGGGACCGCCATAGAAATAGGGGTTGGTTCGAGATACTTCAGACTTCGAGGGATTCTGAATATCATTGTGCTGGGGAGTCCAGCAAGTGCCAAACCCATGGCATTCCAAATCGGTCTCATCGATCACATAAAAACCAAGGATATCAGCCCAGTAAAGCAGCTTAGGATGTGAAGGATAATGAGAGCATCGAATAGCATTGACGTTGTATTGCTTCATGAGCAGCAAATCGTGCTTGACATCTGCTTCACTGACTGCTCGACCTTTCTCGGAATTGTGATCATGACGGTTCATTCCTTTAAGAAGGACTCGCTTGCCGTTGACTTTGAAGACTCCGTCGATGATTTCAGTAGTACGAATACCCATATGAGTGGTCAAGGAATCCAGCACGGATTTGCCCTTATGAAGGGAGATTTCCACCGAGTACAAATTGGGGGTTTCCGGATGCCAGTATTCAGCTGGTTCGATGTGAAATTTCAGTGCTTGTTCATCTTTGTTGCCAGCTTTAACAGGGACAGATCGGACAAACGAGTGTTTCTTGTCGGGGGAAGTGAGTTTGACTTCCAGAAGAGCGTGTTCAGTGGCCTCAGCACGGACATAGACGTCCACAAGAGCCTTCTTCTTCTCAGGGGTGATTTCCAAGGTGTCGAAGTAGAAATCCTCGACATGGGCCCTGTTGTTGAATGAAATGATATGAACATCGCGGAAAATCCCCGATAACCACCACTCATCCTGGTCTTCCAGGTAGCTTCCGTCGGACCACTTGACGACAATGACGACGAGATCGTTGGGTTTGTCGGAATGAAGCAACTTGGTGATATCAAACTCGGCCGGGTTGCGACTTCCCTTGGAAAAGCCGACGAATTCGCCGTTCAAGTAGACGTAATAGGCGGATTCCACGCCGTCGAAACGCACACGAACGTCCCGTTTATCCAAATCGGCATTGTCCTCGGATAAAGTGAAGGTCTTGCGGTAAATTCCCGTGGGGTTCTCGGCAGGAACATAGGGAGGATTGACGGGGATAATGTAGTCGATATTGGTGTAAACAGGAGCATCGTAGCCCTTCATTTGCCAATTGCTTGGAACCTCGATGGAATCCCAGGTGTGTTTGGCCTTTCTGGACCAGAAACCGTCCTGGTTTACAAGGGCTTGAGCCCAATGGATTCCTTGCTTAGAGTAGAGGAAATCCCAGTCTCCATTGAGGTTCTGTGATCCCGGAGGAATATAATAAGATCTTGGAGTGATTCCATTGACAAGTAAAACCTTTGGGTTTTCAATATATGAGGCCGACATTGTGAATGGTAAGTGGAGTAGTCGATGGGGGGATTGTCACGTTTTATATGGGTTGGTTCGGGCCGTTTCCTATTTGGGTAAAGATATTACGGGGAATACAAAGAAGGGAATTTGCGACATTTAGGAGGAGAAGGAGGTTTGGAAGGGAGATAGTAAGGGAGATAGTAAGGGGAGGTATTTGGTTTTAGGAAAGTTGAGGATGGAGGAGGGAGGGAGGGGAGGGAGAGTGACGGCATGATACTGTAGATAGACGATAAGGAGGGGTAGATGAGAGGAGAGGTTTAGTTGAGTCGATTAGTTGAATTGTTTGTTGAATTGTTTGTTTAATTGGATTACAATATCATTGGATCTGTGTTCTATCGTAGTCTTTATTTATAGTTTATCTGTTCGATCTGTTTGTTGTGTTGAATGTTAATTAAAGGTTAGAGCAAGCAAGGTAGTGGCCTAGTGAGTAGAGTTCTAATCGAGAGATAGGAGAGAACAACCGATAGGGTTGCTTAGATGAAGACAGACATTGGAATAGTCGAATATATTTGTATTTTTTTTGATTATTTTGGTATTTTATATAGATTATTAATAGAATTAATTCAATTGAGAATAAGAATAATACGTTGTTCTTTAAGTACATGTACTTTCTAGACGAGTTCTATGATATCACCCATTGTTAGTCCTTCTCGTTCTCTACGTAGTGAGCCAACCCACGTTCATTCATTAACTTGTTACAGTCAACTATAGGTAGTCTAGATGAACTTGTGAAAATTAAAAGGAATACCATTGTATGAGATCAATTCTGCGTGATATTCATTCATTTCCACTTTACTTTCAATATTTCTACTTTCTATTTATTTATTTCAATCTAATTGTTCATTATAATTGTATGTTCTCCAGCAACTAAGGAACACAGTTACTATTTCACAACTGAGGAACAAAACACACGTAGTTTCAACTCAACTAAGAAACGCACCCATCAATTACCGTCAAAACAACTAAATTTCGGCCCAAAACTCTCTCATTACCATCCTCTAATCCTCCTCTTCCTACTCCTCAATTCCCTAATAATAATCCCTAATAACTTCGCCACCTCGCCTCCCTCGCACCCTCGCCTCCCCGATTACATAACGATCTTAGCCATTTTTCAAATCTCCCATGGTTTTTTCCTAACACGTACAACTATCGATCTTTCAAAACATCACAGAACAGTGGGAGAATTATGAACGTTTTGTCGAATTTCGGGTCTATAAGCGTAAGTGGAGGCGTAGTGCTGAAAAATGCCGTTTTGACGCGGTTTTTAGCCGGTTTTTTAACTCTAGTTGAATAATTTGAGCGAACGGTTTTCGTACGATCGATTGACGGTAAGTAAAGCGCACTTTTTCTCTGAAACATGCAAGTTTTAACTTTCCCAGACCGAGGTCTCGTCTATCCGATCTCGTGCTTCTTCTATCAAACCGTTTCAGGACTTTTTCGATGTCCGTCGAATGAGTAAACCTCACGGTTGGATTGATGCTCAACAGCGTATTCAATTCAACCTCGGCTACTTCTCGACCAATTACCTTTTGATTTTCATCATTCTCTCCATCTACGGTTTATTGACCAACAAACTTTTACTGTTTGTCGTGGCGTTTTTCGGCATTGGTCTCGTTGGAATTGGCTACTTAGGTGGCCAGGATCTTAGAACTCCCTTCGGAACTATCACCAATGCTAACTTGTACACGGCATTGTTTGTCATATCTATTCCTTTGCTATTGTTTGCATCGCCCATTGGCACGATTCTGTGGCTGGTTGGAGCCTCAAGCGTGACTATTCTTGGCCATGCAGCTATCATGGATAAACCTGTGGAAAGTGAATTTTCAGACGAAGTACAGGGAGTATAGGTTGAATTATAGCGAATGGCGGATGCAGAATTGTAGCGAATAATAGCGAATTCAGGACTATGGCGTATTACAGGACTATTGCGTATTACAGGACATGTACGCTGCTCAACCTACGCTATGGTGCTAATGAGGAGAATAATGAAGGTTTGATATACTAATCAGTAATAAATAACCATAATACAAACTAGGAACAGGGTATTGTTATCTTCGAGAACGGTAAAGAGCATATCGATTGAAGTAAGCTCGCCTAAAGTTAGTTTAATCCTGCAAATACCTCCGTATCAGCTCCACGCCTTGTCATAGGCGAATATCATCAAAGCCACGTATCTCGGGCGCAGTTGACCGTCGTGAGTTGTGGAAAATCATCATGTTACGGATTTGTTGGTTGTACTTACCGTTCCAACGTTTATACAAACTTTTACAAGCTCCTTGAGGCATCAGACGTTAAACGGTTCTCTTCAAGAATTCTCAGACATATGCTTGTCTATTTCGTTTTGTAATTCATCAGTTGCGGTCAAGGCTCTTGTAAAAATTTGTATAAAGAAGATAACAATAGGGTAGTCTTAGAGTATTATAACTAGTCCCAGAGTATTATACCCAGCACCTCACCTGCAAGTTAGAATAAATCTCCAACTTGATTATTTCTTCTCTCTTCAGTAAATGCATGAATGGTAAAAAAAAGTTGTATCTTCAGCGGGAAGCCCGAGTAAGACTCGTCATCTAGAGCTCATCCTTGAGAGAGTAACGGTAGAGAACATACCTGGGGAGCTGGAGAACTAGGAGGTGTTTCCAGTATTTCTGAGAGTGTGAAGTTTCCCAAGTGTTTAAGGTGTTTCCAAGTATTTTGAAGTGTTCCTAAGCAGATTTGTTTTCCAGCTAGGAATAACAAGTTGCTTCCAGTAGCACAATATGATTGAGCTCAGGACCGAATACTTAGGATCATATCACTGAACTTAAGCCCATCACTGAACTAGATCCTATTATCCAAAGAATACACAAAGGGCATATTCGATAATAATATCAAATTTAAACCATAAAATAAAAAAAACCATAAATAATACCTATCCCCAATACTAACCATTAGCTCATCCATATAACAAAAATTCCCCATCTTCTCAGTAACGTGGGTTTTCTAGGCCCACTTAAAGCATCGTCACTCATAGTAATCAGTGCCCAGTGCTATAAATCGTCATTGCACGAAGATGTCTCTAAAGTCTTGATAATTACCTAAAAGTCAGTATTAATAAATAACAATAAATACTCTTCCTCAGGATGTTGCAGCACAAATTCTTATCAACATTTAGTTCTGCCAGTAATTCCAGCTTTATTTGTTCATTCATCATTGAAAAGCGTCGTGAAAACATACCTTAAATATGAAGCATTCTCTTAGATTTATCAAATCATTGTCATAAAATTTATCATTCTAGCTCCTCCTTCCGTTAGCTCTGTTGTTTTAGAACTCCTCAAACCTTTCAGCAAACATATACATGATCATAATTCCTTCATATACTCTAGTTTGAATTGAATGTTGGATCATCAGTAGGTTCTGTGGTTTTTATACGTACAGGAAAGATGGATGGCTGAAGGAAAATTTGCGAGTTGAAAATTGAGTGGAGTTTCGGTGGGTTTGCGTTGGGCTCAACGGATGCTCCAACGGTTGGTCGCCTAAGGAACAACTAGATATGCAACTTAAGTAACAATAGAACTAAATATACAACTTTGATATTTTCTCATATTGTTCTTAATTACATAATATACAATGTTATTTCTGTATTCTCATCATTTCCTCTCATTCCTCTCTGTATTTCTCTCATTCCTGCCCTTCCTCTTCCGAGGCTTCTTCTTCTCTCCGCTGCTGCTAGCCTCATTCATCTGCTTCTGAACCCGAGCCGACTCCTCGTTCCACCATTTCTGGAACCGCTCCTCCTCCTGGATCTCCTCGAGACTCTTCACCTGTTTCCGCGACGCTTCTGCCTGATCTTCTTTGACGACATCGGCCAACGACGGTGCCAGCAGAGCTTCTACCTGCCCATGAGAATATGATCCACCCATCAGAGATTCATACACTTGGCTTTGAGAGTCGGTTTTCCATGCATTGGTAGGATCTCCATTAAACAATCCTTTGACCTGTTTGCCTTTCAACGGAGATGCCGTGCCCTTCTGTAACGTATTGGTCTTCCATGCTCCTCCACTTGATCCAACCAATGGCGATGCAGACGTGAATCGTGAACTGCGTCGCTTTTCTCGTGATGCACTCTCTCCAATTGTCGGAAATGCACTGTCATCCATCCCTGGAAATGATCCCACCTTGGGCGAGCTAGCTTCCCTAGGAGACCCCGTATGACTAGCCCTGACAGGAGTTCCCGTATAACTTCCCCTACCTGAAGATGAAGGACTTCCTTCCAAATGTGATACAGGCGTAGAAGATCCGCTTCCTTGACGAGTCCAGCTGATATTGATCGGTGAGGATGCCCATGCAGCCTGTTGCTTCACCCCACGAGAACCAGACTTGTTGCGCTTCTCACTGCTACTTCCAATTGTCGTCCATTCGTCCTCCTTCGCGAGATTCGGCGTTGACTCTGCTGATTTCGGCCTCTTGTCGTCATCTTCAACTGCACTGCTTCTATCCGAAGGTCCAAGATCCAGTTCAAACATTCCATCCTCAATAGGTCGATTATCAGCTTCCACAGCAGGCGACGATTTGTTCTTACTGCCGATGTTTTTCAGGCTACCTGACAAAAAGCTTATCGTTTTGTTGCTTCCATACACCGGAGCTTTTTCCGAAGATAGTTCATCGTGCGCATGTATATCGTTCAAGAAGTCGTAAAATACCATCGGACTCTCCTTGCGCCATCGATCAATCGGTTTCTGCCAAGCTGGCATATACTTCTTCATAGCCTCATCGACTCTCGCAATGGTAGTTTCCTGAATATTGTCCAAAAACTTGTTCTCCAGAATCGACTCGATGTTGTAACAAATGTAGAACAAAATCCTCTCCTTCAGCTGTGGAACTGCTCTATCAGCAAGCTGGTCAAGAATCCAGGCTGCATTTTTTATATTCACAAAGCATAGAATAGCAGCTTCACACAGTTGAATGAGTTTCTCCAACAGCAACAGATCCGCAAGCTCCATGATGGATAGTATACTCGACAAGAATGAGCTTATATCCTCAGCCTCGACGTACCGGAATATCTCCTCAGTATAATCCCCATATAAATGTAACATAACCACATCCAAATGTTCGTAAGAAACCGAGTCAAAGTTGATTTCCTTCAAGGTCCTGCTATCCGCCGAATCCTCCTCCCATCTATCGGAAAGTAAGACGTCAAAGTATGCAGATCGACATCTCAGCAGCCAACTATGTGCATAATACCGTTTCTCATCAGCAAGAAGAAAAACCACATCCGCACCTGAATCGGGATTATCTCTTAGCTCAGCAAGTTCAGGCCCCAGCATCTCATCAGAAATGCCTCCATGCAAAGTACGCAAGTTCAAGTAGTCAAACTGTAACAGTCTAGCAATATCAAGTAGCTGATCCTTAATACCCAAAATATGACGAGAAACCTGCTGAGAAAAGTTCCATAGAGGGATAATGCGACCGGTATACAAAACATAGACAAACACCATGACTGAAAGAAGCTCGAATCCTTCAAATTCAAGACTACTATCATCTTGCTGATAAGTGAGTTTGCAGCCAGAAACGGTGATTGAGCCAAATGAATTCTCCTTTCTCGGCCATAACCTCTTGCAGCGGGCCAGTAAAATGGGCTTATGCAGGTTGATAACCACCGTCTCCTTACCAAGTATGACCTTTATCTTGAAATCGTAATAGCTTGAAACGGCTGTATTGGCATTCAATGATTCCTTAAGACCAGCTTCCGAGCAGTACGTCAGATATTCAGCAAGTCGTTTAAACTCGGGTATCTCATTGTCGCTTGCTTTTTCCTGAGAATCCTCTTCATCTTCAATACTAGATCGTACCTCATCCTCACCACTCTCGTCATCAGATTCTTCGCTGCCAACAGCAGACTGATACAAACTGCTGCTTTTGGCCTTGGCAGCTGGCTTCAAGTTGAATTCTTTGCTGAAGTGCGAAAATTCACATTTAGCAGGAGGTATAGTGATATGAAGAGAGTTCGACATCTTTCTATCCTCGCCAGAATCAACAAATGGCACCAAGAAATGCGTATCGTTCGCCAGGGATTCAGGTCCTACCCTTATGGGCTTATGTCTAATGTCATTTCGAATTGCACCAAACGAACTGAAGCTTGCATCGCATCTCACTCGGGCCACCCTATTGATCAATGGAACTCGATTGAACTTGAAAGAAGAATTGCTGCTTTTAGGCCTCATAGTCCATACACCTGCATCACAAGTAATAATTGTAGAACCATCTTCAGCAATATCCACGTCATTCGCATGCATTACGGCTCTTCGTGCTCTCCAAACAATGCCTGGCTTGATTTTCTTGGAAAAGCTCGACACCTTGACTGATGAATTACCGTCCTTTTGGAAGTAAGGAGCAAGAGAAAACCGATAAATAGTTCCCAGGCTCGTTCTGGCGGCTATCCAGCCATTGTTCGCAGACGCAATACTAACGACTTTTTCCGTCTTCAGCTTCGGTCGGTATGCTTCAAAACTGCCATTGGCTTCATTGACTGGGAAATGGATTCTGAAGCTTCCATAGTTCATATACACGTGAACATCACCATTCGCGTCCAGAATGACAGTTCCCACGTCAGTGCAAGATACTGAAACGATCCTGAAAGTGGTGTGTGTCATGTATCGAGGAAGAATCTCCACATTAGAACCGTCGGTGTTCTTGGTATGAAATGCCATCTGCCCATTGTTGGTACCCCAGCAGAAGATCTCATGGTTCGTGTATACTGCAGTATGAATGTTAGAGGCAGAACATCCCCGAAGTCGGAGTTTTCTTCTGCGGATCTCCCCTGTCACTCGTTTCGGTGCTTTCTGTTCTCCAGAGCTGTCTGTAGCATAACCAAGCTGAGCAGATTTGTTGCTACCCCAAGTATAACAGTCACCATCGGAAGTCAATGCTACCGTGTGATCAATTCCAAGGCTTATGTCTGTGATTTGCATGTTTTTAAGAGCTGGCACTGGAGTGAATTTGATCTGAGTTTGAGCCAGTCGATTACCATCACTCAAACCTAGTCTGCCACCACGAAGAATGCCACAAACAAGCAGATTGTTGGTCGGCTTGGAGAGAATGATTGCCGAGTGAAACTTGGATATCCGGACATCGGCTATACGTGGAGGAGCAAACTTTGCAGGCCCCGAACGTTTGGACTGTTCTTGAGCAAAGAGCTCAGCAACGTTCAGCTTGATCATTTCCGGACGAGCTCGACTGTCGGAATCGGAGAAGCCCAGGTTGTGGCTCATATTGGAGCCGAACATGAACAGCTCGGTGCCTCCGATGCTGCTGTTGAACTTGGAGGTCGATTGAGGGTGCAGGGAGGTGTTGAGGAGCTCAAAGGGCGTATTTTTCAGCCGATCCTTGGCCTTTATGAGATCCCAGTTGATCGCTAGCAGGCGGTGAGCAGCCGCGATGTTTCCACAGGCCATAGCACGGTGCAGCGGAGTCCATCCGTTCTCATAGTCGGCTACCGTGACGTCGACGTAGCGGTTGGCCAGGACCATTTCCAGCAGATCCATGTCTCCGATAGAGGCGGCGACATGGAGAATAGTGCGTCCGAAGAGATCACGGGCGTTTATCTCGGCCTTGTTGAGATTTGTAAGGTAATCAGCGAGCTGGCCGGGGGATTGCGGGCCGAAATGCGGGCGATTTGTGAGAATTTTCTTGCGTAAATTCAACCTATCGACGTCATCGTTGTGAGAGCCCCGTCGAGCGGAGCCCAGGTTGGCGCTGCTGCGTCGTCGAGTGGGCATGGTGATTTGCCAGAATAGATAAGAGTCAAGACCGTGAATTATCAATGGGCTTGGGCTTTAGCAAAGACAAACACGGTCGGATTAGGCAGACATGGTGCGGGTATTTGAGTAACAGTGAAGTGGTGAAAAGTGAGGTGAAAACGGGGAGTGAAGTGTAAGAAGTTAAGTGAGAAAGAGAGGAAGGAAGGAAGATGTGGAGAGTGGTGTTGAGATAGGCGGGCACGTGACGGGAGGCAGTACGAAGAGGGAGAGAGAGAAGGGTAGAAATAGAATATAAATAGGCATAGATAGACATAAATAAGTATACATAGACGTAATATCCAAATAATAATAACCCTAATAATAATAATACTAATTCTAATATTATACACCTCCCTACGCGTTGTTTACCCCACGTGCTCCAGCTCGTAGCTTTCCGGATCAGGAAACCAGCCGTACGTCGACAAATCGACTTTTCCATCGTCGTCGACGGGTATTTCTTCTCTTAAACGTTCTATTTGATGATATCGCGTCCGGGGCATCGAGACATGGCCATTGGATCCTATGACTCGTTGCCAGGGCACGTTGTAGGCGTTGAATTCAGGCAGGGTGGACATGTCGGTGGAATTTACAAGATGAGGAAGGTGTTTGAGGGCGTAGCCGACCTGACGGGAATGATCGGGCGCGCCGAGGAGTTTAGCGATATGGCCTGGGGTTAGTAAGGTAGCTTAATGGGCTGTAACGTAGATTAGTGGTGCGAGCAGGAACTTAGCTAAGTTGATACTAGGTGACTTTAGGTGACTTTAGGTGGCTTTAGGTGAGCTTAGATCTTAGCCTTAGATCTAGCAAATTGCACTCAAAAACGGCTAACTACGGCTAACTACAGCAAAACTGCACCCAACTAAAGCTCAACTAAAGCTCAACTAGACTCAACTCGACTCAACTAAAGCTCAACTAAAGCTCAACTACACTCAAAACAGCTAACTACAGCCCAAAAACAACCCAAAACTACACCCACCATACGATGTTACCCTCCCGTGGGGTATTCTCTGAACTATCTGATATACCGAAACATGAAATACCGTGGATTCTTCACTTCCGGCACCGTACATGGAAAGATGGGAAGAGTAAAATCTCGTAACTGTCATTAAAGTCATTACAGCCCAGATTACCCAAATTTTACACCTCCGATTATTTCCGGCTCAGCATTTGCATTACCAATAAACTATCATCATTACATATTTAATTTTCAGTTTTATTCTTGCAGAGTATGCCGTGAAAAATGCGGGTACAAATCCAATGAAAACATGCTCCGGCTTACAAATTCAACTTGGTTCGTCTCCAGTGTCTTCTCTTGCTGTTCCATCTGATGTTGGATTCCGTCTTGAGTCGGAACCAGTGAGGAAGAGGTCTGTTTTGCTTCGCAGCCTTGGCGAGCTTGACTTTTGTTCTGAAAGACTTGTGCGACTGGGGGAGTTAGTAGAGTTCAATGAGAGTCTAACGAGAGAGTCAAAGGAGAGAAAGGAAGCGAAAATTCGAGAAAAAAGGCATAAGAGGCATATGAGCAGATAAAAGAGAGCAGATAAAAAAACAGTGCTCAAAGTCTGTCGAACAATATACACTTAATAGCCGGTAGATAATAACTAGCTCTACAGCTAATAGCATATCTACGAGCCATAACTGCCTGCCTATTTCCACATAAACTCCAAACATAAACTCCAGCCTCTACCTCCTTCCTCCTCCTCCTACTCCAAACCTCTCCTCTATCCCATACTTACAGGCATCGTCAACTCCTTATATCACAGTTATTGTAAAGAAAGAAACGTTGAAATGTCAAGTTGTGAGGTTGGATGAGTGGTGCTGGGAGATACGCACGGCCCAAAAGCAGTCACGCAATACACTACAGTATAAGCACATAACTATACCTAAAGAACACTCCGTAAAACACTCCGTAAAACACTCCGTAAAGTCATGCCCCGAATCAAAACCAACCGAACGAAAAAAGCTCCCAAAGGCTTCGAGGATATCGAAGAAACCCTCGTGGAGTTCCAACTGAAGCTCAAAGATGCCGAATCAAAGCCCCCAGTACGAGGCGAATCTCAGAAACAAGCCCTCCATGAAATCTTCCAAATCCACCATCAGCAGTCCCGTTATGTATATGATTTGTATTATAAGAAGAAGGCTATTTCCTCAGATTTGTACCAGTGGCTTCTGAAGAACAGATATGCCGACGGTAATCTCATAGCCAAATGGCGTAAACAGGGCTACGAGAATCTGTGCTGTTTGCAGTGTATTCAAAGTGATCAAACTATCCATGGATCGACGTGTATTTGCAGAGTTCCGAAAGCTACGTTGGAGAAGGATAAAAGCAGTAAACCAGTGCAGTGCATCACGTGTGGCTGTCGAGGATGCGCGAGCGGGGATTGAGGAATAGCGTGGAGTAGTATATCAGCGAGGGGTAGTATATTAGCATAGGAAGAGCATATTAGCATATTAGCATACGGGAAGTTTGGGCGGTGATCTGGACGTTGTTGGCAGGGATAATAGCATGGATTATAATAACATATAGCATAGATAATACGGTAATACGAACATAGGAATACGATCATAGCTTAGCATAATACGAACATCGAAATACGAACAAAACACTAAAACATGGATAATACGAACGAAACACCACGATACAACCATAAACACCACGATACGAACGAAACAACACGACAAACACCGTACCCATATCAAAGCAACTTCTTATCCTTAACCTTTACCCACTCCTACACCCTACCCCCTACTAAAAATACGCCGAATCCCTCCTCCCCAGCTTCACCGGCGAGATCCCGTCCTGCGTCTTGATCGGCGAGTCCAGCCAGTTGGCTATACGCGAAGACGGCTCCTCGGTATTATTATTACTGCTGGGCTTGGAATCGCCCTGTTTGGCTGCAACGGCTCGTCTCATAACGTCACATACATCGACTCCAAACACATCTGCTATAGTGTTCCCGTCGTCATGAACATGAAAAGAAGGAATTCCCCACGATTCGAAAAACTCCCGGCGTCGCAGATCTCTCTTATCTGGAGATCCAAAGCACAGACGCGAAACATCGTCATCCGTGTTATCCTCTGCCCCAGGCACCAGTACACCTCGTCGTTTCCCCAGAGGCGAAGAATGAAGATCTTCATGCAACGGCAGTGTCAGGCTCCTAACGGCAGCACGATGCTGTCGAAGAGAATTCGTAGGTGATCCGAATATAATAGGACTAGCCAGGAACGTCGACGACGTTATGTCCTGCCCAGAGCCCAACGTCGGATCATTCTTGACAATTCTCATAAACGGAGGATCCATGTTACCTGATGTCTCGCCTGTAGCCGTATATGGAGTCCAGCCTGACGTCGGTGCACTCAAATCGGGAATACCTTCTGGATCTAGCACCGTATTGTTACCTCTCTGAGCTCCACCAAACAGCCTTTGCTTCATCGCAACGCTATTTCTAGCCGGAGTTCGCACATCTGCATGCTCATTAATTGGAGGTAATCCCATTGCATTAGACATCTTCATCGGTGAAACTCGGCTCAGAAGAAGATCTGAATCACCCCATGATCGCGGCGTAGGTGACTCGGCATAAATATTCGTCGAGGAGAAATGCTGCAGTCCAAGAGCAGTCTTGGTCCGTTTAAGCAACCCTGGTGTAGACGAGATCTCGTCTTCAAAAACGTCGTCAATCTCATGCAGACTTCGTTTCAGGTGTTGCTTATTCTCTGCCATGTCATGCTCATTCTCATTACCGTAATCATTGCCCTCGTTTTCACTATCGTCGTCTTCCTCTTCATCGGTCGACTGTGCTTTGCCTTCCGAGATAGGAGCCATGGCGTACTTCCTGGCAGGCATATTGGCACCAGGTGCCATGTGTGATGGACGGTCAGACCAATGGTCATATGCAGGACTACCGGCTCTTCCATCCATCAATAGCTCCTGACTGTCCTGTCTAGAGGCGCCATTAGATGAAGATCGTTTGGAGCTCTTCTGTTTAATAAACTGATACTCCATGCCTGGAACTACTACCCAGTAATTGCCTTTACCGGAATCACCCTTGGGTCGCTCTCTCTTCTCGAAAGCCTTGTTCAAAGAGAGATTATGCCGAATAGAGTTCTGCCAGCCACTCCCAGCCTTACGATACCAATTGAAGGTGTCGTTTATCCATTGGTAGATTTGGGCCAGAGTGAGTCTGCGTTCTGGAGATCGAAGAATGGCCATACCGATCAATGAAGCATAAGAATAAGGAGGCTTTCCTCCATCGTCCACCACTGACGGTAATTCGTGAGGCTCGGGAAGTCGGCTGACTTCGTCATGGGTTGCAACGTGTGATATCCGGGAACTTCCTGCTCTTGCGTTGGAGGAGTGCGGAATGCCTGTGAACGATAATGCACGACGATGATATGCATGGTTTCTGTCGTTGGGGTACCCCATATCATCGCCAAAACTGTCATCTTGGTGAGACACGTCATTATGAGTATCTGGATCAATGTTTTCCTTGTTCTGATCCCTGCTTCTGGTCAGACGCGTGCCGGCCAAGGTCGGAGTTCCCATGTCATACTTCTGGCCCGAGTCCACGGCGATGTTGCGTCGATTGGATCGAGGAAGTTGGCGACGCGTCTGAGAAGGAGGAGGCGTATTAAGCGAGTTGACGTTGCTGATGTCTCCGAGGACGGCCTTGCCGTGATTAGGATCGCCGGACTTATGCCGGGTTTCAAGAGGAGAATCACCAATAGCAAGTGCAGCAGCAGCAGCGGCCGCCGCAGCAGAAATGCTTTGTTCTCGACCAGGCATTTTCTGATTGGCGTGGCCAGACCACGGCGTAGCGTAGGCGTTATCCAAGTTGGCGTCGCCGTAAACGCGATCGACGGAATTGCCATGGCCATTCCAATGAGAGTCCATCTCGTTATTAACCAGAGGATGGTTTCTGGCAGACGGAGGCGGCGGAAGATGCACAGAGGTCAAAGAACGCAGGAGATTCGGGTTCAGCGAAGGGTAGGCTGCCGACGAGTTGATGTCGGAGCCGGAAGACTTTTGAGGAACAGACATTGGGAATGATGGAGTTCCGTAGAGTCTTTAATGGTGTCCGGAGGTGATATCCGGGGGTAGAATCCTCGGTATAGAGCAAAGAGAGAGAAAGGATTAATCGATTGTAAGGAAAGCCAGTGAGAAACCAGAATCGAATAAACCGGAATTGAAAAACCCGGAATTGAATAAACCGGAATTGATACAAGAGCAGAAAAACCAAAGCACCGTAAGCTATTGACACCAAAGTATTGACACCAGAATTAAAAGTTCAAACCAGAGCAAATGAATCAAAGGTGGTAGAAGACCAAAAAAACCAAGAAAACCTTGTCAAAGGTCGGATTTAAGCAGAGAAAATAGTAGCAAAGAGTCGAAATTAAAGAAAGAAAAGTTCAGAAAGAAAAAAAAGTTCAAAGGTCTTGGAGTTAGCCATAAGGCGAACAAGGCCAAACTAAGTCCGGCGGGGAATGAGGCGCCATACACTAGCAAATACTACCTACCTTGTACTTTTACTATCTCCGCGTATTTAAACCGTCTTTTCAAGGTCCCTAACAATGAACGTAATTTCGCGACGAATGTTTTGATGTGGTGGTGCAAAGGAAAGGAAATGAGGCGTCAACGTTGCTGTTGAGGTTTGTGAGAGGCACGAATATGTAAGCACAAGGCGCGGTTTGAACGCGTTTTTGGTGAGTGGGAGATAAACAATGAGACAAGGGAGGGCTGGAGGGCTGGGGGGTTGGTTTTATAATTTTTTTATTTGATGGATTTGGGGTGGATCTGAGATTATTTTATTATATGGGTTTAGTGTGTTTATGTATGGGTGGGGTTGGTTGTTTGTTTGCTGTTGCTGTTGGAGGTGACAGGTAGAGAGCAGGGCGAGTTGAGTGAGTTGAGTGAGTAGGGCGAGATTATTGGTGGAGGAGGGTGTGGAGAGTGGTGGAGTTTATTATATGTTATGGTATTATAGTTAGGATATTGTTATAGTTATTATATAGTTATTGTTTTAGATATTATCTTAGTTCTTGTTTTAGGTTTTATCTTACATATATCTTACATATTGTCTTAGATTTTTCATGGGATTCATATATATGTCTTAGATTTTTCATAGTATTCATAGATTTTTCATACATGTTGTCTTAGATTTTATCTTAGTTATTGTTTAGATTTTTCATAGTTATATATGTTCTTAGATTTATCTTAGATTATATCTTACTTATTGTTTTAGTTATATCTTAGTTATTATTTTATAGTTACTGGCTGGTGTAGAATGATATCTAGGTTTTGTTATGTCCAGTGTACAATTATATCTAGTGTTACTGTTAAGTTATGTCTAGTGTTGCTAGTGTTACTTGTATCTAGTATTAGTATTAGTAACTATTAGTGTATTTCTATCGTTACCAGCTAAGATATACTATCATGCACTCTAAACTATTAAACACATGTACAATACATGATGTGCATGTGCATTGCATTGTATTCAATAACCAATGATATTCACGCTAATCCTATTTTGTTTTCTCTGGAATGAATGTTTCCTGGGTAACAATGCTTGTACGTTGTGCACGTCGATGTGCGTCGCCGAGGAAACTGTGATAAGAGACGACAAATAATACGACGAATAATGAAGGATTATTAAAAATAACCAAATATATATATTATTCGATCTCCGCTATTTCATAATATCTCAAAAAAACGTAAATATACGACATTACGTAATCTAAGTTTCTCGTTGTCTATTTCTCAATTAACATTCTAATTGTACTACCGATCTCAACACTTATAATCTCCATCAATGAGCATTGATTTCCACCAATTCAAGTCGTAATTCCGTCAACTACCCTAAACTATCTTCTTTCCTTAACTCTCAACCAAATACTTTCCTAAAACTCTCCTAATCTCTCCGAAACCCTCCCCTAATCCTATTCTCATCTCAGCCCCACTACCGAGGAACATGGGTCTCAACTATGTGGGGTTCTCCATACCAACTGCCGTTCCACTTTCCAACTTTCCAACCTTCTCTCAACTCCCCACCATGTCTGCAATCGATATTTTATACGAAGTGCGCGGAATCGCTGCAATCATCACTTTAAACATGCCCAAACAGCTGAATGCCTTGAGCTTCGAAGGGTATCAGAAGCTCCAGGAGCTCGTCAATAGAGCTGCCAAAGAGAAAGACACCCTAGTCACTCTGATTCAAAGCACAGGCCGCTTTTTCTCCGCTGGCGCAAAGGTCGACGAGGTTGGAAATATCCCGGATTTGTCGGCTGCCAATTCCGAGGACGAGACGTTTGTTCTCTCGAGACGGCATTACCAGGCCATCTTTGCAGCCCGAAATGCCACCATTACCTATGATTTCTACGAGCACCCCAAGGTTCTGGTCGTGGCATTGAACGGGCCTGTCATTGGCCTGTCTGCCTCTTTGATCGCCGTCGCTGACTTCATCTATGCTACTGATAATACCTATCTTTTGACTCCGTTTTCCAACATCGGGCTGGTTTCTGAGGGCTCGGCTTCGGTCACACTGGTTGAACGACTGGGCTGGAGTCTGGCCAGTGAGGCGTTGCTTGGTTCAAAACCCATTGGTGCTGATCGTCTAGCTGCTGCAGGCTTGTTCAATGAACTGTACAAGAAAGATCAGTTTGCGTCCGTTGCAGACTTCAATGACCATGTGTACAAGAAGGTGTCGGCTATTTTCTCTGATCTGGTGCCTAACAGTGTGAAGAATATTAAGCAGATCATGAAACGGCCGGGAAAAGAGGCGTTCCATAGTGTCAATGGGGAGGAGGTTGCTCAGGGACTGGAGTTGTTTGCGAAGTTTGTGCCTCAGAGGAGATTTGGGGAGTTGGCACAGAAGAGTCGACGGCATAAGTTGTAGGTGCAATTTTAAGAGCCGATAGGCTCTTAAAAGTGTAGGCTTTTGGCAGAATAGCCTCTTGGCTGTATACCTCTTAGCAGTATAGGCTCCTAACACCCCAACCCAGACCTCATCCTTACTCTAACAGCCTATCCGCTCATCTGACACCCTAGCCTCAACCTCCTTTCTATCCCCCCGCGCCCCCCTCATAACATTCCTCATCTCTCCTCATCTCAAATTATCCACATTCCTCATCTCTCCTCATCTCAAATTATCCACCCGTTTCGTCTCCTCCGGCTCTTCGATCTCCGACCCCATCAGCACCGGCACGTGATACTCCTCTATTTTCCCCGCTGCCACCGGTATAGCCCTTTTCTGCGGCTCCTTCTTCCCGCCCATCGTCGCTATTAATATACATCCTGCTACAATGATAATCCCCGCCAGGCCTCTTCTTGTGGTCTGCCATCGTAGATACTCAATGTCTGATTTCGCATCACTGTTGATATCAATGGTGATTTTGTTGTTCAATTCCTGGATCTTCAGGTGAATGTCGTTCTCGTCACTTCGTGCTACGTCCTTGCGCTCGTTCATGTCCATCTCCAAGTCGGTCTTCAGGGTCTGGATCATTTCGTTGCATTCGTGCTGTAGAACCTCGATTTCCCTCTGCAAACGAGCCAAATCCGCCTTGTACTGCTCTGCCTGGCCCTGCCTTGCCGTCTGGATGTCGTTTCTAATCTCTGAGCATGCAGCTTCGAATAAATAAGCCTCGTTCTCGGCTGCCCATTGCGGTATGGAGCCTTCCTTGGTCTCACTCCATCCTTTGAGCACTGATTCCGTGATAGTATGCATTACTGCTTCGGCCTGCCCTTCTGTAAACCCTGCGTACTTCAAACTAGTGTACATTTTTTGTGTGTCGAAGTATAGACGATCAGGGACCTCTTCCTCGTTGGTTGCAAGCTCGATCTCCTTGGTAGTTGCCGTCTCACTGTTATAAATGTCATTTTTGTTGCCGTCTAATGACAGAGTAACGGGCTCAGGGACTGTTTTTTCAGGTTTCGAGCTTTCTTTCTCGGGTTCGGTGGCCTGGCTTTGGCTGATATCTGAGTACTTGGCTGTCAAAATCAAGGGATATTTGGGGATATTATGAAATGGCGATAATGCCGTGTTTTGCAACTTGGAGCCTCGGTTCCAGGCTGCATTGCCCAGTGCTTGTCTTCGTGTAAATAGCGCTAGTTGGCGAAAGAGAGTGGACATGAAGAGGAAGAGAGGTGAGAGAGGAGTTTTGAGTGGGGAGTCATGTGATGGGGGGAGGGGGGAAAGGGGGGTTTATTGGGTGAAGAAAGGGTTTATTTGGTGGCTTATGGGGATATTTTGGTTTATTTGGGTTATTTGTATGGGCAGGTGGAATTTTGTGTGTTTTTGTGTGGAAGTTGTTGTTTAATGATGGGCTTAAGGTAAGTAGTTAGTTATCTCTATAGGTATCTCTATAGATATCTCTCTAAGAAGTAAGAAGTACAGAAACACCACGTTATATAACTGAGTATAATAAATGTAGTATATTATTATATAGAATCATAAAAATATCTCTTTCTGGTCATTATATACGTATATTGTCGTCCAAAATCCCTTAACTCTCTCCCTCGTTCATTATATGCCTTATATTTACATACCGTATATAACTGACTTTCGGGGAAATTTAACCTCCACCAACTTTTAGAAATCTAAGATACTTCATGACATTTACAATTTCTTCAACTGATCGAATGATAAATTAATGATTGGATTTATTTCTTGGAATATCTGAAAATAAGGATATTTGATAAATTGCATTTATATTATTTATATCATTTCTATTTATTCGATATAGCCATCAAAGGCATATCTTCTCTGCATTGATTACAAGTTAACTGTTCTAACCGTGATAACCGTATACTGTTCCTTATATTTTGCACAGTATACATCGCGTTCCGTTGTTGAAACACCACGAACTTCGTTTATCATGCCCCGTCATATCGCATGCGAAACATGCAGAAAACGCAAACTCAAATGCAACGGAGCCAAACCGGCTTGTTCCTCCTGCACCAGGCTGAAGAACAAATGCCGATACGCAGACGCAAAACGAACAGGTCCTAAGCCGGGATACGTTCAGGAATTGCACACTCGAATCCATCAGCTGGAGGCCGAACTAGCTCGAGCTGAGCCCAGTGAATCCAGGGAACTCATGCTTGACGAGAATAACGATGCATATCTTCCTACAGGTACTCTGCTAGATAATCTTCACGAGAACATCTTTGAGCTCAGTCCCTGGATATGTTTTATCAGCAAAGAGTGCTATTTCCGAAGACTATACGGTCCTCCACATCTCAAGCCTCGACTGTCCAAACGCTTTGCCATGTATGCTCTGGCTGCATACGATTCTCAATATAAGCATCTGGCTCCTATTTATTACCGAAAAGCAAAGGAATATGCCGACAAAGACATGGAAATGTACGGTGGATCCTGGCAATACAATCATCTGGATAACATTCAAGCATGGATTCTTCTCAGCTGTTACGACTCCAAAGAAGACCGCTATTTTCAAGCAACAGCAGCAATTGCACACGCTCTACGAATATGCCACAACTACAACTATCATTTGATTGATTCAGACGTGGATTCTGAGACTTCGGAAAGCTCTGACATTTATACCGACGAGAAGAGAAGAACATACTGGGCCACAGTCCTTATAGACCGGTTGTCTGCGAAAACCAGCTCGAATCCCTGCAATGTCGACATAAACTACGTGTCTACTCGATACCCTGTAGATGATGACAACTTTGCCCTGGGATTGTCAAACATATGTATATCTCCTAGAGATATCTTGAGAGATGCAAGCATACTGCAACGACACAAGCATCCGAGATTACTGCTGTTGATATGCCATGAATGCGAATATCTTGTTAGCGATCTAGTGGCCAGGCCAGTCGGCCCTGATGGTGTCAAAAACCCTACTGAACAGTGTGCTAGATATTCCAGAGTGTTTGAAATCATGGAAGTACTGGGGATCATTATAGCGGAACTGCCTATGTCATCAGACTCGTGGGCCCTTAATAATGTACTTAATCTTGTTCACAAGAATACCTATATCTGCATGATCTGCGTGTGGCCTGGCTTGTGTGATATCATTCACATAGAGTGGGGAATTGAAAAGTGCCTTAAAGCAGCGGCAGATGTAACAAAGTCATTACAGACGTTACAGGAATTTTCTAGGCTATTTACTGACAGCATACTTGTGATTGTTGTGTATGCTGCTACGCGGTTTCTTCGTATGCTGGCTAGCATGAAGTATGAGGTGTGTGCTGGGTTCCAGAGCCATGTTGATATTCTTGTTAGTATCTTTTCTGCTTGTCGAGGAGAATCTCCTCTTCTAGCACGATGCTTTGAGGATTTCAAGATGAATTTGGGGAGAGATGCAGTACCGCAGAGGGACTTCGAGTATATCACGGCTGATGAGAGTGTGGTGTCTTCTCCGTCTAACATTGATATTCTACATGTAGGCGGGGAGTCGACGGTTTCTGGGTCGACGGTTTCTGGGTCGGCAGGTCCTAGTCCTAGTTATATCTCGAATGATTTTAGCCCTACTGGCCATAACCCAGGGGAGTTTAATCCTACTGGCTCTAACATAGGTTCAGTTGAATCTGATGCGCCACGCAAAATGCTTGGCTCAATAGCCGAACTACTTGCTCGAGCATTTGTACCGGGAGATTCTCAAGGAGATCCGACGATTGTTAGATTCTTGAACGAATTACAGAGCGATGCATTCTCATCGACGTCGCCATTGTCGGCAATATCTAAATATCATGAGAAGAGCCACGGTAAAGAGCTTATGCCGTTGGTGGATTTTGGAATGGGCAGAGAGCTTGGAGTGGGCAGAGAGCTTGGAGTGGGCAGAGAGTTTGAAGTAGGTGCGGACGTGCTTGACGTGGACTGGATGCAGAATCTGGCTAGTGAATATATGATTCCACAGGAGGAACTGGAGATGTTCGAGTAGGAGGAAATCATAGATTTATTGGGGTTTGCCCATTGCAGCCAGTCTCGCAGACCTCAGAGATCTCAATATCAGAGAAGATAAGGTAAATTTATTCCACCAATAAGATAAATCTCATCCACCAATAAAATACCATAAAATAGCATCCACCTAGATACGATAAAATATCATCCCGCCTAAATAACTATTCCCTACAACCGAACCTCAGTCTCATGGCTTTCCGACGCAGCCTCGTCTATTACGAACTGACAGTTCTTATGCAGTCTCATGAACGAACCTGGGCATTCCGGGGAGATTTCTCCACTCAAGCTGCTCTTCACAGCATGCGCTTTGGCCGGCCCAAACGCCAGAATGATGACTTCTCGAGCCCCAAGGACCGTGGAGATGCCGACCGACAATGCTTTCTTTGGAACGTCCTCAGGACTGGCGAAAAACCGGCTATTAGCAGCAATTGTACTTTCGGCCAAGGCGATTTCTCTGGTAACACTGGACTCGGTGCTTCCGACCTCATTGAAGGCTATATGACCATTTGGGCCAATTCCACCTAGGAACAGATCAATTCCCCCTATAGCTTTGATTTTTTCCTCGTATCGACGACATTCCGCACTGGGATCAGCAGCCAAACCATCGAGAATGTTGATTTGATCAGCTGGAATGTCGACATGGTCAAACAGGTGTTTGTACATGAAATAATGATACGATTGATCGTTGGCCGGACTCAACCCCACATACTCGTCCATATTGAACGTAACGACATGCTTGAAGGAGATTTCCCCGGCCAAATGCTTCTCGACCAGTCTTTTATATACTTGTTCGGGCGACGATCCTGTAGGAAGGCCTAGAACGAAGGGCCTGTCCTTGGACGGGTTGAACTGGATGATCTTGGAAATTATATAGTCGGCTGCGTATATACAACCTTCGGCGGAGGATTTGAAGACTTGGGTGGTTCTAGACATTAGATAATGGTTCTAGACATTGGATATGACCCAAAAGCGGCCTTTTGTTACTTACACCATGATGTAGTAGATAGCAAACTGATAAGAAATAACCTTAAATGGAAATGGAAGGGTTGGCGAAATGTCCAGGGAAGAAAGCACGGGAAACTAGGAAAAAAGGAGGATTTGGATCAGGGAAAGAATTTCACATTCGGCTACCTAAATATTATTTTCCGGGGCTAATGCTACATCTACGGGGATACTACGTCGGATGTGGTATTGAGAGGCTGGAAAATGTAACATGGAGGTATGCGTAAGCAGGGGAGGGATCTTAGTCAGCAGGCAGAGGGGGATTAGTAAGGGGAGGAATGTGGTTTATAACCAGAAAGAGGCTAGAGAATCTTCTGAAAAGACATATATTCTTATAAAACTCCTATATGAATCTTCCTACCTCCTAACTAACTCCCCTTACCCCCTCCAACCCCCTATTCTTCCTCCTTTCATCTCTCCCCCTCCTCCTCCTTCCCCTTTCGGACACACTCAAATCAATCCCAACGCTCCACCCATCTTTCCTTCCTACCATTAACTCCAAGCTTTAGCTTTCTTTACGCACTTTTTACAACACTTTTCTTTACGCAACTTTCATTTTTACCTATTCTCAGTTCACTCTAACTGGCCCCAACCTTTGAAATGTACGATACCCGTCCCTGAGCCCCAGCTTTGACCAGCGTCTAACTCTAGCATGCGCCCTGCGCAATCCCCTTCGGGTTCTGTCATCAACGAACCAAGGCCTGCGTTGCATAGACACGGGTCTAGCAGACACCCCCCAGAATCTGGCATTTTTACCAGTACCGATGACGGTATGAAGAGTCCATGTGTGTTTATGTATATGAAGATCCTAATATCCCCAAAGACGACAACGGCGCCTGGTCCGGCGTCAATTCTGCAGGCGTAGAATCGACCGATGGCTTCATGTCTCCCGTTCTCAACTCTCAGGCCATGGCATCGGCTCTGAACGTGATTGACAGTGACTCCGATCTCCCTGACTATGACGACCATGAAGCCGCTATCGGCAACATTGCCAATTCTTCCAAGAAGTACGCCTCCTGGTGCGACACCCAAGAGATGTCTGTTCCCGTGACCATTGATGAAATTAAAGACATCTTTAATTCAATGACGGTCATGTTTGGCTTCCAGCGTAGCAATGCGAAGAACATGTTTGATCATCTCATGACTTTGCTTGATTCCAGGGCCTCCCGTATGGGAACCATCTTGGCTTTGGGAACTCTGCATGCTGATTTCATTGGCGGTGACAATGCCAATTACCGCAAATGGTACTTGGCTGCGCAAATGGATATCGACGATGTTCTTCCTTTGGATAGTGTCGACTCTCATGGCAATTTGAAGAACCCCATTCGCAAGGCTTTGGAGAAGGAAAACGTAGACCTTAGGGACTACGATTTCAGTCCTGATGCTGCAATTAAGCGATGGCGTACTAAGATGAATTCTATGAAGAACATCGAGCGGGTATCTCAGATTGCTCTCTATCTTTTGTGCTGGGGCGAGGCTAATCAGGTCCGCTATATGCCTGAATGTCTAGCCTTCGTATTCAAATGTCTTTATGATCACTACTGTTCCAGAACGTCGATCGCAGAAGGGCCGGAGAATGACGGCCCCGCAGCGGCTCCGGAAGACGCTCAGCAAGGCGACGTGACCCAGAAAGACGGTTCCAAAGTGCCTAAGAAGAATGACCCTGAAGCATCTCAGAAAGTCGTTCCCGAAGGTTCTCAGAGAATCGAAGTCTCTCAGAAGGAGTATCCTCAAGTGCCTCACGAAGACTTTCTGGATACCATCATCACTCCCATCTACAAGTTTTGCCGAGATCAGGTCTATGAGAAAATCGACGGCAACTATGTGCGAAAGGAGAAAGACCATAAGGATATCATTGGGTACGATGACATGAACCAGTTATTCTGGCACCGTGAAGGATTGGCCAGGCTGATTTTACCAGACGGCTCTCGTTTAATGGACAAGGAAAAAGCCACAAGATACGAGCACCTGAAGACGGTGCAGTGGAATAAGGCTTTTTACAAGACTTACCGTGAGTCGCGATCTTGGTTTCACTTGCTGGTCAACTTCAATCGAATTTGGATCATTCACACAGCCATATTCTGGTTCTACACTTCTGCAAACACTCCGACTCTTTACACTATCAATTATCGTTACACTAAGGATAATCAGCCACCATATCACGTTAGATGGTCGATTATATCTCTTGGAAGTGCCATTGGGCCGTTGATAAACATAGTCAGTGCCGTTGCGGAGCTATTCTTCATCCCCAGAAAGTGGCCCGGCCATCAGACTATTGCTTGGCGATTTTTGTTCTGTTTCTTTATGCTTCTGGTTTGTATTGCTCCTCCCGGTTATGTTCTCATGCAGTACTCCTGGACAAAAGCCAACTATCAAGCAAATATCATTGCTACTTGTCAGATGTTTGTTGCCATGCTCATTGTGATATTTTGTGCAGTTGTGCCGACAGGAAACATGTTCTCTCTCGCCGTCTCAAGCAAAGATCGCAAGTATTTGGCACAGAAGTATTTCACCAAGTCCTTTCACCCTTTGTCTCGGAATGATCGTCTTATATCGTGCGGACTATGGATTTGTGTTTTTACTGCGAAGCTGATTGAGTCGTACTTTTTTTTGACTCTCTCGCTGAGAGATCCTGCAAGGGAACTCTCTGTGCTGAACACAAACCGCTGTGTTGGTATTATGTATCTCGGCCCATGGCTCTGTCGTCAACAGCCGAAATTGATACTATTGCTGATGATCTTGACAGACTTTGTTCTATTCTTTCTGGACACATACTTGTGGTACATCATTTTCAACACGCTCTTCTCTGTTACGCGATCCTTCTATTTGGGCTTATCGATTTGGACTCCTTGGCGCAATATTTACTCGAGACTCCCTGAGAGAATTCATTCGAAGATTCTTTGTACATGGTACATACCGGCTAAGAGTCAGACTCTGGCATTCATGGTAGCTGAGGTATGGAATGCTGTGGTTGCAGCAATGTATAAGGAACACTTGTTGCCCCCGGAGCAGGTTCAGAAACTGATGTTCTTGATCGCTTCAAGAAAGGATGACGAATCAAGCTCTCACGGATTGAATATGATCACGCCTACCTTCTTTATTTCGCAGGAGGATCAATCATTTCAGTCCGCTTTGTTTGACGGCCAATCAGAGGCTGAGCGGCGAATATCCTTTTTTGCTCAGTCACTAGCGACTCCAATTCCGGAGGCTTATCCAGTTGAATCGATGCCTACATTTACGGTTCTCGTTCCTCATTATCGCGAAAAGATAATGCTCTCGTTGAGAGAGATTATCAAGGAAGATAATGGCAATACGAAGATCAGCATTCTTGACTACTTGAAACAGTTACATCCAGTGGAATGGGATTGCTTCGTTCGGGATAGTAAAGGAATAGCCGATAGTGCGTCAATTGCTGCTGATAAAGCCGAAGCTGAGAACCAGATGCCAGCCGACGACAAAAGGACGATTGAATTGAAGGAGCGAAATGTCCACTTACCTTACTATTGCATTGGGTTCAGGTCTTCTTCTCCAGCAGACAAGCTTCGCACGAGAATTTGGGCTTCTGTGAGGACGCAGACATTGTTTCGCACTATTTCTGGGTTTTTGAATTACAACCAGGCCATTCAGCTGCTTTACAAAGTTGAAAGGAGACGAAACAAGGGAGAAGGAAAAAAGGAGAAGGCCAAACAGATGGAGAAGGACATGGCTGCGATGGCAAACAGAAAGTTCAACATGATTGTTGCAGTGCAGCGACTACCTGAATTCAGTGATGAAGAAAGGGAGGATAAAGATATGATTTTGCGCGAATTCCCCGAAGTGAAGCTAGTGTACTTGGAAAAAGAACCCTCTAAGGAGAAGGATGGTGATCCAACCTATTATTCATGTCTGATTGATGGCCATTGTGACATATTGGAGAATGGTGAGAGAGTTCCTCGGTACAAGATCAAACTGTCTGGAAATCCAATTCTTGGTGATGGCAAAAGTGACAATCAGAATCATTCCCTTATATTTTGTCGTGGTGAATATATCCAACTTGTGGATGCGAACCAGGATAATTATTTGGAAGAATGCCTCAAGATTCGCAGCATGCTATCGGAGTTTGAAGAATTGAAGCCACATGTTCATACCTATGGGGACGGAGATGAATCTTCCATGGAGACTGCACCTGTGGCTATTCTTGGTGCCAGAGAATACATCTTTTCTGAAAATATTGGGGTACTGGGCGACATAGCTGCTGGAAAGGAA
This sequence comes from Casaregolazyma suthepensis, assembly GCA_030568895.1. Taxonomy (NCBI): domain Eukaryota; kingdom Fungi; phylum Ascomycota; class Dipodascomycetes; order Dipodascales; family Trichomonascaceae; genus Casaregolazyma; species Casaregolazyma suthepensis. The sequence continues at coordinate 339,642 of JAJMJB010000005.1, forward strand.
CAGACTTTTGGTACACTATTTGCTCGTACCCTGGCAAAGATTGGAGGAAAGCTTCATTATGGACATCCTGATTTTCTAAATGGAATATTCATGACTACGCGTGGTGGAGTTTCCAAGGCGCAAAGGGGATTGCACCTTAATGAGGATATCTATGCTGGCATGAATGCACTAATTCGAGGAGGACGAATAAAGCATTGCGAATATACGCAATGTGGTAAAGGCAGAGATCTTGGCTTTGGCTCTATTCTCAATTTCACTACTAAGATAGGTGCGGGAATGGGTGAGCAAATGCTATCAAGAGAGTACTTCTATCTTGGAAGCCAATTGCCGATTGATAGATTTCTGTCATTTTACTATGCGCATCCTGGATTTCACATCAACAATATGCTCATCATTGTTTCTCTGCAAATGTTTTTGGTGGTTTTGCTGAATTTAGCTGCTGTCTTTCATGGAGCTTACCTTTGCAAACACGACAAGAATTCAGCACGAACAGCCCCTCACACTCCCGATGGTTGCCAAAATCTGATACCTATTCTTGAATGGGTGGAGAGATGCGTACTTTCGATCTTTGTGGTGTTCTTTATTTCGTTTCTGCCATTGTTTGTTCAAGAGCTGACCGAAAGAGGATTTACGTCGTCTGTGACTCGACTAGCCAAGCATTTTGCATCGTTGTCTCCACTGTTTGAAGTGTTTGTATGCCAAATTTATGCACAGTCACTGGTGCATGATCTTTCTATTGGAGGTGCCAGGTACATATCGACAGGTCGTGGATTTGCTACTACAAGAGTGTCATTCACGGTTTTGTATAGTCAGTTTGGCCCGGGATCTATATATTTTGGGGTTAGATCGCTGTTGATTCTTCTGTTTTTGTCAAGCACTATATGGAGAGTCTCTTTGCTCTGGTTTTGGGTAACTACGGTGGCCCTTTGTGTCTCGCCGGTTTTTTACAATCCTCACCAGTTTTCTCCCGCAGAATTTTTTCTGGATTATCGGGGATTCCTCTATTGGTTGAATGGAGGAAATGGTGGTAGACGAGGCACGTATTGGATCGACTATATCAGTGGAAATAGAGGCAAGCTGACCGGATACAAGAGAAACTTGCGGCATGGGGAGTCATCCAAGGAGCGGACTTTGCGCCCTCATTTCTCTAATGTTTTAGTGTCTGAAGTTGTTTGTTCTCTGCTGATGGCACTCTGTGGAATCGTTCCTTATCTGTATATGAATTCGCAGGAGACAGGAGACCAGGCAGTGATGCGTCCGGAAAACAATCCATTGATAAGACTTGCACTTGCCAGTGTTGGGCCGATTGCGTTGAATGCTGTGGCTTTGATGATTGCGGGGATATTCTCTTGTTTCCTTGGACCATGTCTAATGCTGATTTTCGGCAAGAAGACAGGATCAGCCATTGCTATGACGCTTCACATCTTTGGTGTTCTTACTCATTACATGTCCTACTATTTGCTGTGGGTATGTGAGAGATGGAACTTTCAAAGGACGCTGTCTGGGCTGATTGCAAGCATACTGATTCAATCTTTTCTGTTCAAGTTAATCACTTCCATGGTGTTGACACGGGAAAACAATCATAATCTGGTTAATCAGGCATGGTGGAGCGGCAAATGGGTTGGTAATAAGCTGGGATGGCGGGTGCTAACTCAGCCGTTACGAGAGTATTGCTGCAAGGTGATTGAGATGAGCATGTTTGCATTGGATCTGACGGTAGGGCATTGCATATTCTTCGTTCAGATCCCGCTATTGATAGTGCCGTACATGGACAGATGGCACTCTATTTTGCTCTTTTGGCTGCGTCCATCGCGACAGCTGCGGGCGCCAGTTTTCCACACCCGAGAGAAGAGGCTGCGTACAAGGATTCTGCGAAGATACACGGTCATCTTTGTTGTGATGCTGATATTGCTGATAACAATGATGGCGGTGCCGGCGTTCATCCCTAAGTTTTTGCAGAATATGATCTCGGGGCTCTTTGAGGGGTTTTTCCCCGGATTGGTTCGACCGCTTCCGAAGAAGAGGAAGGGCGGTAAATAGGATATAGATAATAGATGAGAATAGAACAGGAATAGATCAAACATTAGGTCAAGTCTAATAGGTCAAGAAATAGATCAAGAATACTATTCCTTGATCAAGGAGTAGATCAAAATAGGATATAGGTCAGAATAGATCAACTCCAGTTTTGCTTGATTTCCGGCGTAGTTTGATCTCCAAGCAAGCTCAGCAACCGACTTATATCACTGTTTAGGAACATTTTAGCTAGAGAAAACCGAGCTGCTTGAGGTAAAGTCTCCAGAAGCTGATGTGTGCGAGATTTCCACTCGTCTTCCGGTTCAACAGAATGACAGAAAAGAGCTGCGTCGACCAGAAAGTCCAGCAGATCATGCTCAATGCCACTGGCTGTAATTGTCTTATAAGTAGATGCAGGGATATTGAATGCGAATTTGTATGCGTCATGGAGCTCCGACTGCGGGCTTCGAATGAGCTGAGATAACGTGTAAAGACTGAGCTCATTCGGAGGCACAAATTGAGAAACATGCGGTTTGACGGGTGTCTTAGTTGTTGTGTCAAACTGGCTAGGCAGACTGTCGACTATGGCAACAGGAAGCGTCTGAATAACGTCGGGAACACCCGCGCACTTTCTGAGCTCCTCCTGAAGCTGCGTATTCGTCTTATCGACTGAAAGTCCGTTTTGGAAGCTTTGTTTAGCCGAAACAGCGTCTCCAAGGCTATTTTGGCAGATCCCCAGTCTCCACCAGAGTTTGACGAGAGTTTTCTCATCAGGGGTTTTGTGAACATTCAGACCGGTTTGACAGCTTTCAATTCCTTTAGAATATTGACTTAGTTTGATGTAACAAGCAGCCAGATTTGAGTAATATACAGGAACCTTTGGATCAAGCTCTATGGCTTTTAGGTACAATTTCACAGCCTCGGGCCAATTTTGAGCGGAAAAAGCAGCATTGCCTAGTAGTTAGAAGGGAGATTATTTATAAATGCGAATTTAGTAATATTTCGTTGTTTACTTGCCTTTTTTCTTGACTTCTTCAGCTGATTCCATGGTGGTTGAGAGGAAGATCTAAAGGCCCGAAAAGGAAGGGATACTGGAGGGTAACGGGTGAAAACTAGGATATTTAGGGAAATTTTTTTAATTTTTTTGCAATATAATTGATATAATAGATTAATATATTTATAAATATATTAATTAATGTTTAAAATGCCAAATTGCGTTGATATACTTTTCTCTCTCTACTTAGCTTTGATCTGCTTTGATCTGTCTAGTAGAAAAGCTATACGGAAAAACTCATGAAAACTAATTGTATTATAGCGTGCAGATAGAAAAACTAAACCAAATTATTATAACGTGCTAGTTTGATTTTAAAAACGTCCTATTATGAATTTTTGTAGAAAAGCTAAATAATAATAAAAATAATCTTTGAAAAACATTGCCATTGCATAGTGCACATTTATGACTTGCACCGTATTATATGGCCATAAACAGCTAGAGATGACATGTTCTTCATGGTAGTTTAGATCTTCAGTACTGGCAACATCAGCAATTTGATCTACAGTACCACTAACTCCAGACTTGTAACTCCACTTGCAACTCCAGCACTTGCAACTCCTGCTCCTCCTAACTGTATCCAAAATCCCCCATACTTCGGAACCCCAGAATATCATCCTGCCCAGCCTCGGCTGCAGGCCCAGTCCATGACGATATATCCTGGATCATATTAAATATCGAGTCATCATAACCGTAGAAATCAACCCAATCATTATTAACATTACCCATCGGTCCAGTTGTATTGGTTGACACTCCCTCCTGTACAGCAGGCTCAGACGATAAGAACGGCTCCTTCGATATACCCTCAACATGCTGACGCGTTGGAATACCCGAATCAACAAGACTAGCAGGATGCGACATCCTTTCATAGTAATCGTTATCTGAGACGTTTGTAGATGCCATGGCAGCTGGTGACGATGGCCTGGCTTGAGGATGAGCTACTGGAGAATGATCAGAATGCTCAGGAGTAACAAATCCCAAAGACTGCGTACTACCGTTTGATCTGATATCCAAAACATGCTTGACTGTCGAGGTGAGCAGAGACTCAAACTTTTCCCGGTAACTGATGACTAAATGCGTCCTTTCTCCTAGCTGGTACAACAGTGCTGTACATGCTCTTAGATGCTCGAAGATTTCAAGGACTTCTTCGTTTTTAGCAACCCACAAGCAATAAATTAAAGTCAATCCAGTCACAAAGCCTGTGTGTATGCCAATAGTACTGAATATCCGGGGCCTGGACCGGCTAAAGTCCCTAGCTCGAACAACGATCTTGCCTGACACTCGTACACAAGCCTTGAAAAGTTCATTCTGAGGCCCCAAACGACTCAGGAAAGGCTGAATCAATACCCTGACAGCCTTGGCATGAGCCATCTCTATAATTAATTGCTTGTTTTCACCCAGGGTGTCATGCACTGCGTCATACCAGTCATTGAGAGACTCGTAGTATCGCTGCACAAGACGGAAACGATCTTCTATGCTAGCGTCAGAAAAGTACATGTCATAGACGATTCTGCTTTCGAGTCTTTTTAGTTCCCATAAGCATAGGGTGAAAGAAAGAGGAGTTGCCAGCTGGTGCTCGTCTTCTCTCTTTATAGGATTTCCATTTCGAGCATCAATGATCTTCTGATCATCGTACAAATGCTTATCCTCTAAATCTACAGGTAAACTGACTGTGATTTCATTATCATCCAAAATAAACGGCCTTCCAGTTGATAATGCAAAGAGTCTTTCCAAATTGTACACGGACCAGAAAAGGCGCTTCTTCATCTCTTGCTCATACAGACTGAGTCTTGACATCTCCTCTTGTCGATGAAGATTGCATTCTTTACAGAGTTTTGCAGCAAGACGTAGCATGTTCAAATGACATCCGTTATCGATATCAGTATGCATTTGGAACACTACGCACAGAACCAGGGCAGTAATTTGCCAAATGGCATTCTGTTCAGTGGCTCTGCAGTTTCGAGCAAATCTCAAAGCTGTCGAGTAGATGTGAAAATGCCGATTAGTATGCTCTCCGTCGCGATGTTTGCCCTCACTGAAGCGGGTTCTGTCGATTTTATCCAAAGGCACTCTGAACCCCTTTTCGTGAGTACGATTACACCTGTTGGAGTCCTGCTCGGAGTCTTCCGGCCCAGGGGATTTTCTGGTATTTTCTCGGTGTCCATGGCGACCTTTGATGCCTCCTCTGCCGCATTTGCTAGGAAATTGCAAATAATCGCTATCAGTGTCGTCCATAAACACCGTCAGAGCACAGATGGCGTACAGCAGAAACTGGTGGTAGTTATAGGCGGGATCGTCGGGATTCTGAGGAACAGCCAGGTTGTTTTCGTAGATTTTCGTGAAGACTAGGCGGTCGATATAAGGGAACCGGCCGGGATTGTCCTTCATGAAACCCTTGATAATGCGCTCGGCAGCCGTATTGTCGACAATGACCAGGGGGCGATATTTCAGAAACGGCTCGAAATCGTAGTCTGGAAGCAAACCGACGGCACCGTTGGGCCCCGAGTTGTCGTCCTCGGAATACCTTCCATAGGCGTATTCCTCCTGTAAAATGGCCGATATCACACTCAGGCTCTGCGGAGCATCGTCCATGGAGTCCCGGACGCTTTCCAGCTTGATTTCCTCCGTGCTGAGAGGCCTGCTACTGCTGTTGGAGAGCTGCGATGGAGATGATTCTCTTAGTTGAGCCTCAAGAGCTGCAACCTTCTGCTCTAACAAGGCAGTATAAGGATCGGTCTCAGGGACCTGAAGAAAGTACTTCTCGGGCTGAACGCAGGGAGAATTCGCCTTCAGGCAGTTTGTACAGGTAGGTAGACGGTGATCGCATCGCTGTTTCCTGAGCTTACAGCGCTCACACGAGGTGGCTCGAGACTTGGTCTGAGATTCCTTCTTGATGACGGAAAACCGGCTTTCCTTCATTCTTGCAGCGGTTCTGGCAGCAAGTCAAAAACTAACCTTGTTATCTTTCAAGAAAATTTATGAACTGAATGGGATTGTCGTAGATTGCCCCAGTTAGGTAAGCGGTGGTTTTGGCTGGAGGTAACATTTCGAAATACCCGAGCTCGCCACTGAGAAAAGGGTCATGGAGGAGGGATTAATAGGGGAGATGGATGATTTTTTAAAGGAATGGTGGAATGACGGGAATTGACGGGAAAGACATTGTTATTGGAACAAGCATAAAATTGCCAAGACTTTTGTACATGGGTTGCGGTCAACTTTAATTGAATTGTTAGTTTTGATGTTTTGTATGGTATTTTTTTTTCAGGGTATCTAGGGTTAGGGGGAAAAACCGATCTGATACCAAATAGCAGGGGATGAGTTGGATTGGAAGGGGGGATTGTGGTGAGATGATGGTGTTTATTGTAGTTATTTAGTTATTAAGGTTGTTGTTATATATGATTTATTATATTAATATTCATTTGTTTTGTTAGTTTACTTCTGTACTTATTCTTAAACTACTATCATTAAAATGGATAAGCTATGAACTATGTTAAGTACTTGCCGTACTTAAGTAGTAGATGCAGCTAAACTATTTCCATACACTAAAACCATCTGATAAATTATATCGAGGTACGCCATTGGAATTGCACAATATAACGGTTTACTACAATAAATAAAATTTTTTAACAATAGCGTTATTTTATTCTCCTTTCAAGCCTCTTAAATCTCTCATGCCAGCCACGCTTTCGCTTGAATGTCGCTCAAACTAGAAATTTAACAATGTAACAATGAGGGAAAAGAAAGTAGGGAGAAGGATATAACTGGTTAATAGATAATTTATGAATAATAATAAATAGACAAATACATTTTATTTATACTAGGTTATATTACTATATTTCCTTATTCCTAAAATTCATTGCCTTTCATCTTATCCTCTCATTGTTACTTGTTACCATGCTTGCAGATCTTCGGGTATATGGCTTCCTGATACACCGATCGAAATAATCAGTCACAAATTACAAACATGCACAGGGTATGTAACAATTTTCCGGGTATATAGTAAAGATCCGATAAAATATCGTAGGAGTAAAAATAAAAGCTGAAATGGCTAGTAAATGCTTGGTTTTTCCGAGGTTGCCCATATCTATATATGAACCGTGCTATCATCCGTCTTATTCAGTCATAATGACTCAGTAGGATGCAATAAAAAGTAGTTACAACTACTATAAATAAAAAGTATTTATATACAAGTCTGTTATTTTAACAAAAATAGACACATTAACTCTCTTTCTCCCTATTTACTCTTTTCGTTCACTCCACCGCACACTCGCTTCTGCACGTTCTCCCCTGCTTCTATGCATCTCATTGATCTGATAAAATCACCACAGTACAACAGCCTCATCTCTTAGTTACTTCGCTTGCAAAAATCCTCTCATCATGTCTGATTATATTCTACTAAGAAAAGACCTTTCTGAGCCAATTGAAGCTCCAATATTTCCCCAAGACCTCAAACTAACTACCTTTGATCCTCAAGCTCATCTACATGCAGCTCATCAACTACTAGCAGATTCATACAAACAAGGAGGAGGAAGTGTTCCTTCGTTTGAAACTTGGTCTTCTAATTTACAATCCGATGAAGAATACGATCCTAAACTGATATTTTTATTATTTACATCTGATAATCAACTCATTGGTTTGGCATTGTGTTGGACGAGCTCATACTTGAAGGATTTAGCTGTACATCGACATTGGAGAAAAAAAGGCTTAGGAAAAGCGTTATTATTGCATGTTTTTACGATATTCAAACAAAGGAATGAGAAATATGTCGATTTAAAAGTCGAATTGAATAATCCTTCTGGTGCTGAGAAGTTGTATAGAAGTCTGGGAATGAAAGAGGTGGTAGAAGGTGCTTCAGCATGAGATCATCGATATGCCAGAACAGCGAAAAAGCACCTAAAACAACATTTGCATGAAAATAAAAGAAACGTTTTAAATACACATATCAATATAATTTCTCAAATCATCTCTTCTTCATACCATCATTCACTCTCTAAATAACAATACACCTAAATCAGCCTATATTTCACTTCGCACTTCTACTTCGTACACCCACCTTCTCCATGGCCCAACCAGAATCCGAACTCGACCTCGAGATCATAGCCATAAACAGCATTTACGATGATTGCATGCAAAAGCAAACATCGTCCATATATCTTGTAAATATTCCCCAGTCAAATATCTCCATTCGTATGTCTTTTCCTAGCACTTATCCTGAGTCCAAACCTTCAATACTCAACCTAGAAGGACCTCACAACACCGAATTGCAGAGAAAACTAGAAAACACCTTAGATGAAGTCTTTTCTCCAGGAATGGTGTGTATTTTCGAGTTTATTGAAGCAGCTAGTGTTCAAATCGAGAGTGAAGTAGACGAACAGGTTGTTGAGAAACACCAGGAAACAACATATATAGATGAAAACCCGAGTGATCCACTGAAAGATTGGTTTACTTCGGAGCCAATTATAGATAGAAAAAGCGTATTTATTGCCAGATCAAAGGGTGTAAGTTCAGTAGACGAGGCTCAAGCTCAGATCGACGAGCTCAAAACCGATCGCAAAATCGCAAAAGCTACACATAATATGACATGTTGGAGAATCAAACGAGATGATGGAGTTACATTTCAAGACTACGACGACGACGGAGAAACTGCTGCTGGTGCACGGTTATTACATTTACTTACTCTGACAGATTCATGGAACGTCGTCATTGTCGTCTCAAGATGGTACGGAGGAACGCTTCTTGGGCCCGATAGGTAAGTAAGCAGAAAAAATAAGCTGTATTCATTATTAATATTGGCAGATTTCGTCATATAAATAATTGTGCAAGACAGGCCTTGGAGATCGGCGACTTCATCTCGCGGAAAAAGTAATGCAAATCATTTCGATACGTTTAATATGATATCGTCCTCAGAATCTTCGGAATTGTCATCAGAGTCGTTTTCAGACTCGTGCGGTGTTTCATGCTCGGTTTTCTGAAGTTAGCAAACTACAAAGGCTCAACTACGGCTTTACTTACCTTTTTTAAACCAAAACCTCCGAATGATTTACGACCATTATATTCTGAAGAATTGTCTATATTTTGGATATCGGAATGTCCGTACGTTGGGCGAATTTCAATGACATTGGGGTTCTTAGCTGGAAGGTCTGAGGATAATTTCCACTTGGACGCAACTTCCAGGGCTTTTTGAGTCTCATCTTCTTCGGCTTGAGCCATATTAGCCATGGAATCTTTCATGAACTGTTCGTTAGTACCAGGGTTTTTTTAATACTTATGGTATGACGTACTTGCATATTGAGCAGATTATCAGGCAATTTGCTCACGGGAGGGGCCTTTTTTGCGACTTTGAGCGATCCCTTAGCGAGCTTTATTCCCCTCTCGGATTTCTTCTTAACTCGGCCTGGTTCAGGCCGGTTTTTCTTCTGGACGGCCATTGTTGAAGATGGGAAGTTTAGATGGAAGCGAGATGAGAATGAATTTCATGTTGGTTAGGTAAGCGGAGGAGGAGGAGAAGAAACACCAGGAACAGCGGGATAGTATGAGGAGAAGATGGGGTGGAAGAAAGGGTGATTGATGAGTTTGACGCTGGTTTGTGTTTTATGTGATTTTCTTGAGAATTTGGCGATTTCGCGGGGTTTCAGACGTACAAACGGGGAATTCGCATACAAAAGCGGTGAAACATCAACGGTCATTTATCTGCATATTTACAAGGAAAAGTTGCAAATTTTTTGGAATTTTCATATCTAACACGCTCATACAATCGAATAATAACAAAAAATGCAATAAAATAACCCAAAAGTCGGAAACACCACCTCCTCCATCTGCCGATGTTCCTTGTGAAATCAACGAAATTTCACCTCTTCGCTTCGAAAAAAATATTTCTCCAAACCAAAAAATTTAAACACTTCCACCAACCAACAACACAGTCACGATGAGCTTAGATTTCAAGGTAAGTAGCCTACGCTTTTATTCTGTACTTCCAAACTAATTGCAGCTGTCGAATTTATTCGGAACGGTATATTCGCAGGGAAATCTGCTGTTTACTCCCGGTGGAACCAGTTTATTGTCTCCAGTAGGAAATCGAGTGAGCTGTTTTGATCTGAAAAAGTGAGTATAAAAAGAGCTCGAGACGAAGAATCTGCAAAAATTTCAATCTCTTCATTTGGTCTATTTTTCGTCGATTTACCGTCCCTTTCTCGTTCTGATCTGCTAACATCCAGCAATAAATCCTTCACGTTCGCCTATGAGCACCGCAAAAACGTGGCTAGAATCGCATTAAATCCCCAGGAAACCCTGCTGTTATCTGTAGACGAAGACGGCCGAGCCATTCTGGTCAATTTCGTCAAACGAACCGTTCTCTACTACTTCAACTTCAAAAGCAAAGTCTCAGATATCCAGTTTTCTTCAGATGGAACGCATTTCGCGGTAGCCACTGGAAGACATGTCCAAGTATGGAAAACCCCTGAACAGGGCGGAGAGCGCCAGTTTGCCCCGTTTGTTCGACATCGCATCTATACGGGCCATTATTCAGACATAACTAGCATTACCTGGTCTCCCGATTCGCGGTTTTTTCTCACAAGTTCCAAGGATCTGACGGCGAGAATCTACTCCCTGGACTCTGAAGATAGTGCTGCTGCTACTGTTCTTGGAGGCCATAGAGACAATGTTGTAGCAGCCTTCTTCAGCCAGGATCAAGAGACCATCTACACTGTCAGTAAAGACGGAGCACTTTTCACGAGGAAATACGTCAGCAAAGACGAAGAAGACGACGAGAACATGAGCTGGAGGATCGTTGACAAGCATTATTTCCTTCAGCCCAATGCTAAGCTCTCCTGTGCAGCATTCCATCCCTCTTCCGGTCTACTAGTGGCTGGATTTTCCTCTGGAATATTCACTATCCACGAACTGCCTGATTTTACGCATCTTCAGACTCTGAGCATTTCGCAGAACGAAGTTGATTTCGTCACAATAGACAAGTCTGGCGAATGGCTCGCTTTCGGTGCATCCAAACTCGGCCAACTTCTGGTCTGGGAATGGCAATCTGAGTCGTATATTCTTAAACAGCAGGGTCATTACGATGCCATTAACGCATTGGCGTACTCTCCAGACGGCAGCAAAGTCGTGACTGCTGCAGACGACGGCAAAATCAAAGTATGGGACTCGGTGAGTGGGTTCTGTATAGTTACCTTTTCTGAGCATACTTCAGGCGTAACAGCATTGACGTTTTCAAAGAAAGGAAATGTTCTTTTCAGTGCTTCTTTGGACGGGTCTGTGAGAGCATGGGATCTCGTGAGATATCGAAACTTCCGTACTTTCACTGCACCTCAAAGAGTCCAGTTTACTTCGTTGGCCGTGGACCCAAGCGGTGAGGTCGTCTGTGCTGGTTCTCTGGATGATCCCGATGTTCATCTATGGTCAGTTCAGTCGGCACAGCTGCTAGATCGTCTGGCTGGCCACGAAGCTGCAGTTTCTACCTTGGCTTTTGCCGTGGATGGAAACACACTTATTAGTGGATCCTGGGATAAAACCATTCGAATATGGAATATATTTGGCCGTCATACCATGGCTGAGCCATTGCTGTTACAGTCAGAAGTCACCGATTTGGCTATTCGACCTGATTCGAAACAGGTAGCCGTGACTACCATGGATGGCCAGATATCTCTATGGGACATTGAAAGCGGAAGACAAACAGGGACAATTGATGGTCGTGAAGACGTTGCAGGAGGACGTTATCAATCTGACAGATTCACCTCTGCTAATGCTAAACGGTCGAAGTTCTTCACGTCTATTTGTTACAGTGCAGACGGCCGTTCTGTTCTTGCTGGAGGCCACAGCCGATACATTTGCATGTATGACGTTCAAAATGCCATTCTGCTGAGGAGATTCGTTGTTTCCAAAAATATGGGTCTTGACGGTACTTTGGATCAGTTGAATAGCAAAGATATGACGGAGGCAGGACCGTTGAGTTTGATCGACACCACTGGAGAAGCTTCAGATTTGGAAGATCGAATCGACAACAGTCTTCCAGGTGCGCAACGAGGTGACAAATCTGTAAGAAAGGTGAGACCCGCTATCCAGGTGTCCAGTGTGGAATTCTCACCGACTGGAAGGAGTTTCGCTGCTGCATCCACTGAAGGTCTCTTGATATATAGCGTGGATGAGTTCATGCTGTTTGATCCCTTTGACTTGGATATCGATGTGACTGTGGAGAATATCGAGGAAAAGCTCAAAGCAGCAGATTACCTTGTGGCTCTTGTCATGGCTTTCCGATTAGGAGAACAAACGATCATCCAGAAGGTGTTTGAGTCGATTCCCGTCGTGGACATTGAACTTATTTCCCGAGAACTTCCAGTAGTATACCTGGAGCGAATTCTCAGATACATAGCCAACGTGTGTGCAGATTCACCTCACGTGGAGTTCAATCTGTTGTGGATTCAGGCTCTTATAAGCCACCATGGACGAGAAGTGTCTGAACACCGCCATCGATATTCCAGTGTTCTTCGAGCAATTCACAGGTTCGTCACTGACATAAGCAAGACAGTGAACCAGCTAAGCTACTCGAATATTTATTACGCCCAATTCCTGGTTGGGTTGAAATCTACAATGGTTAATGGTAAGGAGGAGGATGGAACGTTGGAGGATTTCCACAGTTTCGAGAGTGAAGACGAGGAAATGGATGAGGAGGATGATGAAGATGATGAGAACGGCTGGGTCGGGCCGTCATCAGATCAAAGTGATAGTGATGATTAGAATGACATGGTATAATAAATATGTACAAATTACTATTCAGGTTCCTTCTGGCCTTCTTTCTCGCTCTCTGCTTCGGCCTCCCGCTCCTCTGCAAGCTTCCTGTACTTCCTCCGGCTCTTCTTCTTCTTATTCGCAGCTTTCTTCTGCTCAAACTCCCTCACTATGGCTGCTCGACTCTGCCCCGGATCAGCTGTGGTTTCCTCGACTTTCAACGCGAGAATCTCCCTAGCACGCTTCCTGTTGTCTTCACGTGACCGAGAGAACTGCGACGATACCACTATACCGGTAGGAATATGCTTCAATTGAACTTTACTATTGGTTTTGTTGATCTTCTGTCCTCCTTTACCTCCACCTTTGATGAAGACTTCTTCGATTTCTTCCTCGACGATCTTTGGGCGAGGCGGAAGTTGATGGGATTTGATTGAAATAGGTTTAAAAGTATGAAAAGAGTGTCTAGGAGTAAATCTACAGAAAATATTGCGCAATATGGTGGAATTCGCTACAAACCATGGCATTAGAGGAAGTTTCTAGGTTGGCTGTCCCAATTAGGCAATAGGCAGAGGTTACCCTGACTGGTGTTTTAGTTTCAAAAGAATAAAAATACTGTATAATTTTTAAAATTTATATTCTTACATTATACTTTTGTTGTTTTTAATTCTTACTCACTTTTGTCACTCTAAAGCACCGCTGTTGGTCTCTAGATCTCTTTCTCAAACTACCCGATCTCCAGCTTTTCCTTCAGCCAAAATGGCCTCCCTCTCGGTCAAAACGACCGTCAAAGCAGCTGTAGAATCCTTCAAATCTTTAGATAGTTTAGCACCAGATTTCATTCCAGAAGACCTTAAAAGCGTTTTATTTTTAACTGGTTCCAATCCTGCAGTTCGTCAATCTGCCGGTAGAGACCCAGCCATATGGAATGGTTTGGCTCAGTGCGCCAAAATATTTGTAGAGCAAAGTGAAAAGGGCCACGGTACTCGATATATCAATGGTTTAACGTTACTTGCAAGAAATTTATGTACTTCGCAACAGAGTCGCTTAGCGGCCTTGAGATCTAGTTTCCCTGATGAAGTCATTGAATCGCTTGCAGTGCAGGTATCTTGTGAAAGTTTCAGTGAATATGACGACAAATTGACAATTAGTATTTTACAATTTTTGGCGAATTTTTTAAGTGCCGACGAGTGGCGGAATTCGGACATTAATCTAGTAATGAAGCGCCTGACGGCATTGTTTCGGCTCGATAAAGATGAGCAAGAAGGGCTAGAAGTCGAAATTTGTCTCGATGCATCTCTAGAATTCGCTGCTATTTGCCGTGCTATAGTTAAGAGCCGGTCTAAGGAACTTTATGAATTTATTCAGTCCAACAAGACCTTTATAGCAGTCTTTTCACGGTTCATGAGGAATTTTGACATGACAATAGAGAGAAACGGGGACAAATCGCCGTCTATATTTCGACACATGTCGGAGTTTTTTACAGATGTGTTTTTGTATCAGGGATTGTCGGAGTTCATGTCGAATTTGGAACGTTTGGACGACAGGACACCGGCTTTGAAGCTCATCGACATGATATTTCCAAATATTGATTATTATATTTCAGATCCTGAGAGGAGTCTCTCTGGTGATCTTGGCAAAATGCTCATGAATGAAATGGATAGGGCCATTGATATTGCCAAGGTGAATTTTGGCGCAGCCAATGCAGGAGAAAACGAATGGCACTATGTTTTAACTGTGGTCAATACAGTTGAAGCAGCAGCTGCAACAGGAGCTGATGAGATACAAGAATCATTGATATACCACGAATGCATACAAAAGGTCATTACGCTGCTGAAGCTAGCTGAGAGCCGTTTGCCAAAACGGTCCAAACTCAAGGATCTTTCCAAAGACCACAACTCGGAACATAAACCGGAGGAATTCCCTCTGATAAAGGTTCCTCTGATACAAACCATCAGCTATTTGGCAAAAGGTAGATATGAGGCCCAGGAGGAGGTCCGCCTAGCGCATGGACTGGAAGTTATCTTGTCAAACTGTATGATTGATGCTAACAATCCATATATACGGGAAACAGCAATATTATGCATCAGCACTCTGCTGGAGGGCAATTACGCCTGCCAGGAGCTTGTATCGCAACTCGAGGCCAAAGAGCCCGTTACTGAGGAAGCGTTGACCGAGGCAGGCTTCGAGACGGTCATAAAGGACGGCAAAGTCCATATCAAGAGTTCACGTTAGATCAGGGCAGGCTCTGAGACGGTTAGGACGGCAATAGTTCACGGTAGATCAAGGAAGAGATGCACCTGGCATGACCTCTATAGGAGCGCTTTCGGCCTCTATGCTGAGCTTCTGCCTTTTGAGATGTCGAGATTGTGCGTAAATGTACGTCAACAGCGAGGTTGCAATCGTCACTGTGAACAGAACCAGGCCTATGTTGACGGGAGTAGGGTCATAATTGAAGTATCCATGGGTTATTTTGTCCAAGGGAGTCTGCACAAGGTTCATTAAGCCTGCAAATGCAATGATGAACCCATAGATGGTTCCAAAGGTATCGAAACCGAACACCTTTGCACAATAGTCAGACACACAGGTATAGTAAAAGGGCCGATACACAGTGATAAGACAGACGTTGAGAACTCCAGTAATGTAGTAGGGAAAGAGCCCAAGAACACCGATAGTTGTGGACACAAGCGACAAGACGGTGAGAACTGTAAGAGTAGAGAAGTTGTCGAGAAGCAGGCCGATGAACGGAATGGCCACAATACCACCCAGAGGCAGAGCCATGTCGAAAAGTCTATTCAGCTGTTCGGACAGTTCGTACGAGCCGAACAGGTAGGCGTACTGAGAGTAAATGGTGGCCACGAAGTAGTTGATACGCACCATTTGAATGGTGGTGTAGGCTACCATGAGGTAAAACCAGGGCGATTTTGTCTGCTTGGCGACGGTTTGGCCGTGCAAAACACCCCACACGCCAGAAATAGCAGTGACGTCCTTGAAGGCGGCTTTTTTCAGCGATTGCAAGTCGGCATTGTCAGGCTCGTCTTCCTCAACGACGGCCTCGGTGTAGTTCGAGCTGTTAGCATGGGAAAGCAGGCGATCAGTTTCGCTCGAGTGAGCATTTTCGCTGGAATGAGACAAGCGAGCAGGATTGTTGAGCTTAATAGACAATCGTCTCGACCCAGCGGCCGCAATGTTCTCTTCCACGGTCTCTATGAGCTCATTGACGGTCTTGTACGACTCGTCCTGCATAAACAGCAATTGCACGACGACCAGGAACACCGGAGTGATCAGATAAAGCGTGAAGAACTTGGAGAGGGTGAATGCGCGGTCGGAGGCAAAGTAGCCGATGCGGTAAAACAGAAAAATCGCCGACGACGAGTCAAAAGCGCCGGTGATCAGAGCCAGAATGGTCCCTGAGAATGCCGGGAACGCATTCGACAGCTGGAAGGCGGAAATCGACGTGAACGGGCCGCCAATGGCCAGCAGCTGGTAGCCGACGAGGAAGCCGTCGAAAAGCGTGTTTTCGAGCGCTGAACGCAGCGTCAAAGCGCCGGCAGCCAGAAACAGGGCCCCGATATACGCACAAACCCTCGGGCCGTACTTGTCGAGAATAAGCCCCACAAAAATAGAACCAACATTGGTTAATACAGCTCCTAGGGTGAACATGAAGTTGAGTTTGAGTTCCTGCTTCGAGCAAATGGGCAGTTTTTCGTCTATCTCCTCAGGCGTACAGTAATCGACATAGACGTTTTCAGATACTAATACCGGCTTTAAAGCAGCGAAGCCAAATATGGTTCCTGCACCTAGAAAGCACCATATGATAGCACTGGCCACTTGGACAGCGCGCAGCTTGGCGGGAACGTCGGTATGGTGGACCATGATGCTAAGGCGGATTGCAAGGCGGATCGCAGATTTTGTTATCGGGGACTTTTCATTTGATGATCAGCCGTGCGGGAGAGGGAGAAGCGAGCGAGGAGGAATAGAGTTAGGGGAGGGAGAGAGGCAAAAGTTGGGAAAATAATTTTGGAAAAATAAGGGATTTAGGTTAGGCAGGGTAATGGTGAATTAAAAGAGTTTTTGTTTTGAGTTCTGGATTGTTGTGTTTTATCGTTGTAGGTGTTCTGTGGGGTGGTTCAGTGAGTACTATGATAGTATGAGTGACATAGGGCATAGCGGAAATTCTCAGAAAACATTAAAAACAAAATATTAAATTATCGATATTAAAATATGGCATATTATTATATGGCCCTAAGCTAACGCATATTACCATATCAAAATTACGATATCGAAATTAAAACCTGAAATATGGCATATTAAGATCGTCTCCAGCTAACTCGATACCACCTCTCTCTCTATCATAGGACTCTCCCGTTCCGCATATCTTAATGCATCGCTCGGAACACGTTCGTCCTCTGGTGTCGGAACCGAATCGTCTCCCGTCGCTCCAGAATCGCCAGCGCGCGATCCAACGCGTGTTTCGAGTATCCCTTAGCAGTCACGAACTCTCTAAGTAACGTCTGATACGACGTTGACCATCCGACTGGCAGCCGACGTTTGAGCTCCAGCTCGATCTTATGCACCTCTTCGACCAGTTCCTGACGAATGTCACCATCCTGCGAGACCGCGTCCATTGTCGATGCTGAAAACAGCCGAATCGCCTCGTCTACATGCTGCTCGGTTGCAATTGGAGACAGCTCGATCTTGGCTATGGACTCGGAGATTCGAGATATGGCCTCCAGCTGACGCACCGTGATAGGAATGCTCGATCGCTCGTTACTGTGAAGTTCTCTAGAATGCACCTGGCGTCGAATGTCCACAAAGTGACTGGCCAGTTTCTCAGCTGCTTCCGGGGTCAATCGAGGTGCACATTTGGTTCGACAGTACGAAATATACCGTTTCATCTTCTCGATGGGGATTTCTCCTTCGACATCATGATTAGCCGATACTCCTGAAATGTGCGTATCCATGACATGGCGTGCAATTGACATGTCTCGGTCCTCGTTGTGGTCGTCCTTGATGATGAAGATCATGTCGAATCGAGACAAAATGGTCGTCTGGAAATCGATATTTTCTCCCGGCGACTTCATGTCGTCGTAACGACCAAATATAGGATTGGCTGCTGCTAGAACACTGGTTCGTGAATTGAGAATGGTGGTGATTCCGGCCTTGGCTATGGAGATGGTCTGCTGCTCCATGGCTTCGTGAATGGCCACGCGATCCTCGTCTCGCATTTTGTCAAACTCGTCAATGCAAACGACACCTCCATCGGCAAGCACCATCGCACCTCCTTCCAGGTAAAACTCTCGCGATCCCTGTTCTCGCTGGACCGAGGCTGTCAGACCGGCTGCTGAGGAGCCTTTACCAGACGTGTAGATGGCAATTGGCGATACTTTCTCGACAAATTTGAGCAGCTGAGACTTGGCTGTTCCAGGATCACCGAGAAGTAACACATTGACATCTCCTCTCAATCGCATGCCATCAGGAAGGATCTTCTTGGAGCCACCCATGAGCAGGCACGTGATGGCCTTCTTGATGTCGGTATTTCCGTAAATACTCGGCGCAATGCTATTGGAGAATACCTCGAATAGATTCGGGGTTCGTGAAAGTTCCAGAAACTCCTCCTCTTCTTCCTCGCTGAAAAGCGTCTGGTTCCTGGAGTTGTGCTGTAAGTCGGTCTCGATTCCTACCACTCGAATGTACGGGTTTCGGATAGCCACGGCGCCTGCACCTTTGACTTTGTTCTGATAAATAGAATAGATGCCTGTGATGGTGCATCGAGTGCCGGGAATCACCTTGTTCGTGAGATATCGGTCGGCAGACAGCAGAATATGACGAGGCATATCACCGACAGGAATCATATCGGGAGCCTCCTGCAATTTCAGCACCTGCTGATCAATGAACTGCGATTTATCGTGTAATATCACGTACGGATCCATTGGGCAGTCCTTTCGGTCACCACCGGGAGGAGAATCGCCAAGGCATTTCCGGGGAAGCTGCATGCCTGCAAAGCCACTGGACACCTCAATTCGATGCAAATGACGACATGATCGGCACATGAGCTGCAGGACCGTGGCTTTGGACGACAGTGTCGAAGCTCCAATCACAATGCCGGGAATTCGTACCAGTTTCGTGATGTACTTGGCAGACAAGTCTCGGATGGAGATCGTACTGGCACTGCTTTTGAGGATGATTTGGCAGCGAGGAATGGCGCTTTCAGGAGCTTCTTCCGAGTTATCTCGCTGTATAAAGGCCACCCGATTGGCCACATCTCTCGCAGCGCTCTCAAACAACGGCAACACGTCGCCAGGCTCTTCAGCGAGCTTATGGCCCAGATCCTCGTCAAAGGCATGAACATGAGCAACGTCGACGGAAAGAGAGTAGTTTTTGACAATGACGTTCTCACGGAGCTGTTCTCGATAAATGAAGCTGTTATCGATCCAGAACTGGAGAATGAAATCACGGAGTTTGTTCTGGATTTCACTGAGGGATCGCTCCTCGGACTGCTGGCCAGGGAGGACGTGCGTGGAGTATACTCGTTCTTGATCGTAGGACATGTTCGGTGAAAAGTAGAGTTGAGTTTAAGCGAACGATACAAAGTGATTTCAATTTTCACTAATTCCCTGAATTGTTACCTGAATCGTTGTATCGCTGAATCGTTACTGAACTCACAATGCAAAACTCAACTCGCGTCGCGTTCTAATTACACTTCCCAATCGGGCGAAATCCCCACCCCCGGGTAACTCCCACTCTGAAATTTCCAGAACATTTTGGAAACATTATATAAAGCCATATAAAACCCCAATTCCCCCCCACCAATTCTACCAACCTGCCATGTCCGACGCTGACCAACTGAAAGCCCAGGGAAACGCGGCGTTTTCTGCCAAGGAATTCTCCAAGGCCATTGATCTGTTCACACAGGCCATTGCTGCCTCGCCGACTCCTAATCATGTTCTGTATTCGAACCGATCTGCTTGTTATGCCAGTGAGAAAAACTTCGATCTGGCGCTCAAAGACGCCGATGAATGCATAAAAATCAACCCCGACTGGGCCAAGGGATACACGAGAAAGGCCGCTGCTTTGCATGGTGCTGGTGATCTCGTTGGAGCCGTCGATGCCTATGAAGCTGCTCTCAAGAAGGACCCTAACAACTCTCAGGCACAATCGGGCCTCAAGTCCGTCCAGGATGCCATTGCTCAGGAAGCCCAGCAGGACGGCGGTGATTTGGGACTGGGCGCCATTTTCAACGATCCCGCGGCCTGGCAGAGACTCCAGACCGACCCAAAGACCCGGGAATTTGCCAATGATCCGCAGTTTGTCCAGACGTTACGGTCGTTGTCTGGGCGAAACCCCATGGAGGCCATTCAGGCCATGCAGACGGACCAGCGAGTTATGCAGGCATTGACGGTTATGATGGGAATGCAGTCCCCTCCTGGGGCCGATGACGTTCCTTCGTCAAACCCGGAGCCTACGCCCAAAAAGGAGCCGGAACCACCCAAGAAGGAAGCCAAAGTCGAAGAAGACCTTCCTGAGGGTAAGAAGGAGGCCGATGCCGAAAAGGTGCTGGGAAATACTGCCTATAAGAAGCGACAGTTCGATGAAGCCATTGCTCATTACAGCAAGGCGTACGAAATACACAAAGACATCACATATTTGAACAACCGATCGGCTGCCGAGTACGAGAAGGGCGACTATGACGAAGCCATCAAGACCGGTTT
The DNA here is from genome assembly GCA_030568895.1 of Casaregolazyma suthepensis. Taxonomy (NCBI): domain Eukaryota; kingdom Fungi; phylum Ascomycota; class Dipodascomycetes; order Dipodascales; family Trichomonascaceae; genus Casaregolazyma; species Casaregolazyma suthepensis. Next base: position 360,150 of record JAJMJB010000005.1, read on the forward strand.
GCAGGCTGTTGAGGAGGGCCGAGAAGTCCGTGCAGATTATACTCTCATAGCCAAGGCATTTGGACGAATAGGTACATGTTACTTGAAGAAAGAGGAGCTCAGCAAGGCCATTGAGTACTTCAACCGTTCATTGACGGAGCATCGAACACCAGATGTGCTCAATAAGCTGCGAAATACGGAGAAGGAGCTCAAGAAGCGGGAATCTGAGAGCTACATTGATCCAGAGAAGGCCGAGGAGGCTCGAGATGCCGGAAACAAGAAGTTCAAGGAAAACGACTGGCCTGGAGCAGTCAAGGATTACACGGAGGCAGTCAAGCGTGCACCCAAGGATCCTCGAGGGTATGCGAACCGAGCAGCAGCTCTGCTCAAGCTTATGAGTTATCCCGACTGTATCAGGGACTGTGAGAAGGCCATTTCTTTGGACCCCACGTTCTTCAAGGCTTACACTCGAAAGGCTACGGCTCTTCTGGTCATGCGAGAGTACCGAAAGTGTATGGATACATTGGAGGCAGCTCGAGCCTTGGATACGGAATTTAAGCATACTCGAGAGATTGACGAGCTCTACAACAAGGCTGTCACAGCGCGATTTGCAGCTCAACCGGGCGAGACCGCAGACCAGACAGCCGAGAGACTGGCGCAGGATCCTGAGATTGACGAGATCCGTCGTGATCCCGTCATGAACACGATTCTGCAGCAGGCTCAGAACGATCCAGCAGCTCTGCAGGACCACATGAAGAACCCGGAGGTGAGACGAAAGGTGGGGCTTCTGGCGGCCGCAGGTATAATTCGAACGAGATAAGAGAACGAGAGAAGAGCAATAGTAGTTGCATAGTAAAATAATAAGTGATGTAAATAAGAATTGTTTCGTGGTTTGTGGGCCTTATTATCTTAAATGTCAATTAAGGTACATCTTAAGCATATTTACCTAAAACACATTTTAGAACTTTTTTTGAGAGATTTTTCCTAAAACTCATTAAATTCCTCCTAAGCACTTCCTAAATATATTTTAAGCTTTTAAACAGTTTTTAAGATTTTAAGCTCTTAAAGCACTACTTTGGCTGTTCCTAAGCTCTTACTTCCTAAACTAACTCCTAAACTACTCTTCCCAACCGCACTTCAACATGGCAGGCGATGAAATCAGCCTCGACGAAACGAACCGAATTCGTAAAAGCCTGGGTTTGGCGCCTATAGTGGAGAAGGAGAGGCCGTCGAGCAGTGCAAACGCCGAGGATATTAGTTTGGAGGAAACTAACCGTATTCGTGCTAGCTTAGGGCTCAAGCTGATCCCCGTAGAAGACGCAGGAGAGCCGAATGATGAGAGTGAAAATTGGAAAAAGCATGTCGAGGAGGAGAAACGTCTAGTTGAGCAGAAGAGAATTCTCAAGAAGATCCAGGAGGTGAAGGATCAAGCTGCTCGTCATAGACAGCTGGAAGGGAAAAGCATACTGGAAACCGATAATGATGAAGCGGGTAATGCGAAAAACTGGCTTAAACAGTTCAAAAAGAAGCAGAGGGATGCGGCGGCTAAACGGTATGAGGCTGAGGAGCAGGACGAAAGCACGAAGACGTACGATGGTGAGAGCTTAGGAGGGCTCAAAGTCGGACATAAGCTCAGTGAAGTGGAAGGATTACTTAAAGATGACGTTCTTACGCTTAAAGACAAGTCTGTGCTTGATGATGATTCAGATGAGGAGCTGGTTTCGGCGAAATTGTCGGAGAAAAAGGCTCTGGAGGAGAAGCTCAAAGGTGCAAAGGGCCAGTCAAAGTATCATGAAGAACCGGTGGAGGAAGAAAAGGAAGAGGAGGATTATTTCGTGCTGAATGGCTCGAGTATCAAGGCGGGAGAAAAAGCGGGGGCAGCGTCGGCGGAAAAAGCAGAAAATGGGTCGGAAAATACTCCAGAGCCTGCTAGACAACAGTTCTCCTTGGATTTCGACAGCTTGGACTTGATTAATGAAGGCTCGTCTGATTATCAGGCTGCTTCGAACAAGCCAAAGCGATTTAAACCTAAAAAGTTTAAACCTACCGAAAAGAAGAGAAAAAGATTCGAGGATGATGAAGGCATCGCTGCTGGTGAAGATGACTTTGCACTGCAGGAAATGCTGACTTCGAATCGTAGAAAAACTCTGAAAAGTAGTCGGAAAGTCCAGACAGCAGAGGAGCTGGCAGAGAATATTGCTCAAGAAAAGGAGGATAGCAAGAGCGTGGAGCCGGAGGAAGCACAAGATGGAGTTGTGGTTAGCAATACGACCGACTTTCTTGGGTTTATACGGCATGTCAAGAGTGAGAATGAGTTGGAGAATGGCAAGGCCAATGGCGGCATGGTGAAGGATGGTGTGAAGGCAGATGTGAATGGAGGTGTGAAGTCGGAAGGAGAAGCTGGCAATGGTAGTTCGAAGCCAGAAGGAGAAACACCAATCAACGGCACTGTCAAGTCAGAAGAAGACAACCATTCCGGTGAAACTGCCGAAGAAAGCCAAATATCTGCCAAAACACCTGTACAAGTGTCGTTTACAGACGAAGCCGAAACCGAGTCATACAGTGTTGGCGGAGGTCTAGCAGAAACCCTCAAGCTTCTCAGAAGCAAAGGCTCAGTCAAGGAAAAGGAAGAAAGTGATAAACAACAACTAGCCAAGAATCGGGAATGGCAGAAGGAAATGGAAATGAAACGTGCGCAATTGGCCAGTGATTTCGACAAGCGTCGTAAACAGGCTCGAGAGGAGGCTGGATGGGACCGACTGAGTGCACGGGAACAGGCTCAATTGGCCGAGCTGGAAAGAGAACAGTTTGAAGATGAGCTTGCCAGGCAGTCGTGGAGTCTACTTGAAGGCTATAAACCGGTGGTGAATCTGGAATATCGGGATGAGTTGGGCAATAAGTTGACGGAGAAGGAGGCATACAAGGATCTATCGCATCAATTCCACGGCAACATGAGCGGACGACGGAAGACCGCCAAGCAGATGAAACGAAGAGAGGAGATTCTGAAGGAGGAATCGCATAGTTTGTTTGATGGAGGCGGGGAGAAGGGCGAGCGGAAGAAGCCGGGAATTCGGCTAGCATGAGGGTAAAAAGGCAGGCAGCATAGATGGAGATGTAATGAATAACGAGTAAGTAATATAGAGTGAACGAATAACGAGGTAATTGAATAGAGTAAAGGAAATAGAAAATAAGAAAAAAAAGTAAAAAAGTAAAATAAGAACAAACAAAAAAAAGAAAATAACAATAATAAAAATAATACTTTGAACACTATGCATATATCAACTAGTGATACAGTCGGAGAGTTAGTTACAAGGCTCAAGGAACTTTAACCTGTTAGCTGCGAACTATTTAGTTCAGAACGTAAACTAGAATTAATAATAATAATAATAATAATAAATAAGAAAATAACAAATAGTAAAATAATAAAATAAAATAAAAATACATAAAATAGAGAATAACTACCTAAATCACCGATAACACTCAGCCGTGCTCGCTACGCTCCCACAGCTGAGCTTTTGTTCCCAATTTTACTCCCACTTCCTCTCCACCACCCACCATGGCTACGCAACAACGAGTCCCTGAACGCGCAGTGCCCGGCATGCACTCTGGATATCCGCTGGCCGCCGGGGCCAATGGCGTCTCGGCCGCACTGCCTGGTGATGCTGCGACTTTGGTTGCTCAGCAGCAGCAATCAGGCGTGTCCAACTACCACTACAGACAGCCGACTGGACGAAACATCTCGGGCATTTTCGAGGAGATTCTGCCGGATGTCAAGCTGTACTGGGATCTACAGGACGCTGAGAGACGCCTGGACGCCGTGATTAGCAGGAAACGGCTCGATCTCCAAGACATGGCTGCACGGAGTCGCAAGAAGACCAAGGTGCTTCGAGTATTTATTTCCAACACTGCCAGCGACCAGCCGTGGCAGAATGTCTCGAACTTGGATACGTCGTCTTTTGACTTCGACACGGGCACGGATCCCATGTGGAACCTGCGCATCGAGGGCCGCCTGGTGGACGACGAGCCTGCTGATTCGCCGAAACGGCCCAAATTCAACACTTTTTTTACCAGTATCGTGGTAGAATTGGAGCCTCTGGATGAAGGAGTCGATGCAAACGAAAACAGGACCATTGAATGGCACGAGCCGGTTGGAAACCCCGGGCAAAACGTCGAGTTTGATGTGCTGGACATCAGGAGAAAGGGCGATCGCAATAGAAAGGCCAAAATCAGCCTCGCTCTCAAGGAATTCCCCGACAGGTGCAAATTGAGTCCCAAGTTATCGCAGGTTCTGGCCATTGAAGAAGGAACCAAGGCAGGTGTGATAGTGGCCCTTTGGCAGTACATCAAGTTCCATAAACTGCAAGATGAGGACGAAAAGCGACTCATTCGATGCGACGGGCCCTTGAAAGAGCTCTTTGAGCGAGATACAATCAGCTTCCCTCAGATCATGGACTTGGTGACTCCACATCTGCTTCGCCGACAGCCAATTGTCATAGATTACACGATTCGAGTCGACAAGGAAAGCACACTCGGGGAAGTGGTGTTTGATATTGATATCGAGACAGACGTGGTTCGATCGGAACAGATGAATGATATACTGGAGAACTGGAACAATAACCAGACGCAGCTGGCTGAGCTGGATAACCAGATAGCTCTGGGGGTTCAGGCACTGAACAATGCTCGATTACAGCGACAGTTTTACAAGGAACTGGCAGAAAACCCGGCAGATATGATTGAACGATGGACGGCGTCGCAGGTACGGGATCTGAAGGTGATACTATCGGATCAGGGCTTCAATGAGGAGGATGTTCGTCATAGCAGTTTCTATACGGATGACCTGCTTCGACAGAGTGTACATTTGTTTTTGAACGCGAAGCCGTAGTGTATAATAAATAATGAGAAGGAATGGAGTGTTGAATATATCGCTAAATTTATAAATTAACGTTGTTTATTGTAGGCTTGTTCTGCCTGAGTGTACTTCTAAGTATTTCTCTAAGTAGTCTCTAAGTATTTTTTTAAGTAATTCTCTAAGTAATTCTCTAAGTACTCTCTAAGTATTTCTCTAAGTGTTTCTCTAAGTCTCTTTAGGTCTTTTCTAAACACTTATTTTTAAATACTTATTTTTAAATACTTATTTCTAAATACTTATTTCTAAGTACTTATTTCTAGGTACTTTTCTCTAAGTCTCTTAGTCTCTCTATTCTCTAAGTTTTTGCACGGCTTTCTTAATTTTCTTCTCTTCCCTTCACCTCTCCTCAGCCGTACATCAGTCATGACTTCGAGCCAGAATTACTTCTCCACCAGGTCCTCCAAAACGACCCAGTCCTTTGAGCATGTAGTCTTAGAAGGCCTGGCGCCCGATGGCGGACTGTATATTCCGACGGGAATTCCTCATGTTGCGCAGGAGACGCTGGATCAGTGGAAAGAGCTGAAATTTGATGAACTTGCAGCTGAAATCATGTCGCTGTACGTTTCCAGGGACGAAATCCCCTATAAAGACCTCAAAGAGCTTACGAAGAAGGCGTATTCGACCTTCCGATCCGACCAGGTGACGCCGCTCGTGCGTTGTGGAAAGGATAACCTCTATGTTTTGGAGCTGTTTCACGGCCCAACATATGCCTTCAAAGACGTGGCTTTGCAGTTTGTTGGCAATCTCTTTGAGTACTTTTTGAGCAGGCGAAATCAGGGTAAATCCGCCTCGGATCCTTCGCGGGAGTTTATCACTGTTATTGGTGCTACTTCTGGAGACACTGGGTCTGCTGCCATCTACGGGCTACGAAACAAAAAAGACGTCTCTGTGTTCATTTTATATCCTACGGGTCGCGTTTCGCCTATCCAGGAGATGCAGATGACGACTGTGTTGGACAAAAATGTCCATACCATGTCTGTTAACGGCACCTTTGACGACTGCCAGGATCTGGTCAAGCAGGCCTTTGCCGATAAAAAGTTCAACGACGAGTTCCACGTTGGAGCTGTGAACTCTATAAACTGGGCTCGAATCCTCGCTCAAATCACTTACTACTTTTATTCCTACTTTCAGGCCCAGAAGGTCGCTGGATCAAAGCCTCTCAAGTACGTGGTTCCTACAGGCAACTTCGGCGACATTCTGGCCGGTTTCTACGCCAAGAAGATGGGTCTTCCTATTGATTTGGTCATTGCTACCAATGCCAACGATATTCTGTATCGGTTTTTCCATAATGGTGGGAATTACTCCAAAAGCGATAATGGGCCTGCCGTGGTCCATGCTACCTTGTCCCCAGCTATGGATATTCTAGTCAGTTCGAACTTTGAAAGATTCCTCTGGTATACGGTTAGAGAAACTATTGCTGATAACGATGCAGAGGCCGGTGCAAAGGTGGCAGAATGGATGAAAAAACTCAAGACAGACGGCTCGTTTTCAGTGCCCGATACAACTCTAGCTCAGGCCAACAAATACTTCAGTGCAGCCAGAACGTCGGACGAACAGACCATTGAAACTATCAAAGAAGTCTATCAGACGATATCGCCCAAGTATCTGATTGATCCTCACAGTGCAGTGGCCATTTCTGCCGGCTTGAAGCGCATTGAAAAGGACCCTGAGTCCACCTACATCTGTCTTTCTACAGCACATCCAGCCAAGTTCGCTGAAGCCGTCAATAAGGCCCTCTCGGGAATCAGTGGATATTCGTTCGAAGACGACGTTCTTCCCGACGAGTTCAAGGCGATGATGAAGGCTGAACCGAAGAAGATATTTGTCGACAAGCCGGAGATCGAGGAGATCAAGAGAATCATACAGGAACAGCTGGCAGCAACGAAGCCGTAGCCAGCGAAAAACAGCCGTAAAACAACCGTAACAAACCAAATCTAGTCTATAGATACATTATTGCCCGAGGCTATTTACATCATAGTTCCTATTACTCCTCCTCCTTCTTCGTCTTGCTCTTGTCTATTAACTCACCGTAATCTCTCGACAGCGGAGCAACCGTATTAGCAGCACGCTCAAGAACATGCTGAACCCGCTGTTTCAGAGGATTGTAATCGCAGTCGACTTCCATCTCGTAGAAGCGTATTTTGGCCGTTTTGTTCTCAATGTTGATCGTAGCCATGTTTTTGTCAACGTCCAGCTCGAACGAGTCGCCGAATTGAGCTCGCATGAGCTTGGCAACCTGGTTGATGCGTATTTCCTCCGACGAAGACCATGTTCCATTGTGCTTGTGATTGTCGTTGGTATGGCATCCACAGCTTTTTGATGATAACTTGACCGACGTAGGTGCTGAATCCACAGATAATATAACAGCCAGAACAGAATCGGCTATAGCATCGTTCATAACCGTACCGACCCACTCTATGCATGTTTCATTGCCCTCGTGGACGATTCTAACAGCATTCATAACCAAGAACTCTGTCTTGTCACGAGACTCAAGCAGGATTTCCAATGCACCGAACATTTGCTCAAGATGATATCGAATAAGATCAGGTCCTGCATTGACTGTAACCGTCAACTTCTCGGTAATCACACTCGTTGCCAAAGATGTATATTCACGTAGATCAGATGTCTGCACAAGATTCAGCTGGAAGTCCTTTTCTACCAAGACACCAGAAATAATCTGGCCGTCGTGAGGAGGATGTTCGGCCAATTCGCCCAAAGTACGAGCGTATTTGACACTCTTGAACGGAAGTTCGACCTCATAGCAGTTCTTCGGGTTGTAAATACGAACTTCACGGTCAGTTCCTTTGCGATCAGAGTATTTACTCATTAAGGCAGACTTTAGACGGCCCATATTGGTCGCTTCTCCATGGACGAGAAATATCGACTTTGCATTGACCAGATCGATGAATTGACTATTCTGCTTGAAATCGACGTGTGCAGCGAACGACAGCTCATGTACAGACATTCTTCGAGGGATTTTCGCGTCTGGAGAACTCATAGAAGGGATTTCCGACGGTTCATTGAGAATCTGTTTGGCCATAGTACCTTCGACGGAGTAACCAGTGACAATTAGCGTGTTTTTGGAGTCGGGAGCCCAACGTTCTAGAAGTTCACGAGATATACCGTTCTGAAGCATACCTGGAGATGCAATCATGACACAAGGGCCCAAATCGTCAAATCGGTCGAGATTCTTGACAGACTTGATATGCTTGAAATGAAAGGGATTGGAGCGAGAATCCCTGAATTTTTTTCGAATATTATCGTTCATCATGTTGATGTAGGTCTGGTAGATGGCCATGCATTTTCTTGCAAGAGCAGAGGCGTAGTAAATGTTGACATGATCGAGTTCTGAGTGCGCAGACCAGTATTCATCGAGAATTAGTAGGATTTCCTGGGCTCTTCCTAGAGAGAATACCGGTAATAGACACCGACCTCCTTTGCCAACTGTCGAGTGGATCAACGAAGTCAGCCTGTTTTCCTTCTCAGCTCTTTCCATGTGAATACCTGTGCCATAAGTGGACTCGGTGATGAGAATATCGGGGGTTTGAGGAGGCACTTCGGCGACGTTCAAGTGGCGGTCTTCTTCACGGGAATAATCACCTGTGAACAGGACTTTGACGCCGCCAATTTCAATGAAGAACATCGCAGCACCAAGCACATGACCAGCATGAAACGCAGTGAATCTGATACCCTGAACTTCGACGGTGGAATGATAGTCAACGGACTCGATCTGGTTGAAAGAAGCGGCCAAATCGTCGTCGGTAAACAATGGAGCAGAACCGTCTGAAGCACCACTGACCTTGACGAAGTCCGATAATAACCAACGATAAATAGCCTTTGTAGGATGTGTCATGAAGACTCTTCCTTTGAAATTGGTGTGCTGCATCACGTACGGCAAGGAAGCAGCATGATCCAGGTGAAAATGCGAAATAAGAAGAATATCCACGGTTGAGAGATCGTACTCGTCATAGAACGGAAGCGATGCGAGTCCTGAATAGGCCGGGTGAACGCCGGCGTCTAACATTACGGTTTTGCCTCGATAGGAGATGATATGACAGGATCGGCCTACCTCGGCGCCGCCGCCTAAACAGACGAAGTTGAACATATCGCTAGGCTGGGAATTAGAGATTTACGGATTGTGGATATACGAATTGCTACTTACATCGTTCTCGTCGTCGGTGGCTCGTTTGGACATGATGGTTGGTGGGAGAAGTGAGAGAAGTAGAAAACGCTGGGAAAACGCTGGGAAAACCGTTGAAATTTAACGAAATTCAGCCGTGGGGTTTATTGAGCCCGATGCCCAAAGGCCCAACTTGGACTTCGACGTTGAACATGCAGAAACGAATACTTGTGGTCGGAGCGCCGAAGTCGGGGAAAATGAGTTTGTTGAAGTGTAGGTAGATAGGGGATAGAATACGAGCAATTACTGACTTTTAGCCCTCACTGGCTCTGTTCCGCCTGGGCTAAACAACCTAGCGGATCATGCTGGCTTGGATCATCGTATAGAATTGAAAACTAAATATTACGAAAAAACCGTAGATATATGGATAGACGAGCATGGGAAGGAGGTGTCAGGGCTGAACGAGTGGATAGAGAGCTTTTCGTCGCCGGAAGCCAAGGAAGTACGGGAAACTCTAGGAGCAGTGATATTCACAGTAGTTAGCACTATATCCACCACCGAGCTCGCTGAGTACGTAAAAGCATGGAAATCGTTTTTAAATGTCCTGGAGAACGAGGCCTGGGACGGCGTAGTGTTTGTAGTGTCGAAGGGGAAATTGAGCCATGATCGGCTGGAGTTGGTGGACTCAGAGGTCGAGTTCGAGTACGTTGACCAATTGGCAACGCGAAAAGACGCAGACGGTGAAGCAGACGGCGTGGATCGAGTACTACAAGGGCTGGAGAACTATATATGGGACGACGAGGAGGTGGAGGAGTTGCCAGTTGGGGAATTGCCAGAAGACGGTGAAACACTGATCTCCGATGATCTTAATCCTGCAGTGGAATTAGCTAGACTTATAAGTACTATGAAGACGCCGTTGCTGGATGAAGCGTCTGTGGACAAGTACGAGGGGTTTTTCGAGAGACTTAATAGGGTGAAGAACGATAGGGAGATGGGGGATGCGGAGCGACAGAGTGCGGTGGAGGAGCTAGCGGACGAGCTGTTGAGGATAATGTAGGGAAACTGGTGTAATAGGAGGAGTGTCAGGAAAGGCAATACGAGAAGTGCCAAGGTGAGAAGTTTATACTTTTTCTTGCAGGACTGTGCTGCCCTATGAGCTGTGCTATGAGTCGCTATATGATATTAGATGCTGAATGTCAGGACAGCCTCGCTTCACCGAATGCGGCTTCACTATTAAGTTGAAGACTGCTTAGAAACAGTGCTTATACGGCAATAAGGCAAACGGCAAACGGCAATAAGCAAACCATCATTCTCCGTTCTGCTACTCGATCTTCGCGACCTTCCTCTTGCCGATATTCTTCATCACCCGCTTCCTCTGCTTGATCATATGGAAAAACAAGACATAAAATCCCGGCAAGTACAACAACAGAACCACCTTGAACGCCAGAGCATAAAGAGGCTCCCAGTTCTGGGCATCGGGAATGGCAAAAAACGTCAGAATGCACTCGCTGCCTGCTCCCAGAGGATACAGCACGAAGAAGGAATTGTAACGCAACCACACCAGGGACCACGGCACCTTGCCGTCATTGAACAGATTGACTGCATAATACGAGTATCGAATCACTTCGGTAACGCTCCATGCAAACACCATGGTGCAGTAGACGATATTGTCGGCCACCTCGGGAAACGGATCAATGACGGCCCATACCAGGAACAAGCGAGAAGCTACCTGCATGATTGAGGTGCTGATAGGGCTCTTGACGAACCCTAAAGCGGAATGAACAATCTCGGCCAGAGCCAACGTCTGCACGAATTTAGTGAACACAAAGGAGCCAGCAGCGACGAACTCCGAACCGGCCAGGTAGCTCAGGATGAGCAGGCGCGCGAGCACGGCGCCCCACAGAAACGCCGAGACGACGTTGTAGGTGATGAGGTATCCTTTGACATCCATGGGTGGGGAGGTTTGGGGAGGTTGGGAAGAAAAACGTTAATTGTGTTAAGAAAATACTTTTTGTGTTGGAGAAAACAACTTTAATGTGTTAATTGTGTTAAAACACTAATTGTGTTGAGAGAAACACTTTAGTTGTCTTGAGAAAAACACTTTAGTTGTCTTGAGAAAAACACTTTAGTTGTCTTGAAAAAAGCACTAATTGTGTTAAGAAAAAACACTTTAATTGTGTTAAAACACTTTGTGTTGTTTAAGAAAAACACTTATTGTGTTAAAACACTAATTCTGTTAACACTGTTCTATCCCAGTTGATGCTGGATTTGTTCATGCCAACTTTCCCACGCCATGAAATCACTTCTGCTTCTTGTGCTGGCACTGCTGCATGTGTGCGTGCTGGCGACGCCCTGGACGGCCGAGGACCGAGAGATATTCGTGCTCAAGGACGCTGTGGAGAAGGATATCGGCGAGGGAACGACGTTTTACTCGTGGCTAGGTGTTAGCACCACTGCTGACGACGCCGAAATCACCCGTGCGTATCGCCAACTCAGCCGCAAATTGCACCCCGACAAGAACCCGTCGAAACGGGCCACGGAGCGGTTTTCGCGCCTCGGAGTCGTGGCCAATGTGCTGAGATCAGCCCGACGAGATCGCTATGACTTTTTCCTGCGGCATGGATTCCCCAAACTCAGAGGCTCCGACTATTTTTACAAGAGGTATCGGCCAGGTCTAATTGAGGTGCTGATCTTCCTGTATGGGCTCATTGGTGCTGGGCAATACGTGGCTATGAGGATCACTGCTTCTAGTCAGAGAGCCCATATGGAATCAATCATTGAACAGGTAACTCAAGCTGGGTGGGGAGGAGGCATTTCTGCCACCAAGCGCAAGGTTTCTCTTCCTAATGGAAAGACTTTTTTCATTTATCCGACCGGTTCGGTGTTTCTGGTGGAACGAGACGTGGAGTATTGGTTGAATCCCGATGAAATCAGACCTGCTGCTTGGTCCAACACGATAATATTCACGCTGCCGAAATGGATATATTGCAAGATTACGGGAAAGCAGTTGGACGTGGATGGACATGTCTTGGGCGAGAAAACGGAGGAGAATGGAGGAGTGAAGGGGAAGGGAGCGAAGGCAGCGAAGAAGAAGAGATGACGAGAGCGCCAAGCGAGGGAGCGAATACAAGAAAGCAGGAAATGCTGAAAATATTAAAAAGCTGAAAACATTAAAAGCTGAAAACACTAGAAAACAGGTAAAACTAGAATGTTGAAAGTTAAGCTGAAAGTAGATGGATATCTGAAAATACCAGAAAGCTGAAGTAACTTAATACTTGAACTGAACATCAACTTAATACTTGAGTGATCAACAACAACTAAATACTTAAACTACAACTTTACCTAATTATTGGAAAATACAAAATATTCGAAAAATATAAATATCTGGAAATACAAATATCTGGAAATACAAATATCAATGCAAATATTTGGAAAATACAAACATCGGAAAAACACCCATCATCCATACTCATACAACTCTCATGCCTCACATTATAATGGTTTTTCCACTTACACTATATACATGATGTGAATCGCGTCTAGCCGATACGCAGGGCCGTTAGACGTCATGAGACTATCATGAGACTGTCATGATAACTCTCATGAGATTGTCATGATAATTGCCATGATGACTCCATGACAATTCCCATGAGAACTGCTATGACGACTTCATGATAACCCTCATGATGACCTTCTGCACTCGCTCGCCTCGCCTCCCCTAACTCTCATGATAACTATGGCTCCGCACAAGCTCCAGATTGTCTTCGTCACCAATAATGTCCCGCTCATGCCTCTCATGATCCTCCTCCTCCTCCTGTTCATGCTCCTCTCCTCCGTACTGCGATGCGTCTCTGTAAATGTTCTCTCTATCATGATCCCACTCATCCTCGTCATCCTCTTCATCGCTCGACCCGAAATGGCCTGCTCCGCTCATCTGCTCCGAGATATATCGTACAAACTGCCCCGACCCCTTCTCATGAACCTCTTCGTCGTCAAACGTGTGCGATACAACGTCTTCGTTGCCATCGTCATATCCTTCTCCGCTTCCGGCCAGTATCGCATGCGTATTAACCGGTAAACTACCTTCGTCCGGCCGCTTTCCTCCAAGAATCGTATTATACTGGTCTCGTATCTGTACCAGAGTATGTGTGACATAATTGATCCAATATTGCTCGGTAACTGCTGCAACAACCACTGGACTGACATTCTCCGGCGAATGAAGTGCTGTAAACTTAACAACCTCCTCCGATATAAGCGTAAGATGCCCCATATATCCCAGTCTGACTCCCGTTTCCTTCTCATGTTCAACGCACCGGGCGTGTCCCTCACAGATTATTTGAGTCAGTCGACCCTTTTCAAATAAATCAATGGCCAGAAACTTATTATAACCGCTGAATATCTGAGTATTCAGTATCTGCTGCACAATGTCAAACACCACGTTATGCAAAAAGTTGTTCCAGGGAAATTCAAAAAACATATTAAGGATCGTCGTGATGCAGCCATTATCTGCCAATGCAATCTTCAAAGCATCTCCAACAATAGGGTTTGTACGTAGATGTCGCTCGTATTCTTTCAGGTTTATCGGCTGCACGCTGTCTGTAGACAGGTCAACGTCTTCTGAATGTTGTATCGACGTTTCTGCTTCCTCGTTGCGACCATTCTCACTATCATACGAAGCGGAATTCACTCTTTCAATGTTGAGTCCTTCCAGATCTTCTTCCAGGTGAGGCATCTTGTTGCCTTCACTACCACTGGTATTTTCTTCCAAGCCTTCCATAGAGCCATCGCCCGGTTCAGAAGTGGCATCCTCGTGAGCAAATCGAAGCTCAGATTCCAGGACATCCTGAGCAGACTGAGGCAAAGCTGCAGCCCCTTCTTCACCGAGTATTTCACCCCGGGCTCTGGCAATCACGTTTTTGACTCGCTGCCGTTCTTTATCTCGAGCATGAACAATTTCCTCGCCGAAAGCTTCATTAAGAAGACCCATATTACTGCAGTGTAACAACTCAGCAATAAGTTCACAGATTTTGAACCTTTCAAACCCCAGAGGCTCGATACAGCCCAGCGACGTTTCTATCTGCTCCGAATGATGCCTGGCAAGCATTTCCTGGAATTGCGGGATTGCCGTTGTGAATATCTTCACCAGAGTGCCCAGATAGATTGGATCTCGGGGTCCTGGAGGATGAGTTTCCATGGTGACATCCATGACGGGAAAATAGTCGTAATCCGAGTTGTTTTTGCGAATGATCTCTATAATGACTCCAACGCCTGTAGCTAAGCCAACGCCTCCACAGAGCATGTATCCCATTAGTTGACGTACACAGGGCTCACTGACAAGTTCCCGCGAGAGCTCGTTGGGGCCTATGGTACTGTTATCGTTGGGGGAGTTGGCCGAAATGGTGACAAAGGCCTTGAGAAAGTCACCGGCTGCTGCTTGGACACTGGGGGGGACTTGAGGGCCCAGGAATTCCAGCAGACTGGGAATGAGCCGTTGGGCCTGGAGAAAGTCGATGATTCCCGTCGAGTTGTCACGCTTGTCGGAGGAAATGAGCCTCAGCAGGAAGTCCATCAGCGGAGGATTCTCGATATGTTTGATGAATTTCTTGACAAAGTCCGTTCTCGTGGTGACAAACATAACCAGGTCTCCAGTCTTCTTATCGAGCAGATGTTCGTTGATCTTGGTAAAACACGAGGCCAGCGTCACGTCGAGAAACTCGTCGTCGTCTAAAATGGCCCATAGTTGCTCCAGAAGATAGGTTCGTTCCATGAGGGCTTCAGTGATACTCCAGACGTCAGCCGATAAGATCTCCGTGCAGACCTGAGCACGCCGCTCCCTGAGCTCCTGCAGCTCATCTTCTTCATCGTACGGCTCATCCTGATCAATGATATGCTCCTCCGAGTCGTCGTCATGTGATTTGGGGTCGTCGTCACCATGATGAGAAGACATTCGATGTAGAACGTCGTCCGGGTGATCGCCGTCGGAATCCGAGTCGGTATTAAACATGTGAGTATCGGAATCCACAGCTGCATCGTCAGCAAACGGCTTGGGCCGATTCGACGAGTCGTCAGGAACTTTTTCATTGAGCTTCGGCGCTCCGTCATCGTCATCGGTTTCAGCAGCATAAGTCGGGCTGTGGCCATGCAATTTATCGTCGGAAAGCTTAGGAACAGCATCAATGACCAGATGAATCATCTCCTCCATTATATGGGGTTCCCGTAGATACTCAATGAGCTTGGTGTTAGGAACAAGCAGCTCTTGTATGACATCATGCTCATCCAGAACCTCAGTCAGGGTGTGATCGGGTTTATCGAGGATCTTCTCGACGGCCGATATGGACGAAAAGCCATTGCCGAGCCTCCAGAATGCCATGGTGGAGTGGCCGTTTCAGGTGCGTTGGTTGGGTTGAGTTGGGTTGAAAAGATTAATTTCTTAAGGGCCGAAAAAGGGAGCAAAATTGGCGGAAAGGGGTGGGGTGGAGAACGCAGAAAAGAAGCGTTGGATTGGTGCAAAGGGAGTTTGGGACAGAGGCTTGGGAGAGAGGAATGGGGCGAGAGGTTTGTTTATTGTGGTGGGGTTGTGGGTGGTGAAAAATGGCTTGGAGGTGGGATTGGTAGGGAGTGGGGGAAGAGAGGAGGTTTAGTAGGATAATAGGATAATCTTCTATTTGTTTGTTTCTTTGTTGTTTCTTGTTTGTTTCTTTGTAGTTTATTCTCTGTGTTGCTAGCGTTGCATTGACTGTTGGTTGCCATTGGTGCATAGTGACAGACAGTCAATGAATCAATCAATGCCATGAGATGTAGAGTCACAAACAACAGCAGTAACAGCAAACTACAAACAACAATTAGCAACAAATAACGAACTTTGTTATTTATTCAATAATACTCTCTCTTCCAATTGATCACATCCAATTAACACACACCCATTATACCCTCCTGTCTCCCCCATCCCTTCCTTACTACCTATCCATGCTCCATCCTTGCTTGTTTGCTTTTACTAACGACATGTCGGTCCCCAACGGATATTCCGTAATCTAGCAATAGTAACAATAAACAGAAACAGAGGATAAATAAATATTCAGTAAATTCTTTTATAAGTTATTTATTTATAAATTTATTTAGAATTTCCATTTATTTGTTCATATTTCCTATATTATACCTATATCCACCTGCTTATGCTTATTCTCCTTCCATTTGAGGTTATAATTTACCAGGGGTCGTCGGTGAAGTTTGCCGGTGGAGTTAACTGGCCGTTAAGTGGTAGTTAAGTGAGCTATCATATTGTAGAGTGCATGTACTTAGATGTACTTAAGTGGTTAGTAGATTATTGCTACAACAACATAACATATGTTATACAACAATATTTTTTACAGGATAAATACTTAATATTGCTCAATTTATGCTTAATTTCTTTCTATATTCGATATTTGGAAAAATTTATCGTTTAAATATCCCGTTTTGTGACAATTGCTTTGGTTATTCATTCGTAGTTCAGTACTGTTTTTCTATGGCTTAAGCTAACTAGTTCACAGTTAGTCTACCTGCTGTATTGTTCAATTGACATGTCAAAGTACCAGACATGTAAAACATAAAACATCAATTCACTCATAAACATGCTATTTTGCTTATTCACTTTCTCAATTTTTTTTTTGTAAAACGTATTAACATTGTTATGTCGTATTCGGATTATCTCTAAAACCGTTGAAGCAGCTCGTTACTCGTTAATTGATGCTAGATCTCGATAACTTCAAGCCATATCACTTCACTTTATGCCACTCTCGCAAATAATAAACAATAAATAATATTTCTACTTTACAATATAAACAAATAATAAATAATCAACCTTAAACAAGTCGAGCAAATCGACCAAGAGTGCCATTTCTAGCAGCATTAAAGCCCGAGGTACCGTTAACTGTACCGTTAATTGCACCAATCATTGTACCATTAACTGCACCAATCATTGTACCGTTTACAGTACCATTCATATATGGAGCACTAGGCAATACAGCTCCTGCACCAGGAACAGATGAAGTCTCCAAAGGTGTAGGTGTAATAGTGCTGACATACTCGCTGGTCATAGTAACAACCTTGGTAACTGTGCTAGGCTCCACAGTAACATAGACAGTCTCATATTCAGCAGGGACTGTCACAGTCTCGGCAGGATAGGTGGTTCCATCAACAGTGGTGGCCGGGAACACAATAGGAGCAATTGTAGTTCCAGGAACGACAACCTCAGGAATAGTAGTGCCTGGTATCACAGATGTAAGAGTCGATACAAAAGTCTCATATCGTGTAACAGTCGAAGGAGCAGCAGTGTAGCCGGGCAGAGATACTGTCTTGGTTACAGTGACAGGCTCAATGGTAGTGCCATCAACTGTAGTACCAGGTCGAACAGTCACGAGAGTCTGCTGTGCCTCACCCTTGATAGTGGTGATAGTATAAGGAGCAATAGTAGTAGCAGGCTCGGTGGCTCCAGTGAATGTGCTGGCAGGTACCACATCTCCATTGGTCAAAGTCACAGGGGGAATAACAGTTCCTGGAATAGTATATCCTGGAATAGTTGTGCCGGGGATGGTGCTGTAGATAGTAGTGTAGACCACCTGAGGAGCAGAGTCTTGCTGATCGGAGGGAGAATTGTTGTCTGAGGGTGCAGAGTCTTGCTGATCCGAAGGTGCCTTGTCTGAGGGTGCCTTGTTATCTGAAGGGGCCTTATCATCTGAAGAATCAGTTCCTTGGTTAGACGAGTTATTATCGTTATCCGAAGAAGATCCATTGTCAGAAGGAGCAGAGTTCTCAGAAGAAGCATCGTCTGAAGGAGCTGCAGGCCCCTCCAATGGAGAGCCAACTCCAGGAGTAGGAGTGGAGTCATCAGCAGAGTCAGAACCCTGTTTAGAAGGCGAGTTGTCGGCAGTGTCTTTGTCGGAAGACTTGTCAGAAGAGCCGTCAGAAGAGCCATTATCAGAAGACTTATCAGCAGAGTCCTTGTCAGAAGTCTTGTCAGAAGAACCGTCAGAAGACTTGTCAGAGGAGTCCTTGTCCGAAGAAGAATCACCAGAAGATCCATTGTCAGAAGAAGGAGCGGAATTATCAGAAGGAGCAGACTTATCAGAAGACTTGTCCGAAGGAGGTGCCAGTCCCTCTAAAGGAGGAGCAACTCCAGGAACGAAGCTGTCATCTGAAGAATCGGATTCTTTATCAGAAGGCGACTTATTGTCGGAGGATTCATCAGAAGACTTGTCAGTCGAAGTCTTGTCAGTCGAAGTCTTGTCAGTCGAAGGCTTGTCAGTCGAAGTCTTGTCAGATCCACCAGTAGAAGCCTCGTCCGAAGATCCACCGGTCGAAGTAGGCTCCGCTCCAGAAGTCTTATCGGCAACAACAACAGTAATAGTTCGTGCAGGGATCACAGTTCCAGATACAACCTTGCTAGAGATGGTCGAGGCGGGAATAACCGTAGCCGCAAGAGTCTGAGGCTCAACGGTAATGCCAGGAACAACATGTCCAGGGATGCTAGTTCCAGGAACAACAGTAACAACAGTAGTAACAGTTCCAGGAATAGGAGTAGAAGGCGTGACTGTCACCCGGGTCTCGTCACCGCTAACGACTTTTTCAATGGTCTGAGGAGCAATGGTCGTTCCAGGAATAACAGTGCCAGGAACAACATAAGTAAGAGTGACCTCAGATCCCGGCACAGTAACACAAGGAATGGTCTCAGTAGTAGGAACAGATAGAGAAACAACCGAGGTGAGCGTCTGAGGAGCAGCAGTAGTGCCTGGTACCGTGGTTGCCGTAGCAACAGAGCCGTTGAGTGTTGTATAGGCAACCGACTCTCCAACCGACACTCCGGGAACTGTGACGGTAACAGTAGAAACAGAAGGCGAAACAGTCACTGTAGACGCGTCATCAGTCTTGTAGATGGTCGTGGAGGTCTCCAGGTTGCCGGTTGCAACAGCCGTAGAGGAATTCTGGTTACCGGTTGCAACTCCAATCGAGGAATTCTGGTTACCTTGGCCAGCAGTGGTTGCAGTAGATTGCACGGTAACAGCAGAGTCAATGACCTGGCCAGCAGTAGTTGCAGCACCCGTAAACGATCCATTGTTCCGATCTCCAGTAGTAGAAACAGCAGTAGCCGAGTATTCAGTAGTAGCAGACGATCCAGTAGCAGAAGATCCCTGGCCAGCAGTAGCAGAAGATTCCTGGCCATTTGTAGCAGATCCCCTATTGTCCTGGTTCATAGTAGAAGCAACAGCAGCACCAGAGGTCTCTGCATTGTTTTGACCGTCAGTAGTCTTAACAGCGATAGAAGAGTTGCCTACAGGCGAGGTCGCAATAGCCGTAGACGAGCCCTCCGAAGTGTAGAGGCCTTCCGAAGTTGCAACAGCAGTGTTTTGAGGAACTTCAGGGAAAGTCTCAGGGAGAGAAGTCTCAGGGGAAGAAACCTCAGGGACAGAAGTCTCAGGGAAAGAAGTCTCAGAGAAAGAAACCTCAGGCATATCCATAGAGTTGTTTGCAAAAACCGATTGAGAAAGAACAGACGAAGAAGCAAATGAGCCAGAACCACTACTGGTGAGACCAATGGTGCCACGCTGCGTAGTAGCTGACTCAGTTGACGATAAAAAAGGACTTCGTGTAGCGGTGACGGTGACAACAGATTGAGCTGCGCAGGATTCCTTCTCGGTGATTGTGAGAGCAGACTGGCATTGGCCCTGGTTGCCTGAGACAGTGACAGTAGAGACCTGAGTAACGACAGAAGCATCGTCAGGAATGTTGACAGTGGAGACTTCAGTGACGGTGACGGTAGCGGGGGAGTTAGTAGCAGCAGATCGAGTAGCAGCAGATTCAATAGAAGCAGCAGATCGAGTAGCAGCAGATCGAGTAGCAGCAGACTCAGTAGCAGCAGAGTCAGTACCGACAGTAGCAGCAGACTCAGTACCAATAGCACCAGATCGAGTGCCAATAACACCCGATCCCGTAGAATCAACAACTGCAACGCCAGTAGACTCAGTAGAAGCAGCAGAAGACTTGGCAACACCAGTAGGTCGAGTCTCAGTGGACTGCTGAGCTACAGGAGGACGAGTCTCTCCAGCAGGCTGAGAAGTAGGAACAGCAGGGACGTTTTGCCAGTTAGACTGGAACTGCGAGTTCCATTCAGACTGCTGCTTAGAGTTCCATTCGGAGTGCTGAGAGTTCTGAGAGTTCTGAGAGTTCCATTCAGCCTGAGAGTTCTGAGCGTTCTGAGACTGAGCCTGGGATTCAACCTGAGACTGAGCCTGAGATTTAACCTGAGAAACAGCCTGTGTCTTAGCCGGGCATCCAACGCTGAGAGAAGTAGTAATAATACCCTTTTCTCCATCTGGAAGAGGGCAAGACAAAGTAGCAGTGAAGTCTTCAACGTAGCCGTTGTCGTCAGAAGGAGCAGAAATAGTCCAAGTAGCAGTATAAGTAGCAGGGAGAACAAACTTAAATTTATAGGGGAATTCGTGAGTAACAGTGGTGCAGCATCCCTGGCATTGACCCTCCTGCTCGTGGCCCTCGAAGCTATGCTTGCCTAAGATGTGTGGAATCAACCAGAAAGTGGCTTGAGCCTGGTTAAGAAGAAATACCAGGCCTAAAACGAAAGCAAAGTCGGCCTTCATATTGATAGTATAATTAGCGAGTTGTGTTCAGAGTTGTTAAAGAAAGTAGATGTTCAACGATAGAACTGGTGATGAAAGTACGGACTACATGGCAAATACGGGCCCTATATATATTCTAGCTAAGTCTGTGGCGTAGTTTATTCATTTTTTTGATGCTGTCACAGATCTAGATAACCGTTGTTTTGAGTGAGATGAGATATGTGAAACATAGAAAGTTTAATTGGCGTGGAACATTACTGTGGAAGCATGGAAGCTTTTGATGAGCCACAAGGTTTGTGCAAGCGAGTGCTAAATTTGGTGGGATGTTTCTATTTAGAGTGTAAGAGTGTTTAATTTAGACGAGTTGAAAGTAGACGTGTATTTAGAGTTTTAATTTAAATGACGTCAATAGGCGGTTTTTTGTTACACGGTTGATGAGAGGATGGCAGTGCGAGAGGAAGAGAAGTGGTGATGATATAGAAAGAATTGTTACAGGACTAATATCAGATATTGGATTTGGGGTTCTATAGAGTATTTTATTTGTTCTGGAAAGTTCTGGAAAGGATATTCTCTTAATTGTAATATTATCTCTTAATTGACTGGAAATAATTGTCGTTATTGTGGTCTGCATTGTGTCTTCTACAGTGTAATTTAGATAGCCAGCAGTGACAATTTTAAATTAAAACGTAAATATTAGAACTAATAATACTTTAGATAGGTGGAATGATCAAGAGAAAATGTAAATGATTATTCACGGTAACAATTGGATAATAGAATTAAACACTCATTTGGCCCATATACACTCACTCGGCTCATATCCTGATCCGTGCAGCACCTGAGAGCCACATGCACCACATACAGCTTGCAGATACTTTAAAAACTGCCGAAATGCAAAGAGAACGTACTTCTGCACTTCTAAATCTTAATTGAAAAAGAAACTATCAAAAAAAACTGTAATTGTGTTCCAAGTAGAATTAGCTTCTGAATTAGCTTCTGAATTAGCTTCTGAATTAGCTTTTCAGTTAGCTTTGGAGGCTGTGGTGAGCTGGAATGAAGCCAATTAGGCGCAGTTCTCTAGAGACGAAGTTTATATTTATAAATTAGGCTATATTGAGCATAATAAAATAGATCTGCTAGTTTTTTTATGAAATTTCAGCCATTTTCCCTTACTTCTCTTCCTTACTTGGTGATTGCCACTGCCGACTCTACTGCCAGCTCCATAAGGTACCAGGCACAACAAGAAACCTCAACAACAGAACTAAAACACACAAAAATGCATTGTCCATAATTGGATATCGCCTAAAATCACCTGGTTATTGATTTCCGCAAAAATTCGGCTCTCTACGTGCATTTCCTCGCAAACGGCCGTCTTTCCACCATATCTCCACCAAATCAGCTCGGAAAAAGCTCAAAAAAGTTACACAATATAACGCATTTTCTCTTACAATTCATCCTACCCTCTTTCCAAGCTTTTCTGCTCCAAATTCCCCGAGTACTAGCTCCCCCTCCCTAAATTGCCCCTTTTGGCCACCCACTGCAGATATGCACAGCCGTGCCATCCCCCATATATATTTATCCATAACGTACCCCCATCTTTTCAACTTACCAACTACCCACTTTATACCGCTTACAACCTTTTGCTACTCTTTAGGACTCTTTGCTTGCTACCTCTCAATGACTGGCCGATCATCTGCTACTAATACCTATCAGGATACTGGCTTATACCAAACTATTGCCGACAGCGATGGTGACGGTGAATCCTATGACTGCTATAAACCAGCCGAATGCTCCAAATCTGCCTCGTCCAAAGACTCTGAGTCTCCTTCTGCTGCCAAGTCTGGCTCTAATACCCCCGGTTCCGGAAGACGAGGAAAGTACATGCACAATCGTATTTGTAAAGTGTCTGCCTCGGCCACCCAGAATGATCTCCAGTTTATATACAACCAATTTACCAAGGGACGACCCATTGCCGAGCCGGAGCTTCCTGTATGGATTCCTGACCCTGCTATGAAACCAATTGATACCAAGAAGTCGAAGCATAAGCCCAAGCATGCTGCGGTTGGCAAGCATGTGTTGAAGTCTCGTATAGAGTTCATTTTGCAGGACAACCGGGTGTCTTGTGCCTGGAACTATTTGGACAAAGGTACCAAGACCAAGATCCTTACTATTGTAGAACGATGCCAGCGATTGGATATTAAGAGCCCTGGCAAGAAATCCAGCATGTTTCCGTGGCTGGTTGATTCCAATGATGTCAAGCAGGAGTATACGGATTTGGACGATCACTCTGATTTCCTCAACTGAGGAGCGTGGGGCTCAACTGAGGAGCATGGGACTTGGATGATTTCTCGATGCTCAATTGCTATCAATATTCTAATATTGGTGAATTTTTTTTCTTCTTTTTGTGGACAATTTCTCGGTTTTAAGTTTATTTATTTTCTAACGGTCGACGCCGCATTCGTTTAAGACGCTCTGGACTGAATTATAAGATATAGGAAAAATATAAAAAAAAGTGGATTGTGGGTTTAATTGAGTATTTTGAGTGTTGATCGAGTATTAAATGCTAAATATTATGCTGTTTCAGCTAGATAGAGTGGCAAAAAATACGCCAAAAATATGCCTCGAGCCGGATTCGAACCGACGATCTTAACATTACTAGTGTTACGCCTTACCAACTTGGCCATCAAGGCTATTTACGACTTTAGACGAGACATGGGGTGTTTTATAGTCGGAGGAGCGTTTAGAGAGTGATATTGGTGATTTTTGATAGCTGGTTGAATGGAGTGCTTGGAACGGTTGGTTTTTGCGCGTTTGAGAGCGTTGTTGTTGAGTTATGGTGGGGATTGTGGAGGAAGACTTACGATCGTCAACGGCACAAGACGGCTATCAGATGGTATACGAGCATACAAACGTACACAAATACGCAAACATACACAAACATACATATATATAAACATATACAAATATATACAAATATAGATCTATATCTATCCCTTTAATATCCATCATTTCTCATAAATCCAATAACCCCCCTGACTTAACCCGGAGTTATTCCCCCATTAGGCCATCTACTCCGACAGCCCGCCTCACAGCCTTAAATCCCCCCGTTTTCCTAAAACTACCATCTCAGGATTATCTTTTACCCAAACGCGGCTCCAGTCAGCTGTTAGCCGCAAACCTGCTGCTGCTATTTCGGAACTTCACGTTATATTTGCCTGAGAAAATTTTATAAGTGCACCAATTAGTCACAAGTAGCTAGAAACATACGTAAAAAGAGCCTATGGAGAGGGCTGAGTAGAAAAGAAGCAAACCCCGTAAATCCTAGAATAATCCACAATTATGGCTGCCAAATCCAAAGGGCTGCGGCACGAGCTCCAGGGGTTTCCCTGGCGTCAGGTTGGCGTCATAGCCGCCATACGCTTCGCCGAGCCCATTGCGCTGACCAGCCTGTTTCCGTACATATTTTTCATGGTAAAAAGCTTCCAGCAGGATATGCCAGACAGTGAAGTGGCTCGTTATTCCGGCTATTTGAGCGGCATATTCGCCCTGAGCCAGTCTTTGACCGGCATCGTATGGGGAAGAATGAGCGACAAATTCGGAAGACGGCCCATCATACTGCTTGGAATGGTCAATACGGTGATTGCAAGTCTTATGTTGGGGTTCAGTCGAAGCTTTTCCATGGCTCTGTTTGCTCGAATATTCGCTGGGCTTATGAACGGAAATGTCGGCGTTATTCGTACAGCTCTAGGAGAGTCAGTTAAACGATCTCATGACGCTTACGCGCTGACTGTAATGCCTTTGTTTTGGCACATTGGCTGCATCACAGGGCCTCTGGTCGGAGGATATCTGGCTCAACCTGTGACCGAACATCCTTCCTGGTTCGAGCATAACCACCTCTTAGAGCCTTACTTGGGATTATTTACAAAATATCCGTTTCTGCTGCCGAATTTGGCCGTGTCGATTTTTCTCGGAATTAGTGCTGTTTTCGGCTTCTTTTTCCTGGAAGAGACGCATATGCTGAAGAAGAGACGGCCAGTTAAGCGAGCCCCAGAAACAAATAGTCTTCGAGCTGCAGATAATCTTCGAGTTCCTGTTGAAACCGATAGCCTTCTGCGTGCTCAGACTCCAGACATTGTTGAAGAAGCCTTGGACGAACTAGAGGGAAATCACGACGACGAAGGAGACATTGAGCGTACTCTAAGAGAAGCCATGCACGACAAGGACTTCTATGCATGGAACAGAGTTCTGATTCCTCGAGTCGTCAAACTCCTTATAGCATCTGGGCTCAACTCCCTACAATCTATGGTCTACGAGGAGCTTTTGCCGGTGTTTTTATGTGCCGAAATCCTATGGAAACCCGGCTCGTCTCTGCGTGGAGGCATGGGGCTCACTGCATCCAACATGGGAACTGTTTTATCAGCCGGAGGTGCAGTAGGCGTCTTTACCATTCTTGTTTTATTCCCGTGGGCTGAGCGACGGTTCGGGTGCATTCGACCTCTGACGATTCTGTCGTGGATTGTTCCTGTCTTCAGTTTCATCGCCCCATTATATCTGTACCTACTGCAGTTTCCTCAGAGTGTTCAGATTGCTGTCATTTCTATCATAGCATGCTTTCGGGTGCTAACACAGTCAGTTGTGTTTCCCATGTTCATGCTCTTGAGTAACCGATCAGCAGCTCATCCTCTTCATCTAGGAACAGTCAATGGATGTTTCCAGATGGTCAATGCATTTGGACGAGCTACAGGGCCTATTATATGGGGATACTTGATGGAAAAGGGCCAAACGATGGGCCATGTGGAATTTCCATGGTGGTTACTTACAGCAGCAGCATTGGCAGGAGCGTTTCAGACGGGCATGCTGAAACCTGAGGAGTATGGAGAAGAGAAGAAGGAGTACGAGGAGTACGAGGAAGAAGCATGAGGAAGGGGTATGAGGAGCATGAAAGCAGGAAGCAGAAAAGCATGAACTCACCTATTCACTGCATGAACTCACCTATTCATTGCATGAAATCATAAAACACGGACATGGAATTGGAAAACAATCAGAAAACAATCGGAATACAATCATAAAATTATATCACTTGGATCTTCAAACGTTATATGGATATCATACATAACGTTACAACTATAGATAACATTACTAACTCATAGTTAAATCATAGAAGTAGACATTACTATTACAGTACATTACACTAAAATAGATAAATTACACTCAACTACACAAATCGATACATTACGCTCAATAAACTGAGATCATACATTGCACTCAAATACACTCAAATCATACTCGAAATGCTTACACTCAATCATACTCCATACTTTCACTCATCATACTATACACTCAAACATTCACAATATCAAACTTCATTTAACAAGCATCTTTTCAAAAAAAAACCAACACATAAATATACATCACGTATAAATTATATAACCTCAAGCAGCCAAGCATACACATTTAAAAACGCGCCTACAACGCTTCCTTCTACCTCTTGACTCAAGGGCCTTCTTAGCTACACATTAATTGCAACAGGAGATGGTGCTCAAACTGCAGTAGTCAAAAATAAATCAAAAAAATATCAAGCCCGTTTTCACTGTCCCGAACCCGGATGTGTCTGCATATGTTGATGCTGAGGCGGCATATATCGTTGCTGAGGATGTCCCGGATTGAGTCCTAGGTACTGATTGTATGCAGCTTGTTCTGCCGAGATATATGGCAACCCCTGCTGTTGAGCGGCCGCGGCAGCAGCTGCAGCTGCTCGCATCTGATTGGCCTGAGCCAAATGATGAGGATCATCCAAAGGAGGCTGCGACATTAAATCATTCACCGGCGAAGGTTGTTGAGGAATCCTTTGTTGTTGGGTATGAGGAGGAGGCTGTTGAGGCAGAGCCGCCTGTTGATGTGGAGGAGCTTGAATGGGCTGCTGATGGTCACCATTAGAGCCATCTTCAGGGGCATTCAAACAAGCTTGAATTAGATTCTTTCCTTCGGGCTTGGTGACAAGAGGTTGCAGCTTAGGAGTCGTAAATGTATATACCAAGCCAGTTTCTGAAACGACAAGCAAGAGCACCTGGGTTCCGGTTAGAACACTGAGTTCATAGGCCTTCTTCATAATGCCGGCTTTTCTTTTGGAAAAGGTAATATGTCTTCTAGACTTATCCTGAATAAACTTGATTTCAATCTTGCGACGTTCTCTGCCGTGTTTTCGGTCGTCATCATCATCTTCTTCCTCATCGAGAGCACGTTCCCTCTTTAGGCCACCAGCATCAGGAGCGTGGGGACCACCGGGATTCTGACCACCATTGCCTGCACTAGAGGCACCTAGGTCGGTAGCACCAGTCACAGGATCCATGAGACCGTCTGACATGATAGCTGCTGAAGTTAAATCGGCTTAAGGTTTGTTGAAGATTTTTGCTTTTGTATCTTTTTTGGCCAAATGTCTAAGGTATTGTGAAGGTAAAAATCACACACAAGACACCCTAAACAAACGCAAGTTTACTGTAATCCAAATGCAGTCACAAATGCTAAAATACCAAGGTTTGCTTGTTTTTTTTTTGGCTTATAATCAGATTCCGACTCCAGTCAATGTTTGCTTGTTGCTTTTAATATTTCACAAGAGATTAAAATATTAGCAAATCTCGTGGATATTTTTCCAGCTTGTTTACTTTGAAGCACCCCGATCTCTTCTCACAACACACACACACACAACACACAGTAAAAAAGCCAAAACGCGCGCTCAACCAACAAAACAGTAGAAAATATAACGGGAGACGGGTTTTTTACAAGCCGATATAGCCAGCACAGTGGAAGCCTAAAAAAAACACAAAAAGGTTGTTTTTTTTTTGGTTGCAACCCTCGCTAGATCAAGTTCCAAGTGGCCTGTGCTTTTTGCCGAAGCTAAAATATATATTTTAGAGTAATCTGGTGGCGGGCGCCGAGCAAACTATAACTTGGATATTATTTGTAATACTCTGGCAACAAGGACCAATTCGCCTGCAACTACAAGCCAAACGGGAGGATTACCGATGTTTGTCTGACTATCTTGAATGTTAAAATACCAGGGCTGATGGATTGAGAGCCTGGTTTACCGCAAATATCCTACAAGGAAAGTCAATATGCAGAAAGGTACAAATGGGGAAGTATCCTCTTAAAAGAGAAATTTTCTTGGTTATGATGGGGGGAGAGGTTACCCGGCGCCGTTTAGCTTGCACATTCCGTAGCAAACTGCATGCAAAATGCAGAGGCAGGAAAAAGAAACGACGAGGGTGTGGTGGGGGAGGAAGGAGAGAGAAGGGTAAGTGGTAGAGGAGGGATGAGAGGCTGGCATGGCTACATGACTCTATCTAAATCTACTGTATAAGCTTGGAGAGGATTTGATGAATTTTGAAGCTTTTTTTCTGTTGAGGTTTTTGTGTTGTGTTTTTTTTTTTGTTTTGTTTTGGTTTTGGGGCTGTTTATTTGCTTTTTTCCCCCGTCTGCCTGCCCACTTGGCCCAACGAGCTGTGATTGGTCAAACCTTTACGTTACAAGTACGGCTCAAAAGAAAAAACACCATAAGTTGAGCTGCATGATGGTTTCTATGGTAATAAAGACAGGGATGGATTATGGATAAATAAAGTAGGAATGCGGCGGTGTAGGGATGGGGTGAGAGTGTTGAGGAGAGGAGAGGAGGGTGGAGTGGATGTAGAGTGTTGTAGTATAGGATGTCACTAGGTGGATGTATATACTGCATGTACTAGAGATACTAGATGTATTACATGTACTAGATAGACTACATGTACCATGTATTACATGTTCCAGATATACTACATACTATGCAATTCATCCAAATATATGGAACCATCCCTTCTGCCTCCTCTCCTCATTACACGTCCTCTCCTCCCCATTGTTCTCACCATAAACACATCTACTACACTACACCACCAAACCAAAACAAACAAACCCTTTGTTTCTCTTTCCTCTTGTTGTCTTCCCTCACGTGTAATCCCCCCGATATTCTCCAACCCAAATCCGGTAATACCACAATAGTTGACCGCATTCCCCAAAACAGCCCAGAAGTAAACAAACCCGTGTAAAAACCTTTTGGTTGTTGTTTTTTGTTTGTTTTCCTCAATTCAGCTCATCGTTTGTAACTATAGAAACGTCTCATTATTTTATGCAGCCAAACATCATCTTCATCCAATGAGTCGTCTCAGCAGCCTGAAAAAACCCGAGCTTGTCAACCTGGCCACCGATCTGGGCATCTCCACCGAAGGTGTAAAGAGCGATCTGGAAGCGCGCATCTCCACGTACCTGAACGACAATCCTAGTGTGGCAGGAAACGATGCATACGCGGCCTACGCATCGCCCGTTAAACAACGCCGAAAGACCAAGAAATTGGACTCGCCGAAACACAGCCCGGAGCAGGAGTCTGGCGAGGCGGAGACCAGCGTGATATTAAAATCCAGGGAAATCGCCTCGTCGTCCTGGTCCACTGTTTCCGATGCCGCAGAGGGCGTGTTGGACGGCATTGTTGCCTTTTCTCACAGTATCCAGCACTTGTTGTCGTCTGTTACCACTGTCAGTGTTGTTGTGACTGTGTCTGAGCTGGCTCTGTTGTTGTCTACCTTGGTTCCTGTATCCCATAAGACCATCATTGGGTTCTTTTTGCCGTTGCCTCACTTTGAAATCGTGTCCAATTGGAACACCTTTTGGTTGCCTTTGGCCATATGGACTGTGAGCTCGGTTTTGTTGCCTCTTTTGGCGTCTTATTACGTCAACTTCACGGTTGGAGCAGGCACTCAATCCAAGCGAAAGTCTGCCAAAGCTGTGACTTTTGACCCGTTTGTTTACAATGGTTTGCGTCTGATTGTTGGGCTCTTCTTCTTTCCGGTCTTGGTTCAGGTGGATTTACCCTACGTTGAGGAAGTGGCTTCGACTGTTTCCAAGGGAAATCTCATAATAGCCACGGCCTTAGGGGATTATCCGAAGTATGCAGGGATTACTAGTGTACTTATAACGATATACGCGGCGATAGTGAATTCTTAGGTGGGTTAAGTACGCTGGGTTGGTTTAGAATGGTTTCTGGTTTGCAATGGTTTCAGGTTTGCAATGCTTACAATGCTTTCTAGGCTTTCTATGCTTTCTGGCTTTCTATGCCTTCTCTGCTTTCTATGCTTCTATGCTTCTATGCTAGCTCACAACCCAACTCAACTCAACTAAGACTACCATGACCTCTACGCTTATGACGCACTAACGGACTACTGCTGTATTATGCTCTGGAAAACATTGTAGCTTTATTTTAATTAGGTATTTTAATGGTGTAATCAATGGACTTTGTAAAGTAAGATGGACGGAAAGGAAAACGAAAGACAAACGAAAACGAAAACGACAACGAAAACGACAACGAAAACAAAAGACAAACGACAATGCGCAACTACTCAGCAAATTAGCTACCGCTAATTCGCCTCGTTTCCTCGACATAAATGCCCCTTCATTATACGTACATACTTTTATATGTATCATCTAAGCTCCCTTAGGAGCCTCTCGGTAAGAAATAGCAGCCTCTTCTCCCATGGCCGAAATCACAGTCACCAACAAATCCTTACCCTCGTCGAAATCAGCCTGGATCTTATCTCCAAGCTCTCCTTCAGGTGCCTTGACATCGTCCTTGGTGGTTCCATCATTGGTCATCAGGTTCAAAAATCCATCGTCAATGTCTAACAACTGAAACTCAGTTCGGCTCACATTGGGCACGTCCATGTTATGAGTCGAAGGAGACAAATCTTCCAACTTCTTGTTGGTGAAAATGTCCAAAGCAACCAAATGCACCTTGGCGTGGCCGTGCTTTCCAGTCTTGGACGTAGACATGTCCACAATCTTGCAAGGTCGGCCCTTGATGACAACAAAGCCATTTTTTCGCAGAGCCGAGCATTGGATGGGATAAGTCAAAGAAGCTCCGGCGTTTGCCGTCTCAAAGGTGTGCTAAAAAGCATGTTAGACTGAAGTTTCAAAATTATGTATAAAAAAAAACAAAGACATCTCCGAGCAGAATTCACTTCAGGTAATTCAGCCTCGATTCTTCCATGCCATTCGTCCTCCTTGTTCGCGTTTTCTCACTTACTTCTTCTTCTGCCATGGTGGGGATTAAACAGTTGAGTTTCTTTTGGAAAGAAGAGCGAATGATTTCAAGTGCAAAAAAAAATAACAGCTTTTGCGTAAGTTTGGGTCTGGTAATTCTGAGCATGGACGGCTGTGACTCTTTTTTCAGGCCAAAGCTCGGACAATTTCAGGACATGGCGAATTAATTGCAATCGACTTGTTCGATAGGGTATTAGGGGGGTATTGGATTTATATTTGAAGTCTTATGTTGCTGGGTTGATAGTGGATATCGTGCAAGTTCCTTGAGTCACTCCCAAGGCTGGAGGAGTAGGGAGTAGGGAGTTGGTAGTTTGGAGGTTGTTAGGGGTTATTTAGAGGTGATTTAGATAAATGAGAGAGGGTAGTGGGCGTTTAATAGAAGAAAGAAATGGAATCTTTGAGGGTTGTTTAGCTGGAGATGTGCTATTGAGACTACGAAGAAGTTCTATGCAAATCCCGCCTAATGTGGGGAAATATCATCTATTTTCGTTTGGTGTTTAAGCTTATTTGTTTATTAATGGCAATTGGTGTATTTATTTTTGTTGGTGTAATAGGCATATAAATGAGATTTAGTTAGACTAGGTTTGACTACTTGGTGATTAGCTTGACACAGTGATGTAGTTTTAGGCAGTACGATACTTAAATCAGAATAGTCAAGTACTTAAATCTAGAGACCCACTAAATCTAGACAACTACTAAGCTTTTACTGAATATTAATAGCTAGACTGCGTGTATGCGTCTATTTACCAGATAATCAACTACTAGTTCTCGCTACGTAAACTTGAAGAATTGACATAGCAAGAGGTGAGCTGCAAGACGGCCCGAAGCTCTATCTAGCCGATATAGCTAGAGAACAGAACGTCAAGCTGAATAGCCCAAACAACGGAATATCACAACGGAAAACAAAGAATTTACAGACATTCTCACGAATCAATTGTTTATAATACTATGATATTTTCATTAAATATCCAAATACCTCTCAGCAAGAAGTACTAATACCTAGACGATTGATATCTCACGTGATACTATCGGATCTGAGCTATACCCTCCGATTCTGCGTTTTCCCCTTTTCCTACATATTATTCTTATAATAGGCGAATTCAGCAGTTTAATTGCCTCTTTTCACTGAGGTCGGGTCATAAATTACTACTTTTGTGCTTATATGCTTTGAATCGTTGGAGCATCGGATCGGGATTTCCTAAAGCTATTTAAGTACTCGGATAGAATTTAAGCAGTGCACTCCACTTTGAACAGCAAACTTTACATCGAAGAAATACTCGAATTTTATCTCAATTTTTTTCTCTTTTCTTTTCTTCCTGCTACATATCACCGGCTCCCTGCATACTAAGCTGCATTTTCTGCACTATATACCTACGGCAATACCCCGATCAGCATGAGTTCCTCGCAGAATTCCCCACAGAATTCCTCGCAACCCTCAGACTACATCTCCGAGCAAAGCTCTTCTTTTCCTCTGCGTTCCGATCCTCGTCTCTCATGGTCTATGCATGTTCCTGCCGGCTTCAAGAAGGCTCCTAACGACTATCGGCTCGTCGTCGCCGTCCATGGCTCCAGCCGCAATATAACAGGCCTCAGAGAAGGTATGGCTGTTCATGCCGAGCGTCATCGCTGGATTTTGCTTGTGCCGCTGTTTCCCGCCAATGTGCTGGCCGACGGCAATGGCGATGGTTACAAGTTTCTTCACGAACATGAAATACGCTACGATCTGGCTCTTTTCGCCATGATCCAGGAACTAGAAGAGAAGCTTGGTGTTCAATTTCCGCAATTTGGTCTTTATGGCTTCTCTGGCGGCGGTCAATTCGTTCATCGCTTCCTGTATGTTCATCCGCACAGGCTCTGGGCAGCAGCCATCGGAGCCCCAGGTGCCGTGACACGAATTGACGATCGGTTTGATTACTGGTTTGGTACTCGTGATCTTGAAGCTGTCTTCGCAGCACCGTTGGAACTTGCAGCAATTCGCCAGGTTCCGGTCCTGCTCTTCTGTGGTGACAAGGATCTAGCGGAGCAGAAGATTCCTGCGGCTCTGGAGAAAAAGTTGCAAAAGCTGGGAAACATTGGGCACAATCGTGTCGAGCGTATACAGCTGTTGTTGGAGAATTATGAGGCTCATGGGCTGGATGTCCGCTTGCGCTTTGTGCCTGGAGTGGCCCATGAAGGGCTGCAGTGCATTGACACAGGTGCTGAGTTCCTAGCTGGGGTGTCGTAAGTATCTGAACGGCGGTACTAAAGTCCTTGTTGTGTATATTTATCTGTGTTTTGTATCCTGGCTCATGGCTTAGGTCTATGGCAATAGTACACCGTACGCCGTCCTGATATTCTCTACAGAATTAACATCTATCTTGTCAAGAATATCACTTTATTGTCTAAGCACAGTGTGTATGTATCAATTTAACGCCAAGCTTGCACTAGAGGAGAAGACTAGAAAGACAGCATCGAACGGAATCATAAGATGAAGTAACAGCAGAATAACCATTATTTGCACATGATTAGTCAAAATAGTTCCTCATAGTATTATAGCAATCAGATACTCTGTTAAAGACAATATGCTGAGAAATATGCGGCATAGACAGTATTCCTTGTACAGTATAATGTATTTTAAATAAAATCCAAGCAAGTTCTCCAAATAGAGCGCAAGAGCGTTTCGAAATTTAGACTCGAAGTTTAGATACGAAATTAGAAATATACTGATTAGGAATAAATTAATTATTGAATGAAATATTCCAAGAATAAACTTTATATGTTTATGATATTATTTTATTGTTCTATGTACTGTTTAACGAAAGCCCGATTTCGGCGTGTTTACTCACAAAACCCCGCTCGATATGTCAAAAAAATGTGGGGAAAATATTATATATGTTTATTTTGGTGCTTAAATATTCATCAATGCCAATTGTAAGATTTGCCTGTATTCTGTCTGTTGTAGGCAATGTAGCAGTCATGCAGTGGTAATAATTATATGGCATCAAGGCGGCTGTTTTTGAGATCCAATAATAATTGATTTTTCAGATCACATAGTTTTGTTTAACAATTGTTAATTGTTTAATGTTGAGCAATTCGTCACTGCACCAATCAAGTGGCAGGTTAGCTGTAGGCTGTCAGTACCTAGCTGCCTAGCTGCCTAGATCAAGTTTAATTCTAATGTATATTTGATATCAATGTTTTTTAATTTTCAGTCTTTAGTCTTTCAAAACTTGCCCAGCTCATCCTTATGCAGATCTCGTATTTACCGTGTTCTTTGTCGAGTCGGGTCACATTCCGTGCTAGTTGAAAAAGAAATATCTAACAAGTAAAATCATCGAGAATCTTTCACGTCATAGTACTGGTTGTTTAGCATTGTTAAGCATCGTATGATTCGCCATGCTGGTATTATATCACGTATTCAGTAACATTTCCGTCCAAAAAGCTTATCCAATAAACTTCTTCCAATAACCGGCAAAATATTCATCCACCAGTCAATCCTTTCTCGACTCTTCACTCCCGCTCATATTCCCTTCGCCGTCGGTGTAACGTGGTACGGGCTCGCCGAATCAGGGATAAAGCCCCGAGAATGACTACTATGATTCCCACAGCTGTACTCAGTAAAAGCATGACAACAAAGAAAATGAGTTTATTTCAGTGATTATATATCATACTATATATAATAGAGTCATCATAGTCTTAAACATGGTGCATTAATTCCTATACACCATAGCTGTAATTGTGGTAATCCCCGCAGCACAACAAGCACCACAAAAAAATAAATTAACCCATCGGTAGCGAATAAGCTTGTTTAACACCATCATCAATTCACAACCAGTTATATGACGAAAATGATGACTGCAAAGGTAGTATTTATCACGTGCTAGCATCTCTCTCCACACTTGTAGACCCCCGCCCTGGTTCTTTGAATATTCTTCTATATATATATATTTAAGAAAACCCGCCATTGTTCTCCCCCATCTATCTTTCTTCCTTCCACCCCTATTGTCTTAACCCTTTCCATTACATTTAAAAAAAAAGGGTAAAACGTGCCGAACCTTTGTGCATCACGTGCTTGGACGTCCGGTTGTATAAAACGTCCCAAAATCACATCAAAGGCCCTCAGGGTTTTAAAAGGCCCCCTTTCTTTTCTACTTCAAATTCTCTTGTGTTTTTTTTTTTTACAAGCCTTGCAAATCTCTGATGAGTCAGGGTCCTAGAGCCTCCAACTTATCGAATGCTCTGGCGGCTATTAGCTTAAATAGGAACAACCAGTTGGTCTTGGGGTCCAGCGACAGCAGCAATACCAGCCAGTCGGTGTCTTATGAGCGAAATGACGTCGATATGGTGGCCGAGTCGCCGTTACCGCCGCCTAGTCATACCTCTCCGCTGACCATGGGGTCAATTGGAGCGTCCAATTACATTCAGCAGCAGCATTTGGAGCTGGATCGAGTCGGCCTATACCGAAGTAATCCTCCCACCGAAGGCATCAGTCTATTTTCTCATCGCAGTGCTCCTAATGGTTTCAAGGTTGCTGTTGTGTTGTGTGAGTTGGGTATCAAGTACAGAACCTTCTATCTGGATTTCAAGAAGAACGAACAAAGAAGCCCTTATTATGTTGGAATCAACCCAAATGCACGGGTTCCTTCCATAATAGATCATGATCATGGAGACCATTCTTTGTGGGAGTCGGGCTCCATTCTCATCTACCTGTGCCAGCGCAGTGGTCCTGATTGCCCAATCTGGTCCGATGATCTGGCTGAGCAGTCTCAAATCTCTTCTTGGTTGTTTTTTCAGGCCTCTGGCCATGCGCCCATGATTGGCCAGGCCTTGCATTTTCGATACTTTCATCCCGAGGTGATTCCAAGCGCCATTGAGAGATACGTTGCAGAAGTCCGCCGCATCTACTCTGTAATTGAAATGACTTTGGCAGAAAAACGCGAGCAAATGATCATGGACATGGATGATGCTCAATGGAATGGCGGGTCGCTGGACTCTACCGATGCATACTTTGATGAGCCCATTTGGCTTGTTGGAAACCATATTACCGTGGCTGATCTGAGCTTTGTGACGTGGAATCACGTTGTTGATAGAATCGGGTTGAATTTGAAAAACGAGTTCCCCGAGGTGTATAAATGGACGAAGAATATGTTGGAGCGCCCGGCGGTGATTCGGGCTCTGAGTGGTTTGGAGGGGAGTTAGGCGGTGGGGTGCTGCTAAGCGCGGCCAAGCTTTTGTCACTGTCTAGCGATTGTCGCTACCAAGCTGCTTATTACTACCAAGCGATTGTCGCTGCTTATTTTCTGCTTACTACCTCCTGTGAATATCCAAACTACCCCATGCTGCACGCATGAAATCAAAAAATCAACCGATATACTCTGAATTGAATACGAAGCTCACGTATATATAAATAGGTTCGCTACATGTGAACAGCTCATAATATATCTATTATAAGATGCTTGGATCGGAGAGATACGTATCAACGACAAAATGACGATTTTCAGAGCCTGTTGAAATGTAGCATCTTGGCCGCAGTGACATGGCTGTTTTAGTACCCTGGACAGCAGAGTGTTGTGAGAAGTCAGGAGTGAGTTGACTCAGTTGATCTGCTTGTATCATACTTGAGCAGCATGGGATATACAGCATAGGTATATCGAACAGCGCCTGCATATCGCAAAGCACACGTATCACCCAGAATAGGTACATCGCAAAGCACACCCAGAATAGACACATCGCAAAGCATACCCAGAATAGGTACATCGCACAGCATACAGAATAGGCACATCGCACAGCATGCATATCACCCAACTTGATCTATCCGCTTCGGCTTCGTAGCATGTTCAAATCAGCCGTTATCTCCTCATTCGTCAAATTCTCAACCCGCACCTTTCGATTATGCGAACGTGACGGCCCACTAGGATATCCATAGGCCGCATTATATGCATTTGCACTGGCATATCCACTGGTACCCGGTCCTCGTTCGCTACCTCCACTACCAGATATATCACCATCTCTTTGATTCATTGAAACGCCAGATAAAGCATTTCCCCCCGTACGCTTACGACCCGTAGCCTGGCTCCAGTCCTCAAAATGACGAAGTGGGCCGTCTTCTTCAGCAGGATCAAATGCAGGAGTGTTACGATCGCTGTCATTGCTGGCAGAAGTAGCGTTTGCAGACCGTGTTTTCGAATTCAGCGCCATGGCCATATTCTTCTTCTTCTTATTCAACTGTAAATGCTTCTGGTGCACATCGGAATCAATGTCAAACACCGATGATCCGGGGGTCTTGTAGTAGTCCACATACGACTGTAGTCTAGTTCTCAAACGATCATGCAATTGAGCATCCGACTCATGGGCCTCCCTATCAATAGCCTCCAAGGAGCTTTCTTTACTCACTAAAGCACGGGAAAGACGATATTCCTGGTGGTTATATAAGATCATTAGCCGTTCATCCCGTAGTTCCTCTAAGTCTCTGGTTATTTGCATCAACTCATCGTCCTCTTCAGTTAGAAGCTTTTCCAGCCGATTATGTAAGAGGGTTAGTCTTTCTTGTAGAACTTGTTCTCTGTTTCTGTAGTAATGGATTTCCCGTAACTCGAGTTGTTGAAGCTTTTGCTCCATGGTGGTGGTTGATGGGAGAATAAGGAGGGAGAAATTAGGAAGGAGTGATTTATTGTGGGGAAGAGAATGAAATGACAAAAAGTGGTCAAGTAGGGTAAAGTAGGTAAAGTAGGGTAAATGTGGAGTTTCACTGTATTTTTCATATATTTTTCTTTGATTTTGTTACAAGTGGTGTCGAATGTCGTATGTTATGAGTTGAGATGGTAAGTTAAGCTGCACAAGCTAGAGGAATATAAAAGGCATAATTTCAACAAAATGACTTTCAACTTATAGCTCTAACTTATAAAATATTAAAAATAACGATAAATATAGTAATATTATTTAATGATTCAAAAATATTTCTATAGTATAAATACGGTACTCTTCGTCATTTTTATGTTGTATATGCTTCAAGCTTGAGCCTCAGGTTGAGCCTCAGCATCATACAGCTGATTCTCAACCACATCCGCCCTACAATAACATAGGAATACGAGAATTGTTATAATCGATAAAATCCAAATAGTCAAATAATAAACTAATAAACTAATAAAAAAATTGCTGCTGGAAGCGAGCAGAAAATTGTAAAAAAAATACTATCCTAGTCGCATCTGCCTTCTACTTGTTCATATACTTCGCAAAAAGATCATCGACTCTCTTCTGATTCAAAACTTCCTGTTCCTTATATTTCTTTTTTTCTTCTTCCAACGCCCTTACTTTCTCCTCTTGATTCAATTTCTCATTCTTTAGCTCCACCAACACCTTCTCTGCCTCCGCTGCTCTCTTCTTCTCCGCCGCTGTCATCTTCTCTAACTCCACCCTCGACTTCTTCGTCTCCGCTATCTTCTTCTCTAACTCCGTTGCTCTCTTCTCTAACTGCGCCATCTTCCTCTCTGCCTCCGCTTTTCTCTTCTCATTGGCTTGCATTTGCTCCCTTCCCCCCATAGTTTCTGCGTCATTCATCCTTCTTGCGTCTTCTATATCCTTTTCTAGTTGCTCTATGTAAGCTTCATAGTTGTCCTCAGAAACTGAGACTGGCTCGGTCAAGTCGTCGTTTTCAACGGTAGAAGAAGCTTCAGACATAGCTCGGATGTTTTCACCGTCAGTAGATGTAGACATATTACTCTTGTGTTAATACCGAAAGTTAGTAGTACGTGTTCGAGGTCGGTTGGTTGTTTGAAACAGGTGAACGAATTTTGTGACGAATAAGTTATGGAATCCTCCCCCCGTACTAATAGGGAAGTAGCGGATGTTGAGCCTAGCCAAATTCTTGTTCAGACAATTTGAAACTCATTTGAATCTCAAATAGTTAAAATATCAACAGCATTCATGGCTAAATATTCAACGATAGCCTACGAGCATTTACAATTACACACGAATATTCATAATAACATACGAATCTCAGAATCAGTGAAAGGTAACCAATCAAATAAATCAATAAACCTATTCTGGAAGCAAATATTGCCTAACTGATACCACCCCACCCTAGTCGAATCTGCCTTCTACTTGTTCATATATTTCCCATAAAGATCATCAACTCTCTTGCAATTCAACTCATTCCTCATCTCATATTTTTTTTCTTTTTTTTATCAACGCACTTCGTTTCTTCTCTTGCTCCAGTGTCTTCTTCATTAGCTCAATCACCCTCTTCTGTGACTCCGCTATCTCCTTCTCTAACTCCGCGTTTGTCATCTTCGTCTCCGCCAGCCTCTTCTGTGACTCCGCTATCTCATTCTCTAACTCCGCGTTCGTCATCTTCGTCTCCGCCAGCCTCTTCTGTGACTCCGCTATCTCATTCTCTAACTCCGCGTTCGTCATCTTCGTCTCCGCCAGCCTCTTCTGTGACTCCGCTATCTCATTCTCTAACTCCGCGTTCGTCATCTTCGTCTCCGCCAGCCTCTTCTGTGACTCCGCTATCTCATTCTCTAACTCCGCGTTCGTCATCTTCGTCTCCGCTATCTTCTTCTCTGCCTCCGCTGCTCTCTTCTTCGCCTCCGCTCTGCTCCGCTTCAACTCCGCTACTCTCTTCTCATATGCCTGGATTTGTTCCCTTCCCAGAGTCGTTTCTGCGTCATTCATCCTTCCTGTATCTTCTGTATCCTTTCCGATATTCTCTATGTAGGCTTCATAGTTGTTCTCAGAAAATAATATTGGCTCGGTGAAGTCGTCGTTATTATCGATCGAAGACGTCTTGTCAATATTTTCAGTAGATGTAGACATGGTATTACTTAACGAAAATCTAGGCAGTATTATGTTGGTTGTGGAACTTATAATATGATTTTTAAAATATTTTTAATTAGCAATGTAATGTTATGTACCATATATAAGTTATGCAAGTGGCAGTTTAAGGCTCAAGCCATTTCCCATAAATTCAATGAGCAAATAGTAAAATGCACAATTGATTTTCATCGATTTAGCAGGCCATAAACTAACAGCCAATTTACAAGCACCACTGTATCGGAAATATCTTTTCATCTTCTTGCCATATTTCTTCTACAGTTTAATACCGTTCTATCTGCGTCATATACTACTTGTTCATATATTTGGCATAAAGATCATCAACTCTCTTGCAATTCAACTCATTCCTCATCTCATATTTTTTTTCTTTTTTTTATCAACGCACTTCGTTTCTTCTCTTGCTCCAGTGTCTTCTTCATTAGCTCAATCACCCTCTTCTTTGACTCCGCTATCTTCTTCTCTGCTTCCGCTGCTCTCTTATCTGCCTCCGCTGTTCTCTTATCTGCCTCCGCTGTTCTCTTATCTACCTCCGCTGTTCTCTTCCTTAACTCCTCTATTTCCTTCTCTAACTCCACCCTCGTCTTCTTCGTCTCTGCTATCTTCTTCTCTGACTCCGCTATCTTCTTCTCTGCCTCTGCTTCTCTCTTCTTCGCCGCCACCACCCTCTTCTGTGACTCCGCTATCTTCTTCTCTGCCTCCGCTGCTCTCTTCTTCGCCTCCGCTCTGCTCTGCTTCAACTCCGCTACTCTCTTCTCATATGCCTGGATTTGTTCCCTTCCCCGCATCGTTTCTGCGTCATTCATCTTTTTTGTATCTTCTGTATCCTGTCCGAGATTTTCTATGTAGGCTTCATAGTTGTCCTCAGAAATTAATATTGGCTCGGTGAAGTCGTCGTTTTCAACGGCAGAAGAAGTTTCAGACATAGCTGGGGTATTTTCACCGTCAATAGACGTAGACATATTACTCTTGTGTTTAAAGCAAAATTTACGTTAAGTTACAAAATTGGTTGTGGAAATCATGTTAATTATGTTAAATATTATGCTGTTTGAGACAATCTTCACTGTAATTATCGCAATAACCTTTCGTTTCTAATATAAGCCACAATAACCTTTCTTTCTAATATAAGCCACAATAACCTTTCTTTCTAATATACCCTACATACGTTTACATACTTTTTTACCCTAATAATAAGGCTTCTCTGCTTGTGGTGTCAATCTGAATGCATGTCGAGTAACATCATTATCGAAATCCAACAAGGCTGTATGAGCACTTCGTCGGTTATCCCATACGACCACTGAGCCTTCTTCCCATTTGGTACGCAATTGCAAGTCAATGCTCTTGGTCAAATGGTCGTAGAGGAACTCCAGAAGGTACTGTGATTCCTCCTGCTTGAAGCCCTTGATTTTTCGCGTAAACTGAGGATTGACAAACAAAGCCTTTTGGCCGGTAACAGGATGTGTTCGCACCACTGGATGCCAGGATTCAACCGGTTGACGTCGAACGACTCCACCACGATCAGCTGAATGCT
Source organism: Casaregolazyma suthepensis (assembly GCA_030568895.1). Lineage (NCBI taxonomy): Eukaryota > Fungi > Ascomycota > Dipodascomycetes > Dipodascales > Trichomonascaceae > Casaregolazyma > Casaregolazyma suthepensis. Next base: position 401,219 of record JAJMJB010000005.1, read on the forward strand.
GGGCCTGGCCAACGGCAGAGTGCAGAGCTTCCAGTCCTTCCAAACGCTTACGGAACTCCGGGCTCAGTCGGTTATAGGCTTCAACAGTATCAACATAGGCAGTATCTCCTCCTGTAGTAGGACCTTCAAGAAGGGCAAGAAATGTGGTTCCTGGAGGCTGTCGCTCATAGGTGACATCTGAATGCCAGGCAACAGAAGTGGTATGATGGTTGAAAAAGTTCTCAAACGTGTCAGTGCCCTGCTTTCGATACACAAGATGAATTTCGGGATGTCCCTTGGGTGCTCCAGAAGTAGGGTGAATGTGGCTTCGGCCAAAGTATTCGCTGTACTTGGAGGCTTCCTCAATAGGAAGATCCTTGAAATCTTGGCCACGGAAGATGGTAACACCACGCTGAGCCACCCAGAGAGCCAGTTCGTCCTTTGCCTTGTCAGAAAGCTTGCTCAGCTGGACTCCTCGAACCTCAGAGCCGAATTTGGGCGTAATATGCGAAACATACTTGTCTTCACCTTCGGGGAACAAGTTTTTCAAAGCGGGATCGGCTCTCAGGCCTGGATCCTTGTGTTCATAGTCTTCCAAAGGACCATACTTGTTATGTTCTTCATAAGTAGGAGCATAAGCAGGGTATTTAAGGCCGGTGGAGTCGGTATCGAGACTGAGGCCGGAAATCTCCTTGTAGACAGCCGAGTCCAAGGCTCGGAATGTCGAGGTAGGATTGGGGGCTGCAGTGGTGGTAGTAGTAGTAGCCATAATGAATTGGGAAATTAAGAGGTCATTTTTGTGCAGGAATTGATCTGATTATATAGCAGTGGCATGTGGTGGTTTGCGTATGTCAGGGGAAGAAGCACGCAATCTCCACAGTCACGTGAAGATAAGATCGGTAGAACAAAGGTTATAAGATAAGTAGTAGGAAGAAATATTGGGGGGATATGAGAACGTATATGTTTTATAGTATCTCTTTATTTTCCAATTTATGTTTGTAGATTTCGTTAGAAATGCTTCAATTCTCTTATATTGCATGATAGCCATGGATTGTTAGAAAGCAACCAACGGAGAAGAATACCCGATGGAGAAAATTACTCAATGCGTCGAAATGTTTGGTTGGATTTAATGTGATTTATTTTATTTTTATGATGTAAAGGATTCAATTTTAGATGTTTTTAAATTTTGGATTCAACGATTTTCAACGGTTTTAGTGGAATTGAATCTTATGTTAGTAACGGGTCAACGGGTGGAGGAGGTTTATGCTGAGTACAACAGGACTATTAAATATGGATAACTATTTTATTTTGGTGTGATTAAATGAATTGATGTATGTCAAAATATATATTGGCATTGGTATCATTTTTTGTTATATTCTTAACGTATTGTTTTTTTTCTTAACGTATTGTTTCTTCTTCTTAATTCTTAAATCCATCCAGTGTTTAGTAAGTCCAAGTACTAAAGATAAGATATAGAAACCAGTTTATAATTCATTGAATTGTGTTATTCCAGAATTATCAGAATACAGTAAAATCGTGCTATAAAGGACGCGTGAATTAACGATAATCGTACGATAACGGTGAAAATCGCTTGCAAAAATTAAAATCCCACCCAAATCGTTAAATATTGCACTCCGGGAATATCGTAGGGGTCGCTTCCAGCCAAATCGTTATAGCAGAAGTCCCAATTAGGAAGTTCTAAGCGTCAATCCTATACGTCTGGCTGCCTTCATCTTTGCGACACGCGTCAACCATTGCAAGACATGCCAAAGCAAACCAGAAATACAATAACT